>OZ025292.1:258929280-259529280 GCA_964019185.1 Maratus speculifer
TTTTTTCAATATAAAGTACAAATACTTTCAACTTAATTTTGAATAAAGGCATGTTTGGCTCATAGGTCTTTTCTTATGAATGGTGGTATTTTCTACCCTTCCCATCATATCATATTTTACAGAAATCAAAGCATGTGAGTTGAAAATGTTATCTTATTTATTGTTAATGTAATAAACGAACACACAAGTTTTGACCTAGAGTGAGATGAAATACAATGTACTTATGACTCAATAAGTTGATTATGGTTTCATGCACAAAAATTGTCTGCCTTGATAGCTATTACTAATCTCAAAAGTTGTTTTTTTCTTTTAAAGGACTTTTATTTGGGGGAAAGCAAGAAACAGATTATTTACTAAACAAAATTTAGAAACTTGTATCTGCACATAATTTATTCCTAAAGAGAATCCTAATAAATCACCATTTTAATCCTTCTCATGTTTAATTTTCTTAAGTTATACTTTACAAACAGCAAATAAATAATGTAAAAACATTCTATTTTATTTAAAAATGATTTTGTTTCTAATTGTTTTAAGTATAAATTAAAAAATTGACAGTTAAAAGTAGAAATAGTGAAAAGTTTTTATTCAGTATTGAATTCGGCCGAATACTTTGATATTCGGCCATACCGAATAGTTTCATATTCGGCTCAACCGAATAGTTTAATATTCGGCCTAACCGAATATTCGGTAACATGGCCGAATAGGCCGAATACCGAATAGATACCGAATATTCGGTGCATCCCTATAAAAGACATTTGTTGCCAGGGGAGTTAAGCACTCAGTTTTTTAACCTATCTTGATAAAAGAAATATGCAGCGAGAGGGTTAAAAAAATATTAATATTTTCTGTTTCCAGAAGAATTATTTTCTGAAGTTTGTTTTCACATTTCTGCTTAAATTGCAATCTTCAAACAGACTGATAAAAACAAAACAAAAATACCTACTTTTAGGTGGTACCTTCCCATTTGTAATTTTTTTTTTGTTCAAAAAATATTAATATTTCAACTATTTAAAAATATAAAATTGGTTATATATATATATATATATATATATATATATATATATATAGATCATTTATTTATATTTTCTCAGCTTCAACCCCCCTCTCTGGCCCTTTAAGCACAGGTGGAAATAATAATGGAAAAATCAAGTAACAATCCACAGTATATAAGGTTATCTTCTGCTCTTGACAGAACTGTTCATTTTAAGAAATATGAATATTAATTTAAAAAAAATATTTTTGAAAGTTGTTTTCAAATTTTTCTGAACTTTAAATTATTTTATAAAAAAAAGTCTGTTTGCCTTGCAGTGATGCTATTCGTGCCAAAAGTTCAGTAATTTGTTTTAAACAAGCAGGAGAAAAGTTTCATTTTGAGCTTAGAGTTGCAATTTTGTCGCTAATGTGAAATGGGTTTTAGAATAGAAGTTAGTAAGGAGTGGAACTTCTGTATTTATGTTGTTACTGTTGCAGTGTTTTTAGTGGCATTAATTCCTTGCAATTGTAGTTATTGTTTTGTTGATTTAGAAGACATTTCTTTATAAAACTACTATTCTCAGTATTTTTTTCTTTTTTTTTTATGTTTGCTTATTAAATTTTAACATACATATAAAGATGTTTACAAAATGTTTTGTTATACTTTTAGCTGTGTATATTTGTGAATCTCTGTGTTGTGAGTAATTGTAGATATAACTTTCTGTTGCTTGGTTGGTTTCCATTAACTTATTAATCATTCCATTGTTTACAGTCTTGAAAGACATTTTCATTTTTGAATCTCATATATATACACATACTTTTTTTTGCTTACATGGTGAAATTCTAGTATGTTAATTAGGAAGTTTTTTCCCTCAAAGCATTTCTGTCAAACCGATTGCATTTATTTTGGTACATATATATTTTTTTAATTGTTTTGATTATGAGTCTTGAGATAGAGACATGAATTTATTCATTAAGCATGTTTTAGAGACTGCTTAAAAAACTAACAATAACTGTTAATTTCAATACCAAGTTTGTTCCCTATTATTCGTATTATTTAAGCATAAAATACATGAATGCTGAAATTAGTGTATGTACTTAAAAGTTAGTCTACAGTTATGTGATATTTTAAAAAGGTTATGAAATGACTATTGGAAATATAATGATACGAAATATTAAAAGTAAATGCCATACAATAGTAGATTAAGTCCTAATTCAGCGGAAAATAAATATAAATTTTAGTTATGCTGCTCTATTTTTATATGAATCAAGTATTTGGGAAAACTGAAATTTGATCAATAAAAGTGTTTAAATAATTTTAATCATACTGTGAAGCTAATATAAACTGACCATGTTTTGCAAAATAGCTTTTTTTTTCATTAACAGACCCTTATACATACATATTCAGGAGTTGCAATCACCAACATTTAAATTCATTGTTTAAAATTCAGTTTAAGAATTTTAAACGACATGGGCATACTTAGGTAGAGTAATAGTGATGTTCCGCTATTTCCAGTAGGACAAAATGCAGCCTTCCTTAGTGGCTTCAATGCTGGTCCTTCTTAGCCAGTGTTGAATTCAGACACTTTTCTCCGGGGGCGACTTCTGAGGCTCCGGGGGGGGGGGGGGACATTTCATTGCTCCGGGGAGGGGGGGGATGTCCTCCCCGGGCCACCCCCTGGATTCAACACTGTTTTTAGCAGAGACCAGTAAAGACCTTTCGGCAAAATTGATGCTCCCGTCCACTTGCATTTTTGCCATGCCACTTAGAAAGATGATTACACATCTCTCGCTCGAAATAAAGTCTTTGTTTTGGCCTCTTTGCTGAGAATATATAGGCAATAGACTTCTAAGTGGATTTTCGAGTGGTTTAAGTGATAAAAATATCAGACTTATATGACATCATTATTGTTAGATAGAATACTGTCATTCTTCAGAATTTTCTGAGAATTTATTGATACATCTTGAGATGGAAGGAGATATAGGGTCTTTATTACCAAACTGTATGCTTATAGTTAAATAAAGAAATCCTCACAAATAATTCTTCTTATAATTTAAGGATATGTGCATATAAATTTATATGTGTACATATTTTATTATATATATTTATTACATATTCAAATAGTTGTAGTAAACTTTGATTTATTTTAAATGTCCAAAAATTAAATAAAAAATGATTTAGTTTTGTTTGTTGCCTATTTAGTTTCCCAGCCTCCCATTAATTTGACTTTTTTCTTACCTTTTTAATTTCATGTAAGAATTGTGTATGGATTGTACAGAATTCCATTTGCATAGTTTTCAAGATTTTCTTTTTTCTAGATATCATTTAATTGATTATTTAGTTTAATCCAATTCAACATATTTTCCAATTATCAAATGCAAACAATAAAAATTAAGTAACTTAGAGAATAAAGTGAGTATAAAAAACTTTATTATCTCTCCCTAGTATTTTATTCATTTAATTAGTCTTTCATTTTTATAAATATAGTAATTTTAAGTTATGTACATATGTGTTTTGAATATGTTACTCAAATCACTTCATTTAATATTTTTATGACTGTGAATTGCTTGTAAATTACCTGAAGGAGTAGATATGTAAAATAATTATTTTACTATATCACCAAAAAGTATTTTATGTTGTAGTTTTGATTTGCTTTATTTAATGATCATGCATTGCTGTTTAAATGAGATATTTTAAAATAATTTGTTTTATAACTCATTTAAAATAAAATAAAAATGATTTTATTGATTAAAAAATATTATTGAATACTTTTAATTAGAGCTATTTAAAATATATGGATTGAAAACAAATAACTATTGAACAGTGATGTTGCCAGGCTTTTGAAATCCTGAGTCACTGGCATCCAAACGCATTTGAAAACTTGAATTCTTTTTTTTTTTTTTTTTTTTTTTTTTTTTTTTTTTTTTTTACAAAAATGAATTCCTTTTTTAGAAATAAGACAGATTCAATATATCCATTCTAAAGGACCCATCATAATTTTGTATGCATTCCTTCTCCAAGTTTTTGCTCCAGTGATGTGCTGCTCATGCTCAATATCACTGATTAATAGAAATTAAATCTCTTAGAAGTAAATAAATAAATAAAAAAGAATTATGTGTTACATCAATACATAACATTGGAAATGTTTCCCATTTCTGCTTGAATGCAAAAGTGCTAAAAATATCAGTTTAAATTGCTTGTTTATGACTATTTATGGTTTCTGTATATGTTAATGCTTTTGAAAAAGGTTTTGTTATACAAAAAGGTTATTTTATGTACATTTTTTTCAACTATTTAAAAAATTCTTCATAATACTCATTTACATATTTTACATACATTCCTTGATTTTCAACAAGTCTTATTTAGATATACAAACACATATATGTATATCTGTTATGTTGAATTGTGATAATTTTATGCATTCTTTTTCTTTTTCATTCCAATAATCAAAATGCAAACTGTGATTTTTTTTTATTTTTTTTTAAACATTATGCTTTAATGTGATAAATCAGTTTTAAAATCATTTTATGTAAGAATTATATCAGATGTTGAATCTCACTCTTGATGTGAACATGTCTGATAGTCTGACCAAGTATACTAATTATCAGTTGATAAGCATTGCTTTTCTAACAAATTTTCTTTTCAAAAAATAATTTTTATTATTTTATTTTGAATTAAAATATAACATTAGCTGTCTTAGAAATCTAAAGAATGTAGTATTATTGCAGTATAGTGATATTTTCCCCACTAAGTTTGATATCACTCAACTTTGGTTCTCTACAATACTGCTATATTATTAGCCAAAATATACTTGCCATACAAATGATATGAAGTAATCAAGAGATCAATGTATGGACCCAAAGTATGGCTTTATAATTTTGAAGTCAAATGTTGAGACTTTCCCTCTGTCCTGGATAACTTTGGGCCCACTGATGCCAGTAGCATACAGGATGGTTTGTAGTTGGAATTGGTCATTGAACTGACAAGTTTTGGCTATAATTTAATGCTTTTTGACTAAGCTATATTAGTCCCAATGACAAGGTTAGCAAATACATTTTATAGAAAAAGTCTTTTAAAAACAAAAGTGTTTTTTTTAAGGATTTTAATAGAATTGTGTAGGAGCCCATAAACAAATCTCTTGTTTATTCTAATGTACTAGCAAAGTATTCTGCTAAAACATAGTCATTTAAACTACGGTTATTTTCTGATGAGTCTGATTATCAACAGACTTTTTCCCTATTAGAAATACATTTTCTACACAAAGGAAAATTCTCATTACATTGGTTGTAGACTTTTCCCCAATTAGATATGCATGTTCTATACAAAGAGAAATTTTCATTACATTGGTTGTCGCTGTAAAATTGAATATTATTCAAATTTTAGAGCTAAGGGTCTACTTCAATCATGCAAAAAGACCCGTTTGCTAATACTAATCTTATGAAAGAAATTTATAAAGCCATCTTGGTTGCATTTGGATATTTCTAAATGATTTATTTTTATTATTTATTTATTTATTTATTTTTTGCATTAGATAACTCAGATTGATCTGTATAAAGGCCATTTTTTACTTTTTCAATTTTGATTGTAGTTTTTTTTTTTTTTTTTTTTTTTTTTTTTTTTTTATGAAGATTTACTTTCAAAATCGGTTCTGAAAATGAAAGAATCCTCATTAAAAATATCTGAAAACAAAATCGTAAAAGTAAAAAACAGTCTTTTGTACAGATCAATTTCAGCTATCTAATGCAAAAAATACTTTCAAATATTGAAATGCAACCGAGATATCTTTATAAATTTCTTTTATAGGATTAGCAAATTAGTATTTTTGCTTCACTGAAATATCTTCTTAAGTCAATCTACAGTATACAAGGAAGTAGATTGATAAGCAGTGATTTTTGGCCTTTTGATAGAACAATGTTTTTTTCTCTTTTTCTAGAATGTTTTGACTGTTTTAATATAATTTAGGATGCTTATCTACCTGCATCCTTTATGTTAAAAAACTGGTAGTACTACAATCTTTGATTAAACTTTTATGTAAATATTGAATGAAATATTTTGCAATACATATCACACTTTTTTTTCTCTTATAAATCTATGATTACTAAATTAAAATGAATTGAATTAAAAAAAATAAAAAAAAATAATTTAAGTAAATGCACACAATGAGTTTAAAGGATTTTTAATTGATTTCAGGCATGTTCATGTCCTTCTTTAAAATACTAAGCTGCACAATAAAAGCATATGCATTTGATATAATGTATCTAAACATGATTTTAATGACATGTTAATTTTCTTTAACCTTCCATTTGGCAAAATACTGTTTACTCTAGGAAAAAAAAAAAAAAAAAAAAAAAAACTAATTTCTTATTTTAAATTCTTGTTAATTTTCATATTAATTAGAAATCTGAAATGCATAATTTGTTCCAATGTGACATTTAAATATTTTATTCATAAAGATTCAGAATAGTTGGGCAAAATGACACTGCAGTTGCTTTTTAAGCACAAAGGGCAAACTGATGGTGATCTATAGTTTAAAAAGAATTCTAAACCTGTCAAACATCCAACACACAGACTGAATTTGAACTATGTCTTTTGACTAGTAGCTATTATTGAATCATGATTTCAGAAGCATGTTTTCTATTTCTAAGGTTGTTAGTAGAAATCTATATTTCTAAATGCTTTTTTTTTTGGGGGGGGGGGGGGGAGCACCACTATTGCTTATTTAAATACTTGCATATGGTCAATGCAATTCCAAGCTATTGAAGTACTACAAAGCTCTTTTTTCTTTTTACTAGTTAATAATTCAGAATGTATAATGGTGTATATATAACGTTATATATGTACCTTGTATATATAACCTTAATACAAAGTTTTTCAACAATTTTAAATTTAATAAAATTAATTTTTCATTGCAGATTATGACACTTAATAATTTTGAATTGTAAAGTATAACAGGATTTTTGCAATCAAAAAAAAAATTATTATTTGAAACTAATTTTAGCCAAATGCAACTATGAAGATTATTTAAAGCTTAAAATACCAAAAAAGAAGTTTTTTAAGCTTCCCCCCCCTCCCTTGAAATTTATTTTTAAACATACTGGAAAATTCTTTTGAATGCAAAACAATTTCAAATGATGCTTCAGTTTAATTTTTAAGGAAAGCTTTCTCTCAAAACTGATACCTCTACATAGTTAGACATTTTGAAAATATATCCAAAAAATGCTCCAATTATTTTTATATCTATATTGTCTGAATATGTTGCTCTTCATTTTATTTTATTTATTTTTTGAATAGCCAATTTCTGTATTAGTGTAGTAATGACAGCTATTTTGAATTTTTATATTTTTGAACGTTAAATGATTATTCAGGTAACTAACTATTTTATTGATTTTAGACTACTTAAATAACTGCTTCTGTTTTACTTATCCTGTGGAAAACCTTGTGTATATAAAACTGTAATCTTAATATGTTTGGAAGTGCAGAATAAGATGTTATTTTAGAAAAATGAGGTTTAAAATTATATTTTAAACCATACTTTTAGAATGTGTAGAACTTTGTTTAGAAGTGATTAAAAATAAAGAATACAGAAATTTTTAATAACAAAATTTCCTAATTTTATTAAAATGTTTAATGTGAAATTATTGTATAATCTGTCCTCAATAGATTATGCTACTTAAAATAAAAAGTACACACTTATAGCTTTTAATGAAAATTAAAGTCTTTTGAATGCTGAGCTTGTTTTCTTTAAATTTTGTTATATGTAAACACAATTAATTGATCTTGAAATCAATGTTTACTATTGAAAACAAATGCATTATTTATGATAATTTTATTAAAAGAAATGTGCACATTTTCATAATATTGCATGTGTTTTTTGTTGCTATATACAATTACATATTTTTAAATGGTTAGGTTTTTTAAATTATTTTTTTAATTGTCTAAAACTGAGGTTTTTAATTTTTATTGCTTTACGGATTCTTTAAATGAACAAAAATACACTTTCTCATCCTCGTTAAAACCACAAAATATTCCTTCATGTTCAGTCTATGCTATTGGACAAATATTTAATACTTTGTCTCTTCAGTGGTTGTTCATTTTTATCACTACTGAAATGCTCATTTATTTTTTTCAAAATTTAAAAACCCTTTTAATTTAAATTAAAACTTTGATTTTCTCTTCTCCAGTAATCTCAGAAATGATAAAAATGTGTATTTGAGCTTAATCTATTTCACAAACATCATTTAAAATATCACTCTTTGATTTTCGTTTTGTGCTGTCTGGAATTAGAAAATTAATATAAGTTTCTATTGTCCATATCTTTAGTGGAAGAGTCAAGACTATCAAAAATGTCTAGAACATTTCTTGTATAATTCTCTGTTTAAAATATTGCTGTATTTAACCATGCATTCCACGTTATTGACAAAATCAAGTGGTACATTGAGGAGTGAAGTTTGGAAATCATGATAACTAAAAGAAGTACTGGAATAAGATGAGCTTGTTTAGTCATTGAGAAATTTATAGTAAACTAAACATGCTGGAGCTAAAGTTAAAAAAAAAAAAAAGCATTTACATGCAATTTTATCTATTTATATGCTTTTATAATGTCTTAAAATATGAGATTTCATATAATAAACTGTTTGATAATCAATTTATAAATGATCGAGTTATAAAATCAGTTTATTAATGATCAAGTTATAATGATATAGTTATAAAAATATAACTGGATTGTAATTAGATTTAATATGATAAAAGATAAACCAATCTGAAAAATGGAATGTAAGATGTCTATTAATTTTATCGGATTGAACATGCCTGATGGAAGGTTAATGTTATATATATAGACTATTTTTAATAAATTAATATTAAGGTTTTTATTTTGTTTGCCATTTTTTTTAAATAAGTCATTTAAATGGTTCATTATTTCTCTCTCTTTTTTTTTTTTTTATGTGTACATTACTATTGTAGAAAAATATTTTCCCAGTCAATGGGAATAGATTTTAGTTGTTTAGTTGTTAAATTACACAAACAGTGCAAAATATTGTCCAAATAAAATCATTTTCAAGTATTTTACTTTTTTAAAGCGTTATTATTATTTTTTATGTTTTAATGTGAATATGATAAAATAAAAAATTTATATTGGTTATTTTGAATGAAATTTACAACTCAAATTTCTTTATGTAAATTTTCAAACTCAGTTTAAAAGAATGGGTGTTTTTAAAATAAAAATTGCAATGCAAATTGTGTCATTTTTTATTGTGTACTGTATATGGAACTATATAATATCTTGAACACACACAAAAAAAAAAAAAAAAAAAAAAAAAAAAAGTTGAGAGCTCTACAAAATAGTATTAATGAAAAAAAATTTGTTAAATGTACAAGTATAATTAATATCAGAAAAATTTAGTATGGATCCAGGGGTGATTCTCGTCCGAAAATTTAAGGCATTCTCTTCCGAAAATTTGAAATTTGGTTATCAATTCCGCATAATTGTCAACTTGTACGGTTTTGCGCGGAGAAATGCAAATTTCGTGAAAGGATCGCCGAAAAAGCACACATTTCGTCAATATTTTGAGGAAAAACGACGATTTCGTCAACATTTTTGTCAACGAACTTTATCAAAAGATTGCTGAAAAACGCGAATTTCCTGTGTGGATCGCGGAAAAAACAGCAATTTCACCACATATCGCAGATAAAACGCTGGTTTCGTCTGAAGACCGTGGGAAAACGTAGATTTCGTCTAGAGATTGCGGATGTAACGCTGATTTCGTTAAAAGATCGCGGGAAAAAACGCCGTTTTCGATAGAAGATCTTTTAAAAATATTTTGTCAAAAGATCATTGATAAAAAAGGCCGATTTCATCAAAAGATCACGGAAAAAACGCCGATTTCGGGAAAAGATCGTGGGGATAAAACGTCGTTTTCGAGATAAGATCGCGTAAAAATGCAAATTTTGTCTAAAGATCATCGAAAAAAAACATCGATTTCATAAAAAAAAAAAAAAAAAAAATCCACGGGAAAACGCCGATTTCGTCAAAAGATCGCGGAAAAACCGCCGATTTTGCTAAAATATCGCAGATAAATCGCTGATTTTGTCTGAAGATCGCGGACGATCGTTCGTGTTATTCAATTTCATAAAAAAAGGAAAAATGCCAATTTTATTTCAAGATCGCGAAAAAACTGCCGATTTCGGAAAAAGATCGCAATAAATCACCGATTTTGCTTAAATATCGTAGATAAATCGCTGATTTCGTCTGAAGAGCGCGGAAAAACACCGATTTCGTCAGAAGATCGCGGATAAAACCCGCCCTCACGAGGGGGGTGGTGATGTAGATCGCGGAATTCCCCCCCCCCACGTCACCGCCGATTTCCGAAAATGCGATGTGGATTTCCAAGAAAAAAAAAAAAAATTCACCCAGAATCACCCCTATATGGATCATTCTTGCACTTTTGATAGGTTAATGATAAGGGATTTATATTAACTCACATATAATCCACTTCTCTATTTTTGATTTTGAAAAAAAAAAAAAAAAAAAAGTATAATTCATATTTTTTAAATGGCAGAAATTCTATACAGGGTGATTCATAAAAGATGGGCAGAACTTTAAGGGGTTATAGTACACTTAAAGACAAATAATATTAAATAGGAGACTAAGGGTCCCAGACGTATTCCCAAGAAGATAGGGCGCATTAAAGTTTAGGGTCCGAAATTTCAAATGATTATAAAAAATGGAAAAATTGGTCGATTCGTTTGCGGTTTTTGCAAAAAATTTTCTTTATGCCAGTATTTTCTTGAAATAAAATTTTAAAGTTCAATTTCAAAAAATGCCGATAGGGGGCGCTTTAGACTTTGGAGTATCAAACAACTATTTTTTAACATTATTTTTTGTATTTCTTTAAATGATTTCGAAAGCTTAGACTTAAACTTAAATTTTGATCTAAAAATCTGAGTCCTAACGAGTAGTTAAGTAGCGTAAACTGAAATTTGAAACCCTTCTCCCCCCAGAACAAAAATCAGTTATTCCCGATCTTTGTGTCGTAGATTAGGCTCTAACTACTGCCGCGTTTTGCTAAAATTATTCTTTATGTCAGTATTTTCTTGAAAATAAATTTTAAAGAAAATTTTCAAAAAATTCCGATAGAGGGCGCTTTAGACTTTGGAGTAACGAACAACTATTTTATACCGTTATTTTTTGTGTCTCATTAGATGCTTTCTAAAGCTTAGACTTAAATTTTCAGCCCAAAATCTGAATCGTTAGACGTGGTTAAGTTTCTGGGGAGAGGGGTTTGAAATTTCTACTCCTGAGCACAGTTCAGTTTACCATGTCCATACATTGTGTGCTGTGATACGAGGTAAAAAGACACAAATTAGGATTATGTTACCAAAGCATATTTATTAACATGTAATTACAATAAATGTTCAAAATTGTGACCACCAGAGGTTATGCATGCAGAACAACGGCGAAGAATAGAACGGCGAACATTCGCGAAAACATCAGGCTTTTCGAGCACTTCCCCTACAGCGGCGGAAAGTCTGGCGACCAGTTCCTCGGGGGATTCAATGGGTGTCTCATACATAAGAGCCTTCAATTGTCCCCAAAAAAAGAAATCGAGGGGTGAAAGATCTGGCGAGCGAGCAGGCCAAACAACAGGACCACCTCGACCAATCCATCTGTTCGGAAATGTGATGTCCAGATAGTTGCGGACGTCTCGTACGTAATGGGCTGGCGCTCCATCCTGCTGGAACCACATGACCCGCCGGATGCGTGGAGGAACAACGTTTAACAGGTCTGGCAGCACATGTTGCAGAAATGTGAGGTATGTTTTACCGTTGAGGCGTTCAGGAAGAAGGTATGGTCCGATTAGGTGGTCTCCGAAGATTCCTGTCCAAACATTGATGGAAAAGTGTCTCTGATGAGCATGTGGATACGTAGCATGTGGATTGACATCCGCCCATACATGTGCATTGTGTGTGTTAAATGTACCTTCACGTGTGAAGGTACATTCATCCGTGAAAAGCACAGTTCGTCCAAAATGTGGATTTAGCGTGTTCTGCTGCAGAAACCAGCGGGCGAATTCAATACGATTTGGATAATCCCCTGGAGACAGTTTCTGGACTCGTTGCACATGAAACGGGAGCAAATGTTCATCCTTCAGTACCCTCCAAGTCATGGACTGTGAGGTATCCACCTGCCTAGCCACTGTTCGTGTACTTGTACTTGGCTGCGCCGCTACTACATCCAGAATGGCTTCTGCAACAACTACTGATTCGTCCTTTTTTGCACGACCTGCATTCGACCGGGAAGCGAGAAATGATCCCGTATCACACAACTGTCTGTGCAAGCGCTCGAAAGTTTTGCGGTTAGGCAACCGCCTGTTGGGAAATCGCTCTCCGTACATTCGTTGTGCCTCTGCACCATTTCCATCTGCCGCTCCGTAAATTAAATGCATCTCAGCCTTTTCCTTATTCGTGAAGGGCACCATCTTCCGATTCATTACTACAGCGACTTACACTTGACTCATCGTTCAGTGGTTTTTATGCCTGAATCGTGTCGAAATTTTGCATACGTGTTCTTCTTCTTCCCCATTTGACATTTGCATACTTTCTGTCTCCTTCTTCACCCGGTGACTAGCGTCAGGAATGGAGCTTTAACGTTTGCATGAGCGACGTTTCCAACTGTGCCAGTGCCTTTATGAGTGAATTCCGACTATGCAGTCCTTGACGAAAGTTGTATTTTTGCCTCGTATCACAGCTCAGAATCGTTAGGCATGGTTAAGTAGTGCAAACTGAACTATATTCAGAAGTTGAAATTTGAACCCCCTCCCCTCGCTACTGAACCACGCTCAGCGATTCAGATTTTGAGCTGAAAATTTAAGTCTAAGCTTTAGAAAGCATTTAATGAGACACAAAAAATAACGGTATAAAATAGTTGTTCGTTACTCCAAAGTCTAAAGCGCCCTCTATCGGAATTTTTTGAAACTTTTCTTTAAAATTTATTTTCAAGAAAATACTGACATAAAGAATAATTTTAGCAAAACGCGGCAGTAGTTAGAGCCTAATCTACGACACAAAGATCGGGAATAACTGATTTTTGTTCTGGGGGGAGAAGGGTTTCAAATTTCAATTTACGCTACTTAACTACTCGTTAGGACTCAGATTTTTAGATCAAAATTTAAGTTTAAGTCTAAGCTTTCGAAATCATTTAAAGAAATACAAAAAATACGTTAAAAAATAGTTGTTTGTTACTCCAAGGTCTAAAGCACCCACTATCGGCATTTTTTGAAATTGAACTTTAAAATTTTATTTCAAGAAAATACTGGCATAAAGAACATTTTTTGCAAAAACCGCAAACGAATCGACCAATTTTTCCATTTTTTATAATCATTTGAAATTTCGGACCCTAAACTTTAATGCCCCCTATCTCCTTGGGAATACGTCTGGGACCCTTAGTCTCCTATTTAATATTATTTGTCTTTAAGTGTACTATAACCCCTTAAAGTTCTGCCCATCTTTTATGAATCACCCTGCATATATCCCATCCCCTCTAAAAAAGAAAAAAAAATCTATTTTTAAAGCAAAATTTGAGTTTATTATTATTATTGTTTTTCTTAAGAACTAATTTGTAAAAAAAAAAAAAAAAAAAAAAAAAAGATTACATTTTAAATTAAAATACTTCATGTGCCTTAGACCCTATTTTCAAAACTGTAACATTCTCTCTTTTAATGTTGGTTTAAAATTTCATATCCAAAAGTTAAATAGTAAATTATTACAATCCATATTAGGGTCACTTTTACATGTAATTTATCAATTTAAAAAGTATCTCACATCTTAAGATGCTTAATACTTATCAATATTAGCAATTTAGTTATTAGCAGTTACAAAAGGTTTTGAAAGATTGCAATCTATATTCTGCACAGCATACTTATATTTTTGAAGAGCATGCAATTACAATATGAAAAAAGGTAAATTGCTACACTATTTTCAAACAGAATTTTCTGTCACATGCTGAAGAAAAAAATAGGTTTTGGTGCATCTTGCATAGGTTTAAATAGAAAGTAAGGGGAAAGAATGAGGCAATGCATAATACAAGTGTTAGAAAAATGAGTAATTTAATCAATGAGTAAATAAGACATTTACATTTAAGACAACTGCAAATAATAAGTTTAACTTTTATATTGAAAAACAGTAAATTAAGTTTTTCAAAGATAAAAATTATCAAGTATCTTTTTTATATTAACCTTTTACAGGCCAATGTTCCCAAATGGGAACCACCTGAAGTGGCTTATGTTCCCAATTGAAAACATTCTGAAAATTATATATACTTTTTTCCCTACCATATTAATGACCAATATCCTTTAACTAAAGCATTAGAAGGCATACTGTGCAAAAAAAATGATTTAAAATGTACCCGGATCTGAATTCGGCCTGTAAAAGGTTCAGGTAATCTCTGTCTAAAGTAGAATATTATCTATGACAGGAAATTTTCTTTATCCTGTTCATTTTCACCTTAAACAGAATTTACTGAATTGCATAATCATTTTAGAACACATTTGATTCTTAATTCAGTTATTTCCTAATTGAAGTTTCATACAATCTTAGTCTTGATAAATCGCCATCCCTAAAAAGATGCATGATAGTTTTTCACTTATATTAATACCTCAAAAAATATATAGATAATTTTCTATATCATAGAAATTTAACAAATATATTTAAGATCCATTTTTACAGTTACAAAACAATATCTATTCAGATAGCAGAAAAAAAGGCTAACAATAGTTTTTGTGTAAATGAAGGTTCAATATTGGGTTTGTGTTTGCTCAAATTCCAGGAAATTTTAAAAATGTGTCTGAAATTTTATAAGAGAATTACAACTGGCTTCTATAACAATTATTGATAAATGGACCAAAAGCATTAAGATTTATGCCTGAAGCCACCTGAGAAGGAAAATTTTTAATTTCAATTCTACAACTTTCAATTTCATGTTCTTGGTTCTATCACTCCCACGATCAAGGTTTTAATCAAATCACTTTTGCACAAAATAACTCTTATATAATATACCAATTGGCTATGAATGTGATTATGGGAGATAGTCATAAAGTCTCTTCTGAATATTTAAAGGAAAGAAAAAGAAAGGTAAATTGAGTATGAGTATTTGCTTTTAATGCATTACTCCTGCTTATTAACTATAGTCAGGGAACGAGAAAGAAGCGAGTGTGTACAAGCCTGATAGAGACTTTTTACTCCGTTGGCTTAACATGGTTGCAATACCTGGCATTGTAGCACTCTTTTCGGCGACATAATATGAATTTTGAATTGTGTTTGCAAAAAGCTGATTTCAAAGATTTTTTTTACGTCGTTTTTGGAAAGATTAATATAATCGGTTATTGACAATTTATTATCAAAGCACATTATTTAAATTAGAATAACATACATATACTCCAAGAATTTTTCATCTTTGAAAGTAATCTTTAGAATTAAAATGTTTTGAAAGTTAAAAATAAACATATTGTTACAATTTAATATCACCTATATATATATATTTTTTTTTTGTAATGGAATCGTAATTTTTTCTTTGATAAATGTGTTTTTAATAATCAGATTTAAAGTGATATGTGTGTAATTTGTACCAGGTACCTAACATTGTTCAATGTGCAATTTTGAAGAACCACACGAATTCACATTTGTATCTTACATGAAGTCTTTTCATATTTTAAATTAAGATAAGAAAACATACTATTAAAACAAAAAAGATTTTAGAACGAATGAGATATGATTTATAATTGTTTTTTGCAGCCTTGATCACTTTTTTTTTAATTTTATTTTTTACAAAAAGTTCACTATAAAGAGGGCATAAGATAAGCTATTTATTTTATATTTATTTAAAACATCCGCGCAGGAAATTTTTTATAACATGCCAAAAAAAAAAAAAAAAAAAAAAAAAAAAAGCAATTTTAAAATTTAACGTAGAAAAAGAAAAAAAAATTCAAACTTGATTTTCTCTACTGGCATTAAAAATATGAAATAATAAATAAAAAATAAAAAGAAAGAAAGAAAAGACAGCAATTTCTTTTTCGTTAGGGAAGCCCCCCCCCCTCTCCTAAAATTCCGTTTAAGATACATTTTAAAATATTGAATGTAAAAAGAAAACAAATCTAAAGGGAAACAAATTATAGAATGTACACACTATAAAAATATGTAAAATAAACTTTTAAACTTATTTTTATAATCAATATATTTTTTCTTTTTATTTATTTATTTTATTTTATTTTATTTTATTTTTGTTATTCAATCCCATATTCACGTTAAAACTTCTATACTATATTAGCATAATTATGTAATGTTTTTTATTTCTACTATTGCCTCTAAACATAAATAGCAATTCGTTGAATGGATTTCGGTAGAACGAAATCCAGGGAAAATAAAGACTTAAGAACAAAAATGAGGCTCAAATGAGACTATTTATTGCTATGAACTTCATTGTTTACAATTGATCCAATTTACTATTTACAATCATCATTGATTCAAGATGTGAATGCGGATTATAAAGCAAGCAATTCTTATATGATTATTTTTATGTTCTCATTAAAAGCTGAAAACTTAACAAACAGTAATAGTAAATTTTTATTTTGAAACTGCAAAAGTGCTTCGAATACTCTTCGAGATAGGCTCTAGCACAACAAACGATCATTTACAAAAATTGTTATAAAAGATAAATCGACCTGTGTATGCCTAACACTTATTAAATAAATATTTTTTATATAATAAAAAATAATAATAAAATAAATTGGCATAATAGAAAATATTTCTGTGTCGTTGTTCAGTTATATTCTATTTTATGAAAATAAAAAGTGTTGGGTTTAAGATACAGCGAGTGCACTTGAGTCACACACATAATTAATTAAAAATTGTGTATAATTAATTAATAAATATGTACTGTTAATAAATAATTATGCATATTTAATAAATACATTTAATTAAAATAATTATGTATATTTAAAAATATGTATAATTAATTAATAACCATGCATATTTAATAAATACATATAATTAATAAATAATTATGTACATTCATGTATGGCTTACATTTTTTTTTTTTTTTTTTTTTTAACTTTCATTTTCAGCCGAAAATAGAAAGATCACCGAAAGTCCGTATCAGTTTCGACCATAAAACATGTTTAAGTCGATCCTTAACCTCAGCACTTAAATAAAAACCTTTTCATTTATTTAATTTTACTTTAATATTTTATTGTCATATTTGGTATGCATTTCAATTAAAATTTTCCGATAAATTCAAATCCACAAAAATTTTTTCTGTATTTTAAAAAGTTTCAAAAATAAAAAATATGTATTGCAGATTAAGTACCGCGATCTTTAAGTAATTATCTCTTAACCACAGCCATTGAATATATGTATTCAATAGCTTTGCTCTTAACTGACCGGAAATTCGGAAAATGCGGGAAGCCGTTATCTCTAAAAGGTTTGCAATTTTTGTACAACACATGTTTATTAGCGCCAAAATCTCGCCAAAGCGAATAAATACATTTTTATATAAATTTTATATGAACATATCATAATATTGAAAAATTTAAACTTAAATCAGTTCCATTTGGTGAATAAATCGTTTTTGCATTAAAACTTTGAAGAAAAAAATAGATACTGAGTAAGATTTTATTAAAATAGTCAACGCACTTTTTCTTGTCGCGGAAGTATAACATTCACAGTATAAACTGTACTGTCAACGTGAACGTTCCCCAACTATAGATTACAAGTTCAATATACAAAAAAAAAAAAAAAAAAAAAAAAATTACCATTACTTTAAATTTCAAATGTACAGTGTTGTACAACATAATTCATTTATCATATCATCCAACTTATGCTTAATGTTACCACTATTTTTTTATTACAAAATTTACCAAATTATATTAAATTGAGAAAACTTACGATTAAATAGAATAAATTTTTCTTTTCAAAAATTAATAGTAAGAAAAATTGCATAGAAGTTGGCAACTACGGTTCATGTTAGTGTCTATAAATGGTAATTGATTATAATTTTTTTTGACATAGTCTTTCAAAATGAATGAAAGCTTGCATATTATATTAATCAATACCACAATATATTCTCAACTGAAAATTTATTTACTAAATCCAGGAAGTGTACAATTGTAGAAGACCTTACCTAATATGTTTCTGAAATAAAAAATTTTCTAATCAAAAGTACTTTTCAAAACCCATTTGTTTTGAGACTTATTCTTTTGTACATTTCACATTCTACTATTTCTTTTGGCCTTGCTATGCTTAAGAGCATATTTAGTATTTAGTGTTGAATTAACAGTTATTTTTTCCTTGAAAAGAAAAAAAAAAAAATATATCCTTTTCACAAACAGTATGGTCAACTGAAGTGAAAGTTAATAGCAAAATACCAAATATAATATAATTAAGCTTTAACGGTGTATTCGAAAAAACGCTTTTCCACCTTCAACAGCTCGAAATTTTCTGATACAATTTCAGACACATTTTTAAAAGTACAAACATGAAACTTGCTGAGATGATTTTTGAACAGACGTACCAGGTGCTGTATGATGTCATTTTACGCTCCATTCATTAGAATTTGATTTATTAACAATTATCTTCTCAGTATGACACTTTTTTTTCGTTCCCAAATCTCCCGCTAGGGAAAAAACGGTTCAAAATGCCGTTTTTGATTGCTTTTTTTGCAATATTTTCTGCATTTATCAAAGAATTGAGAGTTACGGCACCTTGAGTACTTTCTGAATAAGACAATTTGGCAGTTTGATGCATATGAGAGCAAAAGTGAATTCAAAAATAAATCGGAAAATAAGCAGTTTGAATCAAAATACACCCTTAAGTAGAAAAAAAATAAATTTAATAATGGACAAAAAATATATGTAATAATAAATAGTTACAAATAAGTGTCAAAATGAATTGCTGTTGGTTTTAGATTCTATGTATGTCATAGCAGGATGCCTAACATGGGAACTTTTTTGGTGTTTGCAGCTAGAATTGAGACCTAGTACATTTTGTAGTCCTATAACCCTTTAAGACCCAGCTCGCACGATCGTGCGGGTTAGACATACATTTAAATTTTTGCTTCTGAAAACAGTCGTAATATAAACCCAAATTGAACGATTGTTCCAGTTAGCAGAAAGAGTAAAGTATCTTTTTTTATCAACAGATTGCGGTAGTAGTCCATGTTTTACTTTCAGGTGGCATGTCTAGTTTTGTTTACAAATACAACGGATATAGCTCATCATTTTATCTGTCGTAAAAAGGTAATTATCAATATATTTTTAATTGCTTAGATAAATATTTTTGCTTTAATGTCTAAATAAGTATAATATAATAAAAAACATTAATTATAGACTATTTATTTTGCTCTTAGGACTCAAGATTTCGTCACCCGCACGATCGTGCAACTCAGGCGTTACGTTAGTCAGTGCTACAGTAAAGGTAAGTGTTTTTCAATGTTCATTTTGATTTCTGTTTCATCAATTTTGATGACAGCCAAAATAAAACGAAGTATGCTGTTACATAATTAATACTATATTATTTTCTTGGGTGTTGTCATAGATAACCCCCCTTTTTAAAAATAATTTTTACTTAGGAGCTAACTTCAAATGCTGCTTATGTTTGTATAATTCATGGTTTCTTGCGAGTCCACCTCAACAACAAATTAAAAAGAAAAATATTAATTGTGTATTTGAATAGAAATGTCCTCTACTTAGAGTGAAACCAGTGAAACATGCGATAACGGAAAATAGCATTAAGCGAGTTCTCAAAAACGTTTTACCCCGCTTAACATCGCAAAATTTTTCTAACATATTCATAGACTCAATTTAATGCATGAAATCATAAAATTGGCACTGATGGCCATAGAAGTGATATCAAATCGAATAGCATTTCTTATTGAAGATCAAGTTATAATCTAATACTTTTGTCTTCGCACGCCCCTGGTCATCATATAAAATTGCGTGCGGGGCAAATTTACAATTTGGCATCCCCTTCCCAAATTTTTCTTGTAATAAGCCAAAAATGATGTTAGTATTATAAATTTTGCGCCCCCTAAATTTCCGCACCCGGGGCGGTCGCCCCTTCGACCCCCTTTCGCACGGTGCTGATGGTGACCCTTCAAACATCATTCTTTCCAGAAATATTTCATCATTCCTTAATTACAGCTATAACGAATATTTTATTCTACTATAAGCTTCCATTCTTTTTATAGTGAAATTATAAGGAAATTTCAATAGATTAAATGCATAATTAAGACAAAAATAGTTTAATTAAACTCTTAAATGATAAACACGCGTTGTTTTCCTTTTGCTTAGATCGATGGCTCTTTTTTAAATCGAAATATTAATATCTAATACGTAATCTCAAAAAAAAAAAAAAAAAAAAAAGCGCAATTATTTTGTTTAAGATTTAAAAATGCATATAAAACTTTATATCTGTAAGGTAAATAGTACAATCCCTAAACAATCGTTCTTCCAAAAGCTTTTTTTCTGCTTCAAAAACTCCCTCCAAATTCACACTTACTTATTGGGCAAAAGAACGGATGCTGAAATACTAAAACACATTTCTGTCTTTCTTCTTTCTAATACCTAAACAACTAAATGAAATACCTGTATGCGATAATAACTTATACCGAGTCTAAAGTCCGGAAAACTAACTATCATCTTGCAGACAATTGGGCTTCGTATAAATCCCGAAATGAAGGTAGTGTTTGAAATTCGTTTCATTCAGTTTTTCAGCAGCAACGAGTATCAAAAGAAACAATTCGGTATTTTGTATTAGAGGTAGTATTAGTAATCAGTCGTATTATTGAAATTATTTATTAACGAATACATGAGGTTTGCAGCAGCTCTAAATACCTATCATTCTATTTGTATTAGTTATTCTCGAATCTCAAATGATTTGGATTTCATATGGCTTGTTAATTCATTTTATTATGACAAGAAAAAGAAATAAGAAGTGGATATATTTTTGATAAAGCAAATGATAATTAAATGATAAATCAAAATGTGATTCAAAATATATATCAGAATATCAAAATTAGGAATGCACCGAATATTCGGTATCTATTCGGTATTCGGCCTATTCGGCCATGTTACCGATTATTCGGTTAGGCCGAATATTAAACTACTCGGTTGAGCCCAATATTCGGCTTGGCCGAATATGAAACTATTCGGCCTGCCGAATATTCGGTATGGCCGAATATCAAAGTATTCGGCCGAATCCAATACCTAATAAAAGCTTTTAAAAACTTTTTACTATTTCTACTTTTAACTGTCAATTTTTTAATTTATATTTAAAATAATTAGAAACAAAATCATTTTTAAATAAAATAGAATGTTTTTACATTATTTATTTGCTGTTTGTAAAGTATAACTTAAAAAAATTAACCATGAGAAGGATTAAAATGGTGATTTATTAGGATTCTCCTTAGGAATAAATTATGTGCTGATACAAGTTTCTAATTTTGTTTAGTAAATAATCTGTTTCTTGCTTTTCCCCAAAAAAAAGTTCTTTAAAAGAAAAAAAAAAAAAAAAAAAAAAAAAAAACTTTTGAGATTAGTAATAGCTATCAAGGCAGACAATTTTTGTTCATGAAACCGTAATCAACTTATTGAGTCATAAGTACATTGTATTTGATCTCACGCTAGGTCAAAACTTGTGTGTTTGTTTATTGCATTAACAATAAATAAGATAACATATTTTCAACTCACATGCTTTGGTTTCTATTAAAAATGATATGATGAGAAGGGTGGAAAATACCCCCATTCATAAGAAAAGAACTATGAGCCAAACATACCTTTATTCAGAATTAAGTTGAAAGTATTTGTACTTTATATTGAAAAAAATCTGCCTTGAGTTATTTAAAAAGGACAATCATCAGACTGTAAAATTTTTCTTCGGCCATTTTTTCATTATTTGATTTTAAAATGTTTGTTTTGATTCATAGAAAATTTTATTAAAGTTTCATAATTGCGCTTCTTAAATAACTCAAGCCAGATTTTTTTCAATGCTAAAAGCTCTTGTTTATCAAAATGTAAGTTTCTTTTATTAAATATTATGTAAAACTGTTTTAAAAAGTAACATTTTAATACCTTTAAATTTTGAAATATAAAAAATATTTGGAAAGCCGAATATTCGGTATTCGGCCGAATAGTTAACCATTCGGCTGGCCGAATATTCGGTATTCGGGCCAACATTAACTATTCGGCCAGCCGAATATTCAGTATTCGGTTCACCTGTCGGCCGAATATTCGGCATTCGGCCAAAATCACTATTCGGTGCATCCCTAATCAAAATATACAAGTCACACAGATTTCATTCAGATATGAAGAAATTGAAATGTTTCTCATTTTCTTATAAATGCATAAAATGATTTAGAAATGTTATTAATCATTTTACGATAATTTTTAAGACTTGACAAACACAGAAATGTCATCATGAGGGAGAAATTAGCAGTTGCGTACGGAAATTTAGTTTAAAATGCCGAATTTCATAGAATGCTTGACATTTTTCATTTCATAGATTTTTCAAAACATTTTTCAATCTCATAGTTTCTGAATAAGTACACTTGCAAATTTCTCGAGATTAAAATTGCTTTCACAAATGTGTCAGATGTTACCTAATTTTGATTTGAGTAGACCTTTTACAGAATCAGAAAGATTCGCGTTATTGAACAAGGGGGGCGGGGGAATAAGGATTTAAGGTATGTTTATTTTTTAAAGCAATTTTTAGAATATTTCTGCAGTACAGCGCGTGTGAGTGTGTGTGTGGGGAGAGGGGGACGTCATGAATCCGTGGCCTCACCGTTAAACCCGCTATTGAAATACGTATATGAAAATATGAGCTCCACCCTACATTTTCTTGAGCGCCCCTTCCCTCCTATTACTCATTTTTAATTATAGCCCTGTGTACAATTATGCATTTCATTTTAATCAGGGGCGTAGCTAAGGGGATGTTACGGGCATCTCAGCCCCCCTAAAACATTTTGAACCCCCCCCCCCCCCCCCCCCCCCCCCCCGAAAAGATTCCAAGGTCACTAAATGAATTTATGTTCCAAAAACCCAAAAGAAATTCTATTGAAAAATCTAATTTAGTTTTGAGGACCTGTCATAGTTTTGAAAAAATACCAAATTGTAACTAAAACAAGTGTTTCAACACTTGCTCATTTTACTTGCACATATGAAGCCAACATGATGTTTAATACTGCACTAGTTATGCGCTCGAATTTTCCATAATCGTATTCTTTTCTTAGCATAAAATGAAGTTATTACAACAGTTTAATCAGAAACATAGTAAACTAAACTACAGTGTAAATATTCAGTAACTTATCTTTCTGCGTCACAGAGAGAGAGAAAAAAATATATATATGAGTCATCCCACTACATTTTTTTTACCCTCACCTCCTTCCTAATTATTGACTTTTCGCTAAGGCCCTGGTTTTAATATTCTATTTGCATTTTTAAAATAAAAGTTCGAAATTTCAATTAATGTAACTTTTACGGATAGATGGCAGCACTAACTAATACGAATATGAATTCTAATGAAAAACAGGTGATCACAGGCGATAAATTGATAAATAAACTAAAAAACTTTGTAAAATCACCATAAAATGAAAAATTAAGCAGGACGCGTTTCGAGCTACAACAATAACAGCATGGTGATTTTACAAAGTTTTTTAGTTTATTTATAAATACAAATTCTTCCAAAGATTATTCTATACGATGTATGCCGTATGCTCGATGACTGCGAATACCCAGTTCCTGAACAGTAACGACTAACGAAACGAATACTTTTTAACGGGTAGAGAATTCTAAATCAACGTTACCATACGGGTATTCATTTTGCCGTTATTTTCACAGCACTATTAGAAGGACAGTCAAGTTCAGATGAGCTCGATGAAGAAAAAATGACAATTTTGGATCATTCTTCCTCTTCAAAGTCTCCTGAATTCATCTTCCAAAGTTCTACCTCCAAGGCGTTTTCAGAAAATACTAAAAGAATGAAAAAAGAAAAAAAAAAGAATACAAGTGGACTGTTAAAAAGTTCATTTCTGTACCTCATCCTGGAACTTTAGATTTCACGTAACTGCAAGTATGTTTTTCATTTCTTAAATTGTAACAAAAAAAAGTTATAGACTTATAGAAGAAATTAAATCGATATAATAAATAAAAACTTAAAAAATATAACAAACATTTTTAAATTAATTAAAATTTTTTTTTTAAAGTCGATAAGTACTTCTCCAATATTATTTTTTTCCTTCTTTTTTAGGCTTTAGAGCAAACCATTTCCCATGTGTTGATGACATTTCAAGTCTTCGCAAGTGCAGGTTTGAAAATTGCGAAAAAAGTTCAGAAACACGTTGTGAAAAATGCAACGTTTATTTGTGTATGTCAAAAAAAAAAAAAAAAGTTTTAAAGATTTTCACTGTAAAAAAGTAACGAATCTATAAAATAAAAAATAATACATCAATAATTACCATATTTGCAAAAATTTTTTTGGTTCAGTTTCTCTCTTCTATCCATTTAGAGCCAGAAAATGTATAAATCTTAACATGTAATAAGTAATGATTTCAGAAGAAAAGCCCAACCCGCACGTTCGTGCGGGTACTCTTCACGCTCTAGGGGGGGTGAGAAAATTTTTTAAATTATTTTTTTAGGTGTCTTTAGGGTTTGTATAGAGTTAATAACCAGAGGAATATAATATTTAATGATGAAAATGTTTCGGGTCTTAAAGGGTTAACAAAAGTTAGCGAACCAATAAAAATTCTCTGTTAAAATCATATTTTATATTTTTTTATTCTTTAAATTCTTTATTATTGAATTTTTATTTGTTTATTTCATGCCAAAAGCGAGTCAAGTCACCAAATATGACATTACAAATTTTTTGCTTGGCTTTTTTTTTAAAGCTATGGCATTTGGCTAGGATTGCCGTAAAACTCTACTTTTGAAAATGTGACAAATTTTTTCCTACCAAAAATGTTAGTATAATGTCTCAAAAACAAATTTGTAGGTTTTTGAAGGAATTTTTTTTTAAACTTTTTTCAATATTTTATATTTATTATTAATATTTTTAAATACTTTAAAAAAAATTTTTTAACAGTCTGAGAATTTGTCTCGAAAATAGCATTTACAGAAAGTTATCAAAACAAAATGAAAAAATATAATTTTAACAAAAATTTTTTTTTAGATTCTCAAACTACCTAATAAATTATTCCCATTATTAAAATGCACCAAGTTTTAATGATATGTGTGAGCAACACAAAGTTCCCTTGTAAGAAATTTACTTTTGAATACCATTATCAAATAATTTTCACCTTATTTAATTGCAATTCTTTATTATTAAATGTAACAAATATTACTTTTTAAATAATAGTACAAACTCTGAAAATATGTTGGCAGAAATCCTGTCAAGTAGGTTAAATGAAGTAACTATTAAAATTGCTATTATTGGCTGATATTTTCAGTAAAAAAATTTTTATTGTAAAAATTAAGACAGCTATAAGTATAAAACTTATTTATTTCTTTTCCTGATTAGTTAAAATTTATGCTACTTGAACTAACGTGGAGAAAAACTTTTCAGCATTACACAAATTCTGCAGCATTTTGTAAAAAGAAAAATCAAACACCGCAATATGTAATAAATGTTACTTTCAAAGCAGTATTTAGCATAATAGAAAAACCATTGTCATGTTTCAAAATTTTGGTAACCCTAAATTTTAAAATGCTATATTTTTGTGATTTTTAAAAATAGAGATGAAATAAAAAATTTCTGGAATACTTGATTAAAACTAAATGCTTAATTTTATTTATTTATTTTCTAAACATTTGCTTGAATTTTAAACATGATGGCAGATGAAACTGGCCAGTGAACTCTAAATCCTTAATAAACCCTATACATATGTTTAATGGAATTAAAATTGGTTCATAAATACAAGTGCTGTCGCATAACAAGAGTATAAATCAACACATAGACAAAGTGCAGTTTTAAGGTTTGGAAGTAATGATCAGTATTTTATATCAAAATTTTCCAAATGGTTGTAACAAGTAGCTTCTTAGCTTTTGGTAATGGAAGCTACCTAATAAGGTGGGAGCAATTTTTTTTTTTTTTTTTTTTTTTTTTTTTTTTTTTTTTAATGAAAACTATAACCATAGCTGGATAATAAATTTTTTCTGGGAGGAAGGTAATCAGAATATTAATGCTTAGTCTTTAATTTTGGGTTAAGGAAGATGGTTATTTGAATTAAACTCCTTTAAATCTACAATCCTAAAATCTGCACATAATTTACAGATATAAACAATTAAACATTCAGTTCAGATATAGGGACTTTTTTATCAATTGTATATATATATTAATTTATAATTTTTGTTAATATTACTGAATTAAAGTTTTTTCATAAAGGAAAAAAAAAAAAAAAAAAAAAAAAAAATTGAAAAAATTCAAGATATTGCTGATATTTTTGGTAATCACAATCCATTTGCCAAATGCATTTATGCATTAATCGAGCTTTTTTTATTATTAAGTCTGGCTAAGCATGAAATTAAACTTCCTTATTTTATCATTTTGACGTGAATTAGTAATACACCTTTATGAGGCAAGTTTCAATGAGTAATTCAAGAAAAATGTATCTCATCTGTATTATGCATATTTAATCATACATTATTAACTGCTTTTAATATTTTAAAAATTATCTAAATTTTTATTATTTTAGTTTATTTCTGATTTTAATATTTTATTATATTGTAAGCATGCAGTTTCGATTTCATTATTAATTACATTCAAATTACTGTTTTAAAAATGTAAAAGCTCAGTCCAGAAATCTGCAAAATTCTAAAATCCACACAACTTCTGATACCACATGGAAAAAACAGATTAAGAATTTGAAACTTAAAAAATATATATGTGCTAACTAGGAAGTTCTGCCTCTCTACCCTATTTGTGCCAACGTCTGGACTAATCCTTCCTGGAAATCTAGAAAATGATAATGGTGGTGCATGTGTGTGTGTATAAAAGGGAGAATAAAGAGAGAGAAGAGTTTTTCATTATTTTTAATTGATAACCTAATAAACCAATAAATTGTAATGTACACTTCTAACAGTCATCGTCAATGCATAACAATATCTACATTGCTTCAAAATGCAAAAGACACCACATCACGGTTTGACAAGGCAAGCACATATGTCACAAAAATAGCTGATGAACAGAAACAGACAAATATTTTTGACCCAATCCAAAAGAAAGCACACAGGAACTTTTCAAAGAACTTTGACACTGAAGAATCATACAATGAATAAATCACAGACACTGCAACAATATCCTTGGCACTGCTGGATGTTACTTTGTAGTTGCAATTCATCAGTAGAACTGTACAATAAGAAACATTTACATTCTCTCGCTAAAACTGCCAAAGTGTAAAATTATCTACATATCAGACTGTACAACCAATTGCAATCTTATTATATACATACAAATCAGATCCTAGAGCTTCAACACAAAGGGCGAGCAGAAAATACATACATATTGCATATTTTATAAAAACTTAAGCAAAATATTTAAATAAAATGATAATACATTTATATCTTATATTGCTATTAAATTGATTACAGAGAATATATCCATGCTGAACAGTGTTGAATTCAGACATTTTTCTTCCAGAGAAAAATTTGCAGCTCTGGAGGAGGAGGAAGGGTGCATCTCCCTAGTCCACTGGCATCAGAAACGAATCCAATGCAAATTTGTTCAGTGTTTCAAATAATATTTTCTATATGCTAGTGTGATAGTCAAAATAATTAAATGTCACGTGAAAGTTAATGAAAGTAATTTTACATTTTGACAGTAAATTATAAACAAAATCAATAACAATAAATACATATTTTTAAAAGATCTCTTAAAATGAAGAGAAATAAAATATAATAAATGAAAAACTGATGTTTTCTCTCATTTTAATTAATAATGCATTTTTATATACAGTTTAACCAAATTTGAACAAATGAAAGTGTGAAAATTAAGTGTATTGTTTTAAATACTTTATAGAGATTGGCAAGAGATAAAATTTATCATTACATGAAATCAGGATTTATTTTACTTTTTTTTTTTTTAAATAGGTTAATTTACTGGGAGGGGGGGGGGGGGGACTGTCTCTTTACTTTTCATAAATAATTAATTCTACGATTTTTTTCACAAATTTAAACATGTGAAACTCCCTCCTCCATCTTTCAGATATATTTCTAAATAAGAAATACAATCAAGTATTGACAGAAAATATTGATTATTCAAAGATTTTCAAAGACTTCATCATTATTTTATCAATCAAAAACTAGTGAGAAGGAAAAAACAGAATAGAGTACAACTAAAAAAAGAAAAGATTCTAAGATTTATTTGGAGTAATGTTGTTTAAAATATTTTCACCAAATATTTAACCCTTTCCGGCACAGGCAAAACCTGTTAGTAAAATGAGAAATTATCGACTGACACCGGAATTCACAAACGAATTATTTATTTAAAAATCCTTAATTCAACCTTTTATTGTAAAAGCAAAATTTTGCTAAATTTTATTGGCAAATTTATTGTTTGCAAATTTGGAATTAAAATTAGGTATCCCAGACCGGGCACAGTGTGCCGGAAATGGGTTAAAATGAATGAATTCAAGAATAGTAATCCATCAACATAATATAATACTGAAACTAATAATATAAAGCTGATAACAAAGTATTCAATAAAACTAAACACAATCTACTTTTTAAAACAATAACTAAAATATGCATTATTGCAAAATATTCCCTAAAACGTTAATTTTTGTATATCACATACACATACATTAATGTACAAATTTTAATATTTCCAATTAATTTTTATTAATAAACAATACTATTCATCTGCAATACACATAATTTAGTTTAATTAAAGATAGATAAATGATATTTTAATCATGTGCAAAGTTTTTTCCCCTTTTGCAAGAGGTATTTACATAAAGATGATATCATTTAAGAATTAAATCTGCATAAAGATTCAAATCATTTGAAAATACAAAAAGACTTCTTTATAATTACAAACATTAAAACAAATTTATAGATGTATAAAATAAGCATGGAACATGATTCTTCAAGTAACATCAAGGAACATATAAATGTAGTTTTTGATAGTTGATTAATTCAAATCAGAAGAAAAATTGTCACAATAAAAATAAACATTCTGTAAAATACAAATAGACTGAAAACATCCCTGTACAGCACTTTAAAAGAAAAAAAAAGTTGAGTTATGAATATCAAAACATTTGTCAATAAAGATAACTGCTCATAAACAAAAGATTTTTGCACTGTAAGTTCGGACAAAATGAAAACATTAAGTTTATGAAGAGTTTAGCAGAAGTTCTGTGACATTTTTACAGTACTATACCTGCAAGATAAACTAAGATTTAATTAATAATGCATGTTTTGGAAAAAAAAAAACTTTTTAATAAGTACTAAAATGAGTCTCACTGTACATAAAAATTAATGTTGATGCAACAAACAATATGACTTTCAGCAAGCAACATTGATTCATTAAGTGCTTTGCATTATTTGTCTTATTGTTTACAACACTGAGAAATTTTGAAAAATATTATTCCAGTCTTCCTTCAAAGTTACCTTCCTGGCTAGTTTTTGAAATTTAAAGATGGCACATTTAAAAAAGCATTTTAAAAATCCAAGGTAACGAAAACAGTTTAATATCTCTGTTACATAAAATTTAAGCACAAAATTTCTGAAACAGCCTGTTTAAGGGCAAGAAACAACGGACAAAGAAGCTTTAGTATTAGAAGAATTAGACAATAATGTCATATTGTTGTGAAATTACTCTGTAAAAAAGTAATTAGCAAATGGTAAAAAAATTTAAGAAATCAAGCATTAAAAAGAAAAAAAATGATTACAGGCCAATATTTGATTGATATATATATATATATATATTTAAAAAAAAAAATTATTTGATTATAATATTATAGAGCATTTTCATTGGCCAGAGTAGAGGTATTCTATAAAAGCAGCAGAGTGACTATGCAGCAAACACTGCAGATTTTTAACAGTGTAGTCTCATTAGATTTCGAGTTCTTTCAATTCACTGTTAGTATGTTACTAAATATATAAAAACTTTACAAGTTCTCATTTACACAGTGAGAGGTCAGGCAGTCGAGTATGATTTTAAGGAATTTTTTGTGGAAAACAAAACTTGTGTCACTTTCACTTATAAGAATCCCTAATCACCACCATCCCTAGGTAATGTTACCAAATAATCACAAGCATTCACTGAGGAGGATTGAACACACAGAATTACACCAAAGCCCATTCCAACTTATATATAACTGCCAGAATTTTTGATAAACTGAATCTACTAAATGATAGATATTTCTTTAAGGAAGCTTAACCAGATATGAGTTATGGAACTTAAGCATGAAAATTACTTTGAAGAAAAATGAGATTATATTTTTTAACATTTTTTAAATATAGAGTGAGACACATCCAAATTAAGCAATAGAAAAATAGTAAACTTACATTTTCTGTTTCAACTCATAAAATTTACTTTAATTCTTCTTTTTTGTAATTGTAAGATAGACGATTTTTTAAAACTTATCAAAAAGTTTATTAGAAGTGTTTTTTTCTTCTTTAAATTGTTTATTTTATAAAAAATAATGAGAAATCTTCTACTAAAGACCTATTAAGTTTCAAATGTTAATTTTGTACCTAATAAATTGAGACAAACATCTGGCCCCTCAGCAGCTTATAATAATGTATTTGGTGCAAATGCTTGAACAAGTGTAGCAATTTATGTACTATAAATAAATAAAATATTTAATATGCATGTATATTTAATTCATACAGCAGTCTTTAAAAAATTAATACAGCAATTGAATTTTAAGTACATTTGAGAAATACAGCTTGGGGATTTCATAGTTATATGTTTTAACAAATACACTGCAAATATTTTCAATTTCATAAAAAAAAGAAAAAATAAAAAGAATTTTCTGCTACTGATGTGTTAATGATCAAGAGTCTGTTTATACATACTAAATAATCTAAAACTGCAGTTATTGAACTCTGGTACATAATGAAAGAAAGGAAAACATGCTAAATTAACTGATCCACATACATTTATTACAATAATGTCTTGAGGTAGAAATAGCTTGCGAGTATAAATAAAATACTATTATTATACTAATTTTTCTCATTGAATTATGTCTTAAAAATGCAGTTTAATAAGTAATAATAAAACTAACAGAAAATTATTATGTATGGACTTAATTCACAATAATAAATATGACATTTATTTTTCCAGATTTGATATTGGATATTATGAAATAACATTAATTGGTAAATCATAGCTTTTTAAATAAAACAGTAGACTTTTTTAAACCTGTGTATCATTTCAGATATAAGCAATAAAACTTATAGGTTGCAAGAATTTAAATTAAAAATGCTGTTGAAATCTGCAGCTACAACAATTTTTATTTTTATTTATTTATTTATTTTATTATTATTGATGATACTTGATTAATTATGAAATAAAATTACATTACTTTTATGTAAATTAATGAACCTATAGCAAAAAATCATATTTAATGTCTTGCACAATATTTGCAAATGTAAATTGTAACTGAATTGTTTATTTTTCTTGCATTCATTTTTCTGTGTTTCAATATTTATTTTTCAATGTTACATAAATAGTTTGACCCTTTGAGGACAAGCGACCAATATAATGCCGCATAAGGGGGTTCAGAATCATTGATTATTTTCACCAGTAAAATTTTGAGATATTTAATTTGACTATTTTCACTATTAGGGAAAAATTTCTGCTTAAAAAAAACAGTGATAAAAGGTTAAAAATTATCTAAAAGACGCTTGCCCTGAAATGTTAATATGCAATTCTGATTAGAATGACCAAACTCGAGTTTAATGAAGAAAATATGAATTTATTTGCAAATAAAAAAAAAATCAAGATTGTGCTAATATTAGTGCAATCGTGATCTTTATTTCATGATTTTTAAAAATTAATAGAGCTTTTTTTGTTTATTAAGTCTGAATAAACAGGTAATAAAATTTCATTACTTCACATTCTGATGCAAATTATTTTCTTATCAAAAATGAAGATAGGGCATGACAACAGTAGCTTTTGCACAATACTGCTATTGTAACTACTGAAGACACATTGTTTGTGTTTAGTATTTTGTGTTTGTTATTTAGTTTCGAATTTGATCTGTAATGACCAATTTTTTTTTTTCCAATTATGTACATAATTCTGGCAGATGGGATCAATTTCAATATTTCTAACAGAATTCTACATATATAAAACATATGTGAGTAGAAAGTGCAGAGAGAGAGGGGGGGGGGAGGAATTCAATATTTTAATATTTTTATTATTTTACATAAGAAATATTTAAAAAAAAAAAAATATTTTACCTTATTGTAAGCAATTGCCACTTTCTGTGGTTAACTGTATTCAAATTACTGTTTAAAGAGTATGAACAAAGTAGACCAGAAATTCACAAATTTTAAAATCTGCTGTAACTCTGGTTTCAACCTGTGTGGCTTTGAGGGAATTACTGCATTTGCAATATTTTCATGCTATAAGAAGACATAGTTTTTTTTAAGGGGAAATATATATATCTCTCTAATTTTTTTTTTTTTTTTTAAACCAAAAAACCATTAAACCTCAATAACCCAAAAACAAATTTAGTAGAGCATAAAAAAAGTTGATTAAAAATATTCCAATTTAATTTTATCTGCAATATGTATGAGTTAGTAATAATGGTTCCCAATCTTTATTAACCTTACATTTTTTTTTTTTTTTTTCATAATCCAACAGCTATGTAGGTATATTAGAGACAATTAACCTTGCAGGAAAGGTAATTTTTATCATAAAATATACACATGAGAACAGCAACAGATAAACAATGTATTTTCACAAATATATATTTTTGGGGGTAATTTGAATTTATAACATTGTTTTGGTAAAATATTTTTGATAATATAACATATTTTGATAATAACATATACTTCTGATAAAATTAAACATTTTTAAAGATTGGGCAAATAGACGAGTCTACCAAAATATCACCTACAACCCATAGTAAGGAAATTACAGCTATAGAGGAATATTCAAATTAATAATACTAAAAAAGATGAAAGAGTAATTATAGGTTTACATTATTATTTGCTATAATGCACATTTTCAACATTATTGTCCTATCCTATAAAATGCCATAATTTGACACTTATTATTAAAATAAAAATCATGAACTCTTATTATTTTATTTATAATAATACAATGGAATCTTAGCAGTCACAGAATAACTTAAAAACATTTAAAAATATTCTATTTTTCAGGTGGAAAGGGATGGCTTAAAAAAGCAATTGATACTGTTAAAAATGATGTAATAGCATAAATTAAAATTTACATTATTTAAAATGTACCACTCTTTAATAAATTAACAGCACAAGTGAAATTGACAGGAAAGAAAGGGCAATGCAATAAATAACATGATCAAAGTTTTATGCAAGGTTAATACAAGCAGTATTAATTTATCAAAAAAACTACTTTGTATTTTCCAAACAATTTTTTAACTTATAAAACTACATTTTCTTATATAAAAGACAACATTTTAAAGATTATGATCCAACAGAAATTGCTAGGAAAAAATCATACTTAAATACTATCAAATATACTTATGCAAATAATAATTCTTATTTTTTTTAAGTGATTGAATTAATCTACCAAATTTTTACCACTCAAAAAACACCTACCAACTATTACAATATTTATGTTATTTTAGTATAATTAATATTTTATAATATAAACAGAGCTAACTCAAAAGTGTATGTGCATATGCACATTATATATAAAAAAAGAAAGAAAGGATATTGCACACCTCAAATGTTAACAACAATTTAACCAGTTTTTAAAAACTTAATAAAGATTTTGTATACTATATGCATAAAAAACAACTATGTGAATACTTATAAATTAGGTTCACTTATAAAGAAAGAAAAAAAAAACTATATGACACATATTTTTGATTTTTAAAAAAACTTCAATGTAAAGGTAGAAGAAGAAAAATATTTCTTAAAATTTATTTCCGTTAAACATCAAGCTATGTTTAAATATATTTAAGACAAGTGATTCTTTAAACATGCCTAAATATATATATATTATTTTGAATTAAATTTTAGATGCCAATTCGTCTTTTACTCCAACTGTATGCTTTTATTACTTATGATTATTATTACCCCTACCCCTCTCCCACTCCAGTTAAAAAATGGTTCTAAATCATTTAGCTAGATATTCTTAACTACAATTCCCCCTTTATATGTAAACAGAAGTTTATATTTTTATCTATTTTTAACAATGGTATATTTAGAAAATGTATTTTGATTTTTCACCAAATAATGCAATTATGGATATAAATTAACTTCAAATCATTTATAAAGAAATTTTCCATTTTCTTGACATTTATGATCCAAAATAATTAAGTACTAAACATGATTAATATAAAAAAGTACAACATAAATGAACATACTCAAATGTACAATAACTTTGAACCTATAGTTTAAGCTTATAGGAATAAGGAAATACTAAAATCACATTTAAAATTATCTAAGTGCTAAAAAACAACCAAATGCAAATAATTGAATGGAGATTTACAAATCATTCAAACACAACAAGAACAACTAAGCCAAAGGGTACATTGCAATGCAAGCAAGTAGTTTGAGTATTTAAAAATATCAAATGTAAACATTTTATAAATTTACAAACATATAAAAAGAAAGGAATGCTAAGAGGATGACAAAACAATTATCAGAAAATTTGATCACCATTGTGAAATGAATATCACAGGGAAGAATGACATTATCATAAGACACAGGAAAGAATGGCATTATCATAAGAAGTTTAATTAATAATGGTAAAGCTATATGAAAAAGGTATTTCATTAGAAATTAACACGTCTACAATAATTAAATCCTTGATAATCCCTTGATAATCTGTCATTTTGCTTATTTACATCAGTAATAATAATAAACCCTTTCAATATTTTATCAGTGTGAATTTATATTTTATAAAACAAATTAATGAGTATACATTCTTAGATAATCACACTGTGAAAATAATCATTTTAATGATTCTTCATTATATTTTAAAATTACTGTATTTTTGAATTCCATTATGTTTTAAAAATGTCATTGAGTATATACATGGTGTCCAGCAAATAACACCCTGATTTCAAAATTAAATTTCTCAAAAACAAAGTTCAATAGAATTATGCACGTTTGTTTGTTAGGTAAGCTGTAAAAATCTTATACAAAAGTTTCGAACAGTAAATATTTTGAAAAGATTGTGTTCTGATTGCAAAGAATGCTTTGATTTGACATTTTTCTTGCTTTAGATTGCTGTCAGAGAATGTGTTTTTTGGCTTAAAGTGCCATATTTCATAGTTTTTTTAAATTAAATTTTTGAAATTTCGAAATTCTAAAAATTTACTTCAAAAAATCTTTAAAATATTGCACTGTAAGCTGAAAAATTATTTCTCTGCAGGCAATCTAAAACAAGAAAAATGTCAAATCAAAGCATTCTGTGCAATCAGAATGCAATTTTTTCAAAATATTCACTATTTGAAATTTCTGTATAAGATTTTTACAGCTTACCTAATGAAAAAACCGTTTACCGCATATTACTATCGATCTTTGTTTTTGAGAAATTTAATTTTGAAATTCAGGGTGTTATTTTTCTGAATACCCTGTACATTTTTATCCCTTTATTAATGTTAGGCATCTTTAATAATACCAATTAATGAAACTAGAAATTTCAATCCAATAGTAATTTCAAATTGACAAATGTTACTTTTTAATTGAGGGAGAAGGAAAGTTAATGCTCCTAGATTTATTAGACACAGATGAGATATTTTACACACTTTCATTTGCCAGCTACACTCGCTCACCAGGAAAAAAATATCAAACAAGCGTTGAAATAATTACAGATTGGGAACCCCCTCCTGACACACTGAATTCAGTACTAGAAAAAGCCCATTTAATTATGTATAGACAACCACCAGAAACCCAACGTCATTTTAGAAATGCAATTCTCTCCTCCTCTAATAAGAAGTATTTTAATCTCACGAATAAAAAATAATTCAAGAAATATGTAATAAATTTGGCATGTATGCATCTACACATAACTAAAGTAACAAAATTTAGTAACTGATTTTGGCTGAAAAAAAAAATAATAATAATAATTTACATGCATTAAAGAAAAAAACTAAATTTTGAAAATCTTTGTGTAGAAATTTTGATTTTGGACAAGCATTCAAAACATCTAATTTTCAACCAACACATATAAAATAATATCAAGAAAGTCTTACACATTAGGCATTGGACAGAACACCTTCAAGAACTAGATTTTAAAATATACATACATATTAAAATTTAAAACTATAAAAAAGACAAAAACATTTTCTAGCTTTCATTCTTATAAAATTATATTACAGACTTGCTACAGAAATCAGTATGAAAGAACTTTATCACAATCTGTAACATAGCTTTATCAGAGATCTTATCTAATGCACTTATATTTGAGTCTACTTTACACAATGAAAGTTTATTTTTCAAAGACGATGATGAGCACATTCGACAAAGAATGAATTTTGTATTATTAGAGCAGTTTTACACTGTTCACATGAAATATACATTTGTAATGAAATTAATTTTCAAATCTATCAATGCTAATTATTAATATAATCATGCACATTTTAACTGCTTGATTTTCAGAAGAAAATATGTCACATGAAATATAAAGAAAAAAATTGCAATATAGTAATAAACTTCATATTCATGTTATCAAGTTATGAACTTTGACTTACATTAGTCTTTCTGTACGGTGTTAAAATAAAAATCATTAAAACAATTTCTTTTTGAATAATAATAAAAAAGTTAGGATGGAAATTAAAACATAAAGCTTACATATTTCAGTAGAAATGTACTTAAAACTTCTTTTTGATAAAAACAAAATAAAGCAAATAAAAAATAAAATTTTGGAACTACACCATGGACTAGTACACTTGGCACAAATCACAAGAACATACTCAAATTCAATAGGAATATAATTTGTGATGCCTTAAGCACAAATTGTAAAGGAAGTCTTAAATATAGTTGAAAAAATAAGCAATTGTAACTATGTTATAGGAAATATCACATGATATTCATAAACATGGTTGAAAACATTCCCAAAATTTTTTAGAAGTTCCCCAAGTGTTGAATATAGCAGTCATCTGAAAATTTCGAGAATGTTGACAACTATGATAAAATCAACTTGTGGCTTTAGTATGTTAAAAGGAAAAATTTTCATACATATTTAATTGAAGAATTTTAAATAAGAATTTAATACATTTATGTTTAATGAACATATACTAAGATAATAAAAATAACAGAATTAAGGAATTTGATGTAAATAGTAATGATCAATAAGAATTATCCCCTCGCTAATAACTAGATTTTAGTAATTAAATTAGTTATAACAACATACATATATAAAACCAATTAATTACAAGATTATAATACAGAACTATGGGTGCATCATTAAAGGCAATGTGGGATAGAAAGAAGAAAAAAAAAGCATTGTTTTATGATTAAAATATTTCATTTTTTTTTTCTTATTTGACAATACTGAAAGGATTTTTGATATTTTTGAAAAGAAAAGAATACTTTTTGAAATTTACATTTACTACATGAACAAAGATTTTTTAAATTAACAGACAGGCAAATAAGTTAGATACTTAAAGAATTTAACACTCATTGGGGAAAAAAGATTAAAAACAGATAAAAGAAATACTAAAAACTTCAATATGAAAATGAATTAATAAATAAAATTGAAACTCTAATCTCATATTGGAAGGTAATTAAACAGTAAAAAATTTGTGCTGTTTCACATTCATTCATTACATTAATTAAAAGGGTAATATACTTTTTATATAAATTTAAAGATAATATATTTTTCAACCACATTAAATAGAATTCTTAAAAAAAAAAAAAAAAAGATAAAAAATTAACAACATTTTATAACAGAGATTTTTAGTCTCGTAGAGAAAATATAAAAAGGGATCCATGTTAACTACCTTCTTTAGACCTTCGAATTTAAGACTAAAATTACTCATTCTTTAAAATATGAAATTGGGGATTAAACTAATAGATACACATAAACTAATTATACTCTACTTTTACCTAGCTTACTGTTTCATTTTACTTACAAGCTTTCTCCCATATTTTAGATAAGTAAAAATTAAAATTTGTACAAGACATCTGTGGACCTTTCCCATCACCAGGTCTATGGACCACAGTTTTAGAACTGTTATTTTAGAATATATTTATAAAATAATTATAAATGCAGTAGTCTATTAGGATATCCTTCTTGTTATTTATGGAATGTTTGATGAATCAATCAAAAGTGACTAAATATATAAAAGCTTATGATATTTAGAAATGCTTAACAGATTCATTTAAAGTCCGACACATTATTTAGCATAGGAGAAAATATACAATGATCATTAACAAAATATTTTAATAATAAAAAAATATATATACTGCATTCTGAAACAGCACAAATATTTTTCTTCATTTTTATATACATGGAATTTTTAAAAAGGATGTTGATGACAATGCAACATTTAATTAAAAATCAATTTTCTAAGTGAATCTATTAACTTTTGAAACACTATTACTAATTTGAAAAGTGCAGCAAAATATTATGTGCACCTATAATTTAGAAATTTTCTAAACTACTTAATCCCATATTTTAAAATAAGAAAAAGAAAACACTTATACCCTGCTAACTCTATAAGTTTTTAACTTGCATAGAGTTCCATTTTTTTTTCTCCTTGCTTTTGATCATCACATCACATACACAAATTTCACAAACCTTGGAGGCATTACAAGTCTGTATTTTCTCCACTTACTAAAGAAGAATTTAACAATAACACCAGAACAGTTTTAAAATATTTTAACAATTACCAAAAGCAAAGCTTTGAAACAACATGATAAAAAACAATATATAAGGATTGTATATAGATATACATTTATAATACATAAAACCATTTCCAAAAATGATAAAACCCTTGTAATTTATTAAAAACATCTCAGATTTTTAAATAGGAACTAAAAGCTTGTTAACATAAGATAAGCAACAGAAACAAGCATACCAAAGCAGCAACAATAAAATATAAAACAAATCATTAGAATGCTCAACAAGTTGGACTACACACACACCAGTAAATAGTTCGTTCGTAAAAAAGTCATTTGTATGTCATTTTGTGTAAGTGCAATAAAAACAAATTTAAATACTTTTATTCAGCTAGATGACTTTATAGCAAATGTCCACAAATGATTTAAATATATATCTGTAAAGTATCTAAATGAATACTCAGAGACTAAGGGCAAGGCACAGGTTAAAAAGAAATGTCTATACATTTAAGTAAACGAGGAGCAAGAATTAAATATAACTATGTAGCACAATTATTTAAAATACCAAAAATTTTGATAACCAGTTTCATTAATATTAATCTTTTTAATCTAAATAAGGGCATTAATATATATTAATGCAAGAAAACTGTCTTTCTTGGGATAAAAATTGGAAAATTTAAAGTAACGTCATTTAATAATAGCAAATCTAAGAACTAAAAAACTATGCGATTTACATCAATTTCATTTACAGACAATGTTTAATTACATAATGTGTAACAAAGCTATAAACTTTTGTTAAAAATTTTATCATTTATAAATAATCCTTCCACAAGGGATAATTTATTAATTATCAGGCTTAAACTATCTTAATTACAATGATAATTTGTACGAGATAATTATATTAACTATTTAGAATAACAAAGTTAAATTTTGAAAAAGAAAAAAAAATTATTCAAAAGCAATTTGAGACAATAACATTCCAGCTTTAAATAGAACTCCATAAAAATCTAACTTTGATAATTATAATCAATATACCAAAATCCTCCTTAATAACATGTTGAAATTTCATAAAAAGTGAAAGGGAGAATAATTAGGCAAAATAAATCAAATTCAAACAATTTTCTATAAAGATAACAAAATATTGCACTATCTCATCATATCATATACGAAATTAATTGATTTGGTTGGAGGGAAATGCTCACATCAATTTTTTGTACAACTCCTTGAAATTAACGCAGAAATAAATCGACAACGATTAGTACAATGCTCTGCCACACTACAAGTTTAAGATTTAGCACTGGATTTGGACAACATTCACTCAGCCTTTCATTCTTTTGGGGTCAATAAGATGTACGCATACCAAGCATATTTTACAAGCTAAACACTGGGAATATTTTATCAATCTGGAATTGCTTAATGAAGACATATGCAATAGCAGGGGTGATTCTGGGTGTAATTTTTTTTCGGAAATTCGCGTCGCATTTTCGGAAATCGGCGGGGGGTTGGGGGAGGTCGTCGTGAGTCCCCTCCCCCCTCCAGCAATTTTCAAACAAAACCGGCGTTTTCCCGCTATCTTCAGATGAAATTAGCAATATTTTAGCAAAATCGGCGATTTATTGCGTTCTTTTGCCGAAATCGGCGGTTTTTCCGCGATCTTTTGACGAAATCGGCGTTTTCCCATGTTTTTGTAAGTCAAATCATAGTTTTTTCGACGATATTTAGACAAAATTTGCATATTTACGCAATTTTTTCTCGAAAACGGCGTTTTACTCCCGCGATCTTTTGACGAAATCGGCGGGTTTTTTTTTTTTTTTTTTTTTTTCATCTTTTGATGAAATTGGCGTATTTTTTTTCAAATATTCTTTTGACAAAATATTTTTAAGCGATCTTTTATCGAAAACGGCGTCTGTTCCCGCGATCTTTTAACGAAATCGGCTTTATATCCCCAATCTTCAGACAAAATCGGCGTTTTCCCGCGGTCTTCAGAAGAAATCAGCGTTTTATCTGCGATATTTGGTGAAATTGCCGTTTTTTTCGCGATCCGCACAGGAAATTCGCGTTTTTATCGATCTTTTGACAAAGTTCGTTTACAAAAACATTGACGAAATCGTCGTATTTCCACGAAATATTGATGAAATGTATGCTATTTCGGCGATCCTTTCACGAAATTTGCATTTCTACGTAATTGTTTTTTCCGCGTGCAAAACCGTATAAGTTGGCAACTATGCGGAACTGATAACCCAATTTCAAATTTTCGGAAGAGGATGCCTTAAATTTTCGGAAAATTCGGAATTTTCGGACGAGAATCACCCCTGTGCAATAGAGATCAAGGGCCGAGCCTCGGCCCGAAGCATAAGCCTAACTTTTTTTTCCATATGAAGCAGAGACTGATTTTGTTCTTCCTAGTTTTCATGGATCAAAATAATCATTTCCTGTTGAATATTCCCGTATGAAAATCCTTTTCTCGACGTGGAAAATCTTCATAAATCAGTAAAGTTTGGCTTGGTCCAAAAATTTTTGCAAAATAGGCATATACTTTTAAGTCGTCATTATTCTACAATTAAACATTAGAACTTATTCTTTTTAAAGAATTGCATAGATCACTAGGCGTCTTAAAATAGAATTAAACACATAAAAAAAAAAGAGAAAAAACATTATGACAGAATTTTCGTGTAAACTGAAAACTGCAAATTTCTTTTAAACTGTTCATTCATGCAAAATGAATGCAACAATACGTGAGAAAAAACATATTAAACATTTACATCTGCTAAGAAGGAAACGTATTTTTTTCTTTCCAATGTCTTAAAAGATTTTACTTTTACCATATAGCATTTTTTAGATTTAAGTATTAATAATACTAATGATAACTGAAACATTTGCATACAAAAAACAAAGGTTCATTTAAAAACATAAATATCGCAGCCTAGAGGTCTGCACGGGCTGGGCCGATTTCCAGTAATGGCATTCGGGCCGGGCCAGGCCTAGTCACTAATCTTTTCGGGCCGGGCTGGGCTCGGGCTAACTTTTTTTTCCCGTACGAAGCTGAGATTGATTCCATTCTTCCTAGTTTTCATGGACCAAAATAATCAGTTCCTATATGAAAATCCTTTTCTCGACTTTTTATAAATCAGTAATGTTTGGCTTTGTCCAAAAATTTCTGCAAAAAAAGCATATACTTTTAAGCCGTCATTATTCTACAATTAAACATCAAAATTTATTCCTTTTAAAGAATCTTAGATTACTAGGCGTTTTAAAATAGAATTAAACACACACACAAAAAAAACATGATTATGACGGATTTTTTTTTTCTTTTTAACTGAAAACTGAAAGTTTCTTTTAAAATGTTCATCCATGCAAAATGAATACAACAATACGGGAGAAAAAAATATTTTAAACATTTACATTTGTTAAGAAGGGAATGCATTTTTTTTCGTTTCAAAGCGATTTCGCCTTTGGAAATTTTACCATATACCGCTTTTTCGATTTTTTGTCTCCATTACAGGGAATATGGATTAATAATACTAGTGATAACTGAAACATTTTCATACAACAAACAAAGATTCATTTAAAAGCATAAATATCACAGCCTACGGCACTTCTGCATAAATGGAGATTATAAACATGGGAAAAAAAAGACTAATATAATTTTTTTTGGTCAGAACTCTTCCATAAGATTAAAGATCAATGTTCTGTAGAAATTCACTCGAGCCGGGCCGGGCCCGCAAATTTCGGCCCGTGCAGACCTCTATTGCAGCCTATGGGCACTTCTGCATAAATAGATTATAAATATGAAAGAAAAAAAAAAAAAAAAAAAAAGAGACAGCTAAGTTTTTTGGTCTGAACTCTTCGGTTAGAGTAAAGATCAATGTTCTGTAGAAATTCACCTGAGCCAGACTGAATTTTCAACTTCTTTCTGGGCCGAGCCGAAATTTTAATTTTTGGACCGGGCCAATATTTTTTTCATTTGGGTTGGGCTGGGCTCGGGCCTGGAAATTTCGGCCCATGCAGACCTCTAATATGCAATATACAGTAACCTAGACCTGTGGTCACAAAAGCAGAATTGGGTACTATAGTTCATGATTTTACCTGACTGTAGCACAGTTTAGTTTTAAATTTATAGAGTATGAGTTTTTAAGCACACTGAAAATTTATTTGCTTGTGATCATGAGTAGCAGTTCATTAATAAACAACTAAAAATTCAAATCGAATTAGTTTATACTATGAAGCTTTAGTTTGTTTTGTATATATATTTCTTTGTTAATGCAAGTGATTAAAAACACAAATTCAAAAAAACCTACTATCATAATTTAAGATTTTAAAAGCAAACATGAATGAAAAAGATTTATTTAAAACAAATTGTTGCTGAAAAGAAGAATCGAAATGTAACAAGATTTAATTCCTATCTTTGTTCCATAAGAACGTTTTAATATTAAATTATTAACTTAATAGTACAGAAAAGACAGCACATCGATACTTTTCTTGTGTACTTACATCTTATTATGTTTTGTACCAGTATTTTTAGCATCATTTATTCTGTGGATAAGAACATTTATTAATGAAAAATGGAAAAAAAAATATTGAACCACAGGCACTTTTAAACAATATTTGATTGACACTATAGATATCTGGAGCTTTAGAGAGGAGGAAGAGCAAACACATTTTTTAAAATATGATTTTAAAGGACTGATTAAAATACAAATAATAGCACAGAAGTGCAAATCCTCACAGTAGAGTAATTTTTACATGTATATAAACAAAAGTTATCATATAACTATAAAAGTCATATAAAAGAGAAAGTTTAATATATAAATATATTTATCAATGTCTATTATTTTAAAGAAGTGTGTTTTATATAATATTAATGTATTTCACATTAAAGATGTTTAAAATCTTTTCCTTTTAGATAAATATTAAACACACTAAATTTTGAAAAAATAAATAAATAAATACTAAATATAGATATTAAAATTTCAACTTATTATTGCTACATAAATATGCTATGTAAATATTCTCACATAATAAATGGAATGTTAATAACAAATCTTGGGTTCAATAAAATAAATTCACAAGGAGAGGAGGAGTGCATTTTTTAAATGATAAAAAACTTAAAAATATAAATTTACCATAAGTTAGTAAAATTAGAACTTTCGAGGAGCAAGAGCAACTTTTAAGGATTTAAAATTGCTTAAAATTATAAGAGAATAAAAATAATTTTTGATTTCATGTAAAACTTAAAAACTATGTAAAAACAAGAGATAAAATTTGATCAACACATTAAAAGATGAAAAATACTCTATAATTAGCAGATAAATCAAATAAAAAGCTATATATAACTAGTTAAAAGAAAAATCTATACACATTCACACTTGCTTGATATTGCACATTTTTTTTTTTTTTTTTTTTTTTTTTTTAATTTTGACAAAAGCATGTTAATTGCTAAATATAAATTTAATAATTAACTACATAGTTAAATATTTATTAAAATGCTAAATAATAACAAAAACCTGTGCCAAGACCTTATAATTATCAAACAGTTTCTCTGAATGAAATATATATAATACATATTATTCAGACCAGTGGCACTTCAAATCTTGTAGGATAAAAAAGTTGGGAAAAAAAAAAAAAAAAAAAAGAAGGAGGGCGAATCAAAACATTTATAATTAACAAATAAAGCATCACAATATTAAAAATTATGTACATGTAAGTTTATAAATGCTAGTAACTTACACTGTACACTGGTAGCTTATTTAGTAATTTTAAAACACAACAGAATATTCAGTCCAATAATTGAGAGAAATCGGGATTAGTAGGGGAATGGAAATGTTCCTGTGAATGCTGCTGAACAGGTTCATTTTCTTTAGGTTCCATGTCATCCCCATTTTCAAGCTGCTGATTATTCTGATTTTGAGAATTGACGGACCCAGATGCGAGTAATGACAGTCGTGACAAAGGTGTTGTGTGAGGAGCAATGGAAGTATAGCATCCGAGGCCTGCATGAGACTGAAATCCGTCATAATGACGAGCTGACGTATGGGGTAGCCATCGAGACACAGGAGTCATTGGAGCTGGAATGGGTGTTGGTGGGGCAGAATAAAAAGGACGAGAATCACGTTCATGATTCTGTCCAACACCAGGTGTTCCTACCGTAGGCAGCGGGCTAGTAATTCTTGACTGCTGAGAGTTCAACATTAGACCACTATTGGGATGCATTTCTTGAATTTGATCATTCATATAATTTGGACTGTGAATACTATTTGAAGGTTGGAACAATTTACTATGGATAAAGGGGCGATTATTAGGCTCATCTTCAGGAGATGGACTTGACAAGTGAGAGGGATGTGGACTAGGGGAATTACTCATACCAGGAGGTTGGTTGCACGACATGGGTCTTGACAGAGGAAGATGACAATTCAAGGGAGGCTTTAAGTCAATAGGAGATTCGGAATACGGATTGCCAATACTCTGATGAGGACTACGCATATCTGGATGATTATTCTGGGTTGGAGTTGGAATAGGCTGAGGAGTAGTAGGCGAGTTTAATGGAGATGTTGTAGATGCTTGAGAAGAAACTGGAGATGGCTGGATAGGAAATGGTGGCATACGAGGCACTGTTGGTTGACCAGCTTTCACCAACTGCCCAACATAAGTTCTATTTGCAAGACGAGAGCCAAACTGGCGCTTTGTTGGTATTTGTCCTGCATGGCGAGCCATATGAGTCTTAAGATTTCCTTTCTGAGAGAATGTTTTTCCGCAAAGTGTACATGGAAATCTATCATCTTTGTTGTGTGTTCTTATGTGAGTCTGCATGTTACCCTTTTGAGAAAAACATTTCCCACACAAACCACATGCAAAAGGCTTTTCTTTAGTATGCACGCTTCGGATGTGAGTCTTTAGATTACCTTTCTGAGTGAATCGCTTTCCACATGCTTCACAGCCATATTCCCTTTCTCCAGTATGGATTTTCATATGGGTATCAACATTACCTTTTTGGGTGAAACTTTTCCCACATGCTTGACATGCATATGGTTTTTCACCAGTGTGTATCATCATATGAGTTTTAAGATTTCCTTTCTGAGTAAAAAGCTTATGACAAACTGGACAAGGAAATTGTTTGGTAGGCAGTGGTCTTGGTTTCATATTTTGCATGCCAGGAGGTGCTCCAGGATGAACCCCCATAGATGCATGAATCCCACTAGTAGGGACAACTGCTGAAGGAGCTGCATTCGACATAAGTGACATAGGTTTTCTTTCACTTGGTGAATTTGGTATACCAGGACTATTTGTCTGCCGAACAGAGTTGTTTCCAGCTGCACCATCATTTCGAAGACTATTACAGAGATTTAAGTACTGTTGACAAATATCACAAGGGTATGGTTTATCTTTGGCATCAGGATGCGGACATTTTGGAGGTGGATCATTTATTGTTGACATTTTCTCAATATAATTTGAAGCAGCTGCTAACTGAGAAATTCCTGTTCCAAAATGCAAAGGATTCTTCTTTAAAAAGAGATCTGTAAGACTGGCTTGATAGCCAGGTGCCCAGCTTTTCTGTGCCAAAGTGGATGTAGCCATCCAAGGATACGTACCGTTCTGCATGTTTGTTGAATTTTCTGGCTTGTGCTTGAATGGAAAATAACTTTCTAAAAGACTGCTGTTACCTGCAACAACTTGTCGTATTCTTGAGCAACATATATAGGTTTTTACCTGTTAAAAGAAAAACAAAAAAGTAAAATTAAATTACATTTATATATAGATTATACATGAGTCTGGTTATTTATTAATAGCATAGATGGCAGGGTTTGTTGATTTAAATTAATTAATTAAAAATATATATTCAAGATGTAAATAAACTTGATTATTTTCTTTAATATAATTTAATTTTATATGATACAGATAATTAAACAGCTTTTAGAGAGATAAAACTTAATCTTTGTAAAAAGCAGGGTTGGAAAAAAACCAGGTTTTTTTTAAAAAAACCAAAAAAACCGGTTTTTTTGGTTTAAACCAGGTTTTTTTGGTTTAAACCGGGTTTTTTTTTAAAAATCCATTCTTATTATATATACATGCATATTTACTGATAAAAACAGACATTATTGGTTTATAAGTAGTGTAGCTTCATTTAAAATAATTTAAATTTAATAATTAAACTGAATTTATGCTGAAAATTAAAAAAAATCATTTTCAACTTAACCAGTTTTAGCAAACAGCTTTATGTTGAAAGTTTTGATTGTTCATCACAGTGAACCATTGATGCCCTGTAATTCTTCATAAACAATCTTTTGATTACTAATAATAAACAGTTAGATGTAGTTTGATAAATATTGTTTCCCACAATTATTCAAATAATAAATTACAAATACTTCTTAGGATTTTTTCTTTCTGAGTGACAATTTGAAGTTAACCTTTTTAGTCCTTAGATTATTCAGTAGATAGCAGAGGGAAAAAAATTATTATTAAAATGCTATAACTAGCAACCAGTCTTTGCTTTTAATTCTTCAAGATAATCTCCCAAAAGAAAAATTTCTTTTACAGCTTGAGCAAAATCTTAAAAGATCATTGTGTTACATTATTAATTGTATTAAATAATCTGCAATATTAAATAATATTAAAATATTTTGTACTAAATATTGAATTGATTTTATCTTTGATCAATTCACATGTTTAAAGTTTTTCCTTTAGAGCAATAGATATGTTCACTAATGCATACTGATTTTAATCCTATGCATAAAAAAATGACTTAAACCTAATATATCTAATGCTTATTGCTGAAATAAAGTGTTAAAAGTAGAAATTATTTATATTCAATAATCTGAAACTTGTAAATTATAAAGAAAGAAAATGCCATTAGATTTCTTCTAAAAAACAATAGAAATCTATTTATATATAATAATCTGAAACTCATTAATTATAAAGAAAAAAAGAAAATGTCATTAAATTTCTTCTAAAAAACGATTTGCCCATTTTTTTTTTAGAAAAAAAAACAAACAATTGGTTTAATTCTATACATAAAAAAAGACCTAAACCCACTATATATAATACTTATTACTGAAATGAAGTGTTAAAAGTAGAAATTATTTATGTCCAATAATCTGAAACGCATAAATTATAAAGAAAAAAAGAAAATGTCATTTGATTTCATCTAAAAAAACCAATTGGTTTTTTTGAGAAAAAAACCATTTGGTTTAAACCGTGGTTTAAACCATGGTTAAAACCAATTGGTTTAAACCGTGCCAACCCTGGTAAAAAGTTAAGTGAAAAAGTAAGTTTAGAATAGAATTTTTTCAAATTTCAATTGAATAAAATTAATAACCTTTTAACTGTGAGGAAATCTAAATAGGAATATATTATACATCATATGAAAAACTGTTGGAACTAGAGAGAAAAATATAGCTCGATCTAAATAATGTTGGAATAAAAATTGGCAACTATTTTCAATAAAAAAAGGGGCGCAGAAAAGTAATGGAACCAGATTACCTGTAAAGCACACGAAATTAACCGAATTTTTGTTAATAGCTGAAAATGTGGACTGATCTTTACTCATGCGGTAAAAACATTCAGGGGGAAAAAGAGGCATTTTTAACATGCTCCATATTCCAATAAACCACAACCAGTTTAAAAATTTGGGTTAACTATAGGTAACAGGCTAATGTAATAAAGAACAACAACCTGAACTTCAGTACAAAGTGTGGACAAAATTCCATTTTAGGGGTTTTCAATAAGTAGAAGATCAAAGCTGCAAGTAAACCTAAAATCTTAAACATATAATACTCAATCATATCATAAATATTTGTGTTCAGAAATACTTGTCTACATCAATTGCTCAACAACTTGACTGTATCAATGTTATATTTTAATTATTACTTCATGGTTTACATTAGCTTACTGTTCGGGAGCTTAGCTTGATTTGAGAAACACAACTATACATTCTGTTTAACTATTTTGCCCAGCAATAATTTTGAGTAGATATTAGTACAATTCCGAATATAAAGGCACCAGTACAGCTCAGTCCACATTTTCAGCTGTCAACAAAAATTTGGGTAATTTCATGATCTTTACACTTGATAAACCAACTTCAACTAACAAATCTAAACTAATTGGTTAACGTATTGGGTTAAAATTATCAATAGACATATTAGTTTGTTGAAAACCAGATAGAGCATGAAGTTGGCACCACTTTTGGCTAGTAATTTTAGTCGACAGATTTGGTGATAGAGCTCCCCTTGATGATAGGCCTCCTACAGTTTTGGGGTATCTATGCAGAATTTCATTTGTCCATAGGTAACTATACAAATTTTTACTGCTCCATTTCCAAATCATTATTTTTTATAATTATAGCAGGTTTTTTTTTTTTTTAAATTATCCTTTTGTAATTGAAATATCTGTATTATAGTAATTGTTTTGACTTCGAAAACATCCAAATAAATTTGCAATATAGTTTCAGTACATATTTAGTTACAGTTTATGTATATGTTTGTGAAAAATATGTACTTTCTGTTTCAAATGACATCAATTTAAAAAAGGCAAAAATCTATGTGTTATATCTTTTTTAAATTATTGTGCTGTTTTTGAATTGGTGTTTCAACATGTATTTGGTTACAATTTAAATATGTTTGGGAAAAATATGCATTTTCTGTTTCGAATGACATCAATTTCAAAAAGGCAAAAATCTATCAGGAGAATCTGGATTTTTATTGATCTATAAAAAAAAAGAACATATGTTATCATTTCTTTTTTAAATTATTGTCTGTTTTTGATTGGGTGGCAACTCGAAAGAAATGATGGAATTAGCAATTAAAAAGGACAGATTTCTATAGCGTAAATTTATAGAAGGTATAGCACAATGTAAATTTTAAATGGGTGCCATTTTCATAACACAGTAGACTCCCTCAAATCCGTACTCCTAAAATCTGCATATAATTTACGGATGTAAACAATGAAACATTCAATTCAGATGTAGGTGCAAAATTTTACTCTCTTTTAGTTTAATATCAATTCCATGCATTTTTTAATTTGTAATTTTTGTTAAGGTTATTGAATTCATGATATTTCATGAAGAAAGAATAACTTACTTCTGAAAAAATCAAGATATTGCTGATATCTTTGGTAATCATAATCTTACCAAATATATTTATGTATTAATCAAGCTTTTTTAGTTAATAAGTCTGGCTAAACCTGAAATAAAGCTTCGTTATTTTATGATCCCGATGTGAATTAATAATGTACCTTTATGAGGCAAGTTTCATTGAATAATTCTAATGAAACACATTTCCTTTTTATAATCAATATTTAATTGTACATTATTGATCATTAACTTTTCACCTTTGCTTAAAAAAATTATCTAACTTTCTTCTATCTTCAATAAAAGAAAGTATTGTTATCTAAATTTTTTCGACTTCCGGTTTTCGACGCTTTTACACTTTTTAGGGGTCAGATTCCAAAAAAAATGTTTTACAAAATGTCTGTCTGTCCGTGTGTCCGTCCATATATCTGTATGTCGCCATTCTACCATCAAAAAGGGTATGAAGGTATGCGCATAGAATTGAACCAAATTTTTTGTGAATGTTTTTGGCTGAGGCAAGCTGGTCCTCCTTCAATTTTGAAATATTCTGCCGGAAGGGGGTGCTGCAATCAAGATTTTTGTGCCATTTTCATATTGTACCGACCAAAACTGTATGAAGTTATGCATCAAATTGAACCAAATTTACCTATAATATTTGACAGAAATCCACTTTTTTTCCTGTCTGTGATCATTTAACAGAAATTGCCCCCCCCCCCTCCCACAATTCTTTGAAGAAATTTGTTTAATCCAGCAACCCACTGACAAAATTAGTGTTTTTTAAACAACCCATTCACAGAAATTTGCAATCCTGTGGCAAAATTTGTGATTTATGCGAATGATGGCCAAAACTGGTTTTATTCGATGATTATTTGTTGAAATTAGAAATACTGCAGACTCCCTTAAATCTGTGACCCTAAAATCCACAAACGTCAGAAATCCGCACATTTTTTTCAGATGTAAACAATGGAATTAAAGTCAGCGGCTAACACAATACAAATAATTCTATAACAAAATATTTTTTAAATCATTTTCAACTTCTTCCTTTTTTTTACTGTCTTTCAATTTAACTTCTGCAGTGTTAAATAATACGTTACTTAGATGTACGATGATCGATATTTAATTGAAATAATCATTATCATATCGTAGTTGCAGTGTAACATAACTTTCAGTGGTCATTTGGTAGTGTTTGTTATTCGCATGGGAGGATAATTTTTGCTATATAAATTATTATTTTATAGTTTATTACTATTTCCTTATCCCTGCTCGTTACAAAACGAATTTGCGATCTACATCCAGTTAACTAATCGTAGTCCCAGCATAATGTAACTTTCAATGACCATTTGGCAGTGTTTGTAATTCAAAGGGCAGGATAATTTTTGTTCTATAAAATGAATATTAAAATTAATCAAGCTTTTTTTGTTTATTAACAAAGGCAAATATTTTTCTTTACAAAAAAGATTGATTTTTCCTCATCATTATTTATATTTAGTATTGCATCTTAATTATTTACTTTATTTTAATATTTTTCTAAAATTTTATTACACTTAACTTTTTTTGTAATAATTACTTGTTTCTTAATTATTTAATTATTTAAATATTTTACTTAATTATTTTAATGTTTCAATTTATTATATACATTCATTCAGTGTTGTTGCTGTCGCTCACCAATGCGCCAAATTGCGACTAAATTCTTCATTTGGCGAGTAAACAAGCGATTAGATTCGCCAAATTGCTAGTGCTCAATTTTTGCTTTTTCTTTTTCGTTTTTCATACATATGCATGTATGTTTAATCTATACATATTTTTTATATTTGTAGCGGATAGTTGAAATTAGATTAATAATAATTGCTGTCACAGTTATAAAAACTTGGGTTATTTTAGAACATATTGAAAAAAAAAAGAAAATACATTAAAAAATTATTATTATTATTATTATAGTTTTTTTTTTTTTTTTTTTTTTTTTGTGCTACACAGCGAATTCATTTTGCTAATATTTTTTTCATTTGGCGAATGTTTTTTATTTTTAATTAGCCAAATTACTAACGTTGGTCAAATGCCAGCGAGAACACTGCATTCATTATAATGCTTAACTATCAATTGTTTTTAAAATGTAAACAAATCAATGACCAGAAATCCACAAAATTCTAAAATCTGCACAACCACTCATCCCAAGCTTTGCAGATTTGAGGGAGTCTACTGTATTTTCATATCATATATTTTTTAAATGTCTGAATTTTCAGATTCTTAATGAATTGATGAAGCTTACTCAGGGCTTGAATTTCAGGGCAATACGGCGGGATTTGCACCAAAAATTTTGAAACCCCGCCCAAAAGAATAGGGTGGGCAAGAAGTTCCAGCCCAAAGTATTTTGTATTTTAAAAGTACATTGAAACTCCCATGACAGATTTTGCGAATTTTGTGATATTTTCGCATGACTGAGTGACAAATTTTGAGATTTTGTTACAGCAAAAGATTATGGAAAGTCACGATTTTTTCTGCGACCGATTAACAAATATCAACATTTTTTTCTTGTGATCAATTGACAAGTTTTGTTCTATTTTATGGGCCAAAATAAAGGTTATTCTGCTCCGAATTGAAAAAAAAATAATAACGCATTCAATTCCAAAAAATATGAAAAATCTGTTATCATACCGGAAGTTCGAAGATACAGATATCGCAAATTTTGACAAACGATTGCCGAAACATCAATTTCGTCAATCGTTTGCAGAAAATGGCCAATTTCATTAAAAGATCACACACATAAAAAAACATGCAAATATCTTTAAAGGATCGCGGGAAAAATGCCAAATTCCTCAAAGGATCGATTCAGGGATGATTCTGAGTAAAAAAAAAAAAAAAATTAAAATTCACAGCAATTTTCTGAAAGGTGTGTGTGTGGAGGAAAATCCAGTTTAGACATTGTGTTTTTCTGTGGCTCTTCAACGAAATTTTCAGAGTTTAGGAGATCTTTTAAGGAAATTTGCAGATTTTTTCAGAACTTTGATGAAATTTATGGATTTTATAACGAAATTTGCAGATTTTTCGCGATCTTTTGCCAAAATTTATAATTTTATCTCGATTTTTTGATGAAATTTGCAGTTTTTCACGATCTTTTGCAAAATAAGCGGCTTTTTCAAGATTGTTTGCATTTTTTCTGTGATCCTTGAACAAAATTCACGTTTTTTCACTATTCTTTAACAAAATGTGTTTTTCCCACGATCTTCTGACAAAATTTGTGTTTTTCCAACGATCCTCTGACAAACTTCGCAATTTTTCTGTAGCGATTTACAAAATTTATCTTTTTCAATGACCATTTGTTTAAAATTCGCATTTTTTCTGGGGGGGGGGGGGAGTGTTAAAAATCTCAGATTGATGACAGTTTTTAATTATCAGAACCACATACCTTAATTTTATTTTTATTTATTTATTTATTTTTTTTTTGGGGGGGGGGTTAAAAATCTCTGATGACAGTTTTTAATTATCAGAACCGAATACCTTAAATTTTTAGAAAATCGCTTAATGAATGTGAATTTCATCTCGGGACTTCAGGAAAAAAAAATTCGACAGAGTATCACAAAATAAATATGTGAATTTCATCAAAAAGTCTCAAGAAGCACGAATTTCGTCAAAGGTCATAGAATAAACGCAAATTTAATGAAAGAGTTACAAAAAAAAAAAAAAAAAAAAAAAAAAAAAAAAAAAAAAAAATGCAAATTTCATCAAAAAATTGCAAAAAAGACTAATTTTGTTAAAGGATGCCGGAATAAATGTGAATTAGAGGTCTGCACGGGCTGGAATTTCCAGGCCCGGGCCCGTAGGAAAGTTATTTCGGCCCAACCCGGCCCGTAGGAAAGTTATTTCGGCCCGACCCGGCCCGTTGTAAAACTCAAAAGCTTGGTCCGGGCCCAGCCCGTTTAAATTTTTATATTTTAGGCCCGGCCCGTACAAAAATCAGTGAAAACAAGCCCGGCCCATTTTGGCCCGTTACAATTTCTACGATTTCTAAAAAATTCAGATTTTTATCATATAACTAAGATTTTTTTAAAGAATACTGCATACATATCTATGGAATGATTTTAAAGTATATTTTACAGCAAATACACATTAACAACATTAATGATTACTTAGATTCTTAGGCTTTCAACATACGAATAAAGATTCATTAAAAAATTAATGACTTAGAATAAAAGAAAAAAGAAAGAAAGCTAAAAACACCGTTAATTTTGAAGCTGTTTAATAAAAGAAGATTTATAAATATATTTCTATATCATTTTATTATAGATTTCAAATCCAAATTCATTCTTAAATTCAAAGAAGCTCCTTTCTGATACATTTCTAAATTCATTTTTTTTTTCTCAGAAACGCATAAGTTTAGCAGATATCTTTATTCAGAAACTATATAATCGAATGGCGTTATCCATTTTTTGATACAAGCAATTTAAGAATACTGCAAACAAATAAAATACTGTCATAAATAGCGTTTTGAATAGAATTTCCGGAAGCAATAGCAAGGGAAGGGAGAAAAACCTGCAATCATTTGAGAAACTATTATATCTCAACAAGGTTATACAAGTATTTTATTTACCAAAAATGAAAAACGCTATTCGATTCCAAATCCCTTCAATAGTTAGGCTTATCACTTTTATACTTTTACAATTTAAAATTAATCAGAAAATGTGTCAAACTTTTGCATTATTGAGAAATTAATTTAAAAATCATCAAGAAGTATATATCTGAAGACTAATCTAACATAAGTTCTTTATCGCTGTTAATAATTTTACAAATCATGTTTTCTGCCAATAATTAAGTCTAGTACCGGTCCGGCCAGTCTATATGTAGAAAAATAATGCAAGCGTGATCTCGGACCAGCATGAGTCAGCTAAAAAAATATTAAAACGGGTTACATAATGCAATTCTCCAATGCCGATACACTGTGCATTTTTATATTGATGCTGTCAAACTAGTATGGCCACATTTATACTTATTCTCGTTGAAAATAGCTCATATTTTATCCTTTCTGCTTAAATCTTCAGAATAGGCCGGCAGGCCCGGCCCGTTGAAAAAACTATTCTAAATCTGCCGGGCTGGGTACGGGCCCGTGCAGACCTCTAACGTGAATTTAGTCAAAGTCTTAAAAAAAAAAAAAAATGCAAATTTAATCAAAGAATTGTAAAAAAAACCCCGTTAACTTTGTCAGAAGGACGCGGAAAATGCAGCCGTCTCCTATGAAAACAGCTTACACACAAACATGTGTTTATTATTATATGTATAGTTTTAAATCAAAAATAATAAACTAATTTTTGTAAAATTCGCTTTAACCCAAACCTATATTGCAGGAATCTACACTCAATAGAACATTGAGCCAAACCAAAAAAGAGTATACAAAGAAGTACCAAAGAGTACCAAAAAAGAGTATGTAACAAAAATAGTTAGCACCAGGAGGGAATTTAGAACCTGTAAAGACTAGACAGTATAAAAGTTACATTTTTTTAAAAAACACATTTTACAAAATTATTCTGAGTTCTTGATAAAAATTGCTACAGTGGTATTTTTTCATGTTTGTATTCTTGTAATTCTTTAAATAACACATAAAATAATAGCGGGTTTTAAATATTTTTTTTTCTCCCTCCCAAACAGCTAAACCCACCTCCATTTTTAAAAGCTGGTAGGGAGACTCCTTTGAAAAATTGAATTTCAAGCCCTGTCACTATTTTAAATTTCAAGGACTATTATTGTAGCGGAGATTATCGCTACATATCTTTTCCCCTTCATAAATGCAATAATTATTTCCCTTTAATAAATTCTTTGTTCTATTTTATTTTCCCTTTTCACTATTAAGCCCATTAGTTAAATTAATCCCACATTTAATAGTTAAGTTCTAACTTTCATACTCCCACTAATAGAAGTTAATCTTTTCATCTTTTGGAGCTCTCTGTAGAAAATTAATAATAGAACTTCCTTTCTCACAAATTTTCTGTTGTGTCTGGAAAAACATCTGCCCATAGATACCGCACTTATTAACAAAATAAAGAAAGCTCTGGGCTTTGTTCATCATAATCTTTTATCCGTTACATTTTATTAACATCTGCCTTCCACACCCTGTTTTCATTCTCACAATTAATGCTTAAAACTAGAAATACTTTTATATCTGTTTATCCTGACTGTGTTTTCTTTCTGTTCAATTGCGCATCTGGGTAATATAATTGTGGTCAGCAAAACTCCAATTTAAGTAACGGCCTGCTTTGCCCTTGTCTACTTCCCAAGCTTAAAATATTTCTATAACCCTATAAAATATTCGCAGATGTGAAAATAATCCGTGGGTTCCCAGACTGCAAATGTAGTCACTGATACTGAACGTGTGGTTTATCAAATGTCGCCAAAATTCTTTGTATGAAAGACTTCTGATGCCTTTTGGCGATAAGGGCTGTGACGTTTGTATCGACACTCCACTGATTGCCATCATACAGACAAGATGTAGCTCACTAGAGCTCTGAGAATCCCCCCCCCCCTTATGGGGAACCTACTGTCTGTTAATGCTTGCAAAATAAATGCGTCCTAAAATGTAACTCTCTTTTCAGAGTTTTTTTTTTGTGTGTGCTTCTTTTTGTTAATTCACCTGGGCCTATGAACGAACACCTATACATATTATATCTGGTGCATCTGGCCTTTTTTTTCTCCGGTAAAAAAAAAAACGCACACACACAGAGACTTTAAAAAAATCATATTTAAAAATCTTCGACGAAAACACGTATGCACCGACGGACGAAAGCACCGACGTACGTCAACGGGTCAAGACTACGCAAAAAAAGGGGCAGCATTCCCCGAAGTTCCAAGGCTGTCTGTACTTCACTGTGTGACGTATTTCCCTCCCCGAAACCTGTAGTATTCAATTAGGTTTTCTCCTGCACTCAAGAAAGATTGCATATCTCCGTTTTTCTCTCCCTGGGTATTCAAAAAACGCGTCGCACCTGCTGTTTTCGCCCTTTTCAAGAAAAGTGCCACTTTCGTTTTCGATGCGTCAGAAATTGACTGGGTCAAGTGTTTCGCTCGCAACGCCAGCTGTTCGTAATACTATATTACTCTGCAAAAAATGTTTCATCACTCTTCAGCGGTTCCGTTCTGTGTGTAACTAGAGGTATGTTACCGTTCGTATACAGTACATCTATGATGCTAATCTACAGAATTATAGAAATGTTTTGTGAAGTGCTCATCGATGTGGAACCATATTTTGCTGTTTACATGTGTAAATCTACTTTTTGTGTGAAATATGCAACGCGTGTAATAAGCGCATCTCTGATGAAGCTAAAAGTATGTGAAATTTGTGTGGCTGGTGTTTACCAAAAAATGTAGATATCAAATTTATGCGTTACGGGTCGTCGAACCTGTATGTACTTTTATTTTATCTTAAATCGTTGTCAACAACAAAATTACAGTGATAAAGTACTTTCAGTACATTTAGTGTGTGTTTGTGCTGCTCTCGTTCTCTGAAGGTTCAGCCACTGCGTCAAAATTACTGATTTGCATAGTTAGATCTACAATGGCAGTCTACTAATGCTAAGGTTTGCTAGTAAAATGGGTCGTCGCACCCAGTCTTACATATGTTGTAAATGCATAGCAATTCTAGCAAAAAAAGTGACGTGAGGTAAACACAAAAAAAAGTGACAGAAACATGTTTCAGTACTAGAAGTTTCTATTTAAAAAAAAATAATAATAATTACTCAACATAACACAGAAATACATTTTCTTTGTGCTTACAGATAATTCATAATGAAAATAGTTTGTGTTCTTTTTATCAGCTTGAACAGAGAAGATTTTTTTTAAATTTAAATATAGTGCATTTTTGAAATTTTATGTGTATTAACGTAAACAATATACATTTTAAATTTTAGTATTTAATTTGCACTTTTGAAAGCATTCTTCTCTTTTCATGCTCACTTTTCAAAAGTATTATTATTTTCAATGCATGTTGTTTTAGTATTTATGTGTTGCATACTTAAATATTACATATTTTATTATTTTATGTGTTCGCGCATTAATTTTTCGCTGACATTACTTGTCCTTAATTAATTGCAGTTTGAGAGTCCTATTCTCGTTTTTACTAATTTTTTTTGCCATTAACTATGCCAGTGCCTTGTTAAACAAGTTTTTTTGATTTTTTTTACTTTCGGTTGTCGTGTAAAAAAAAAAAAAAAAAAAAAAGGAGATTTGGCATTGGTATTTTTGAATGGTTAATTAGTTTATTTTGAAGGCTGTACAGTTAAAAAAAAAAAAAAAAAATTGTGTTTGCATTTTTTTTTTTTTTTTTAAAAAAGAGGTATTATTTAGTGTCTGCATTTTTGTTATTTTCTTTCTGTGCTCACAGATTGTATACCCCCCCCCCTCATTAAATGTGTCTAGATTATCTCGTAATTTGGCAGCGTTTGCTCTCTGACTAATGCAAAATTTAATTGTTGGTTTGGACTTGCATTTTTTTAGGTTATTTCCTCCAAATTATTAATTTTAATACTGTCGGTTAACAGTCTGATTTGTTTTGGTGCACCTAGTTTATTTATAAATCTTTCTTTTGATTTATATTAGTGCATTTTCCTTTTGGTAAACATCTATGGCTGATATTGAGCTAAAACAAGCTTCAGCTACTTCCCAAACAATGTCAGAGAGAGATAATAAATTTGGGTCTGCTTTTGGACAATCACAGGTTTCAATATCCCCTTTACTTGAATTTTATGAGAAAAATTTAACAAAGTTTTCAGACACAATTATCGCTGAAGCCACAGCGTTTCAAAACCAAATAAAACATCAAAGCAACACTGATATACTTTACTCTAATTTTGCAGAACTCAAATTCACAATTCAATGGGATCTAAACATTTTGAAAGAGACCTTTCAAGTACTCAAAGATGAATATGCTAAGGTAAAACACGAAAAAGAAAATTTATTTTTGGTAAATAACAAACTTTTGGAACGTGTACGTGACTTGTCTCAGGAACTAGAAAGTAAAACTAAACCTCACATATCAAATACTCAAAAAGGTATCACTCCTTCGGTTAGTACTGCTTGTTTAAAATCTGTTCAGAATATGCCCACACAGACAGATAACAACCTCATTATCAAATCTCCACACACTACAATACATGAAGGTTGCAATACAAATCCCTCTTTCTCTTGTAATCAACAGGTTAATGAGTTATGTGACAGTAACAATTTTCATCCCAGTATTTTCAGTACCCCTAAGAAAGATAGTACCAATTTTATCCCTGTTGTAATCATGCGTTTGCCTGAAAATTTTAGCATACCTGACATTATTTTGGCTATTTCAAATCTAACTGGTAATTCTTCGCCTCCCATTCAATTTCAAAGCAAAATAAAAATAAAGCATTGCAATTTATTTAACTGGATTTTTCTAATGCCATCCCTCTTTGCTGAAATTTTGCTTGTACATAAACATATCATTATTCAGGCCACAAAGTTTACTCTTAAAAGGTACATAGATATAAAAAGATGTTTTACATGTCAGAGTCTTTTTCATTTAAGTAAATTCTGCCCTAATGACATAATATGCCCTGTCTGTGCTATGTCACATAAAGACCCTAATTGTGTAAACACACCAAAATGCATTAATTGCATGAGGTGCAATGAATCAAGTAATACCCATTTTGACATTCAACATACAGCTTTTTCTCATAACTGCCCAGCTGTCAAGAGATATATAAACATACAAAGACATTCGCTTCATACAACTGAGTCTATTTCAAATGAGAAATAATGTTTTTTCTTTAATTTTCCTGGTCACACATTACATACTAAAGGATGAATTCACTACGCTTTTTATGCATTCTTTATACATTTTGACAGATTTGTTTTTCATTTTTTTTATAAAACATTTAGTAATTTCTTCCCTCACATTTCCTGTTACACTTTAAATTTTAACAAATTGTCTACACATTAATCTTGTGTACAAAGGTATTGTATTTTTCTTTATTCGGCTATCAAGCGCGCAGATGGTTGAGTAATAGAAAGAAGGCATGTAAGAGTGAAAATTTTGATGCGGGTCGTCAATTTTGTTTTTTACTTGGTTTTGGTTGGTTCGTGTTGGTGTACACAATCATTTTAAACATATTTACTCAATCAAACACACTTTCTTCTCCCTTTAATGTTTTGTTTTGCAGTAACAGGAATGCAGTTAACAGTAACAATATTTCAACTCTATTGTTATACAGGCTACATTTTCCACATTTAATACATTTTTCATGGTGTAGATATTTTTTTTTTTTTTTTTGGGGTTCTCAATCAAATTTTAACTTTAAAAGGATTTTTGACAGTACAATTACGTTTTTACTTTCCTCAACTTTGAGTTATATATATATTTTTTCTTTCAACAAGGTCATGTGTTTCTCTCTCGGTCAAGGTATATCAGATACCAGGTCATGTGATTTCTATTACACACATTTTTTTCATTCATGTGTTTTTACACAAGGTCATGTACATTTCTCTAGGTCAAGGTATATTAGATACCAGGTCATGTGATTTCTTTTACACACTCTTTTTCTTTCATGTGTTTTTACACAAGGTCATGTGTTTTCTCTAGGTCAAGGTATATTAGATACCCGGTCATGTGATTTCTTTTACACTCTTTTTCTCTTTCATGTGTTTTTACACAAGGTCATGTGTTTTTCTCCAGGTCAAGGTATATTAGATACCAGGTCATGTGATTTCTTTTACACATTTTTTTTTTCTTTCTTTCATGTGTTTTTACACAAGGTCATGTGTTTTTCTCTAGGTCAAGGTATATTAGATGCCCGGTCATGTGATTTCTTTTACACACAATTTTTCATGTGTTTTTGCACAAGGTCATGCGATTTCTTACACTATCACATTGTTTTTGTTTTTTTTCTATATACACTCAGTCATGTGCAATACACTAGGTCATGTGGTTCTTACATTTTTCTCTTATTTCTCGGGTTGAGGATTGTACATCAATTTCACTTATTTTCTCCAAGCTCGTTCATGATAACACACAACACAGTCATGTCATGTGTTTACATTTTTACACTTTTGTCATGTGATATGAATCCTTCCCTTATTAAATATACAAATTACTGTGTATTAGGTAGTTGAAACCCTCATTCACACAAATATCTTGAATATTTTTTTCTTTTAACACACTTACCGTTAAATTCTCTTCGGTTCATATTTTTGTTTTCTTTTCGTTAAAAGGCTCATTCTAACACAAAAAAACAATTGACATTTTTTTTTACAGTTTGTCATGCTCACACTTAACCATTTCATCTCAATTGTTCAAAGTTTTATTTATTCCCTTTACATATTACAGTGATTCAAACGACACTTAGTTCATTTTTGTTTGTCACATTTACATTGCAGGTTATTTGATTTTTTTCACACTACATGTAAATTCCCTTGTTACACTTACCTCTTTTTATGTAGTGGCAGTACATGAAAAGAAGGTCACTTACTTCACTAATAATTAATTTTCATTACATGCAGTTTATCTCAACATTGTAGTTCAACAATAATTACAAATTATTTTGGACAGTCGAATAGTACCATGCAAAAAAACAAAACAAAAAAAAACACAAAAAAAACCTTGTATCATTCTTATTTTTGAAATATTCCAGTTGTAGTAGCACCTGAACCTGACTATTTTGTTTTGCTTTTACCCGGACAAACTGTTTCAATTTATGAGATGGATTACATTTCATCTTATACTTTAATTTTATTTTTCTAATTTATCCCCCAAAAGTCGTGAACCGTTCAAAATTGTGCCCTAAGGTTTCACGCCACACCTGTCTTGCGACACATTTCATTTTCACCTTGAATTGGCCTACCAATTCTTTTAGGTTAAATTTTTTTATGTGACTTCCAAGCGCGCTCCTTTCGTAGATCAGTGCGATTTTACTGAGGAGCGGGGCGGACTTATATTGTATGCAATATGGGTTCGTCCACTACTCCCTCTTCCCCTAGGGCCGACGTCTTAAACCGAAGCCATAATACTTGTACTTTTTGTACAAGATTAAGGGCTACAACCTTTTTATGGGCATGCCAGTGGCATCTCTTTTTTTTAGTAGTCCTGTGCCTTATGCAAAAATTTTCATTTTCAATTTTTTTTTTTAACAACATACATTATTTTTAGAACATATTATCTTAGTTAGTTTTCTTTTATTTTTGTTTTAAATATATACTATTTCTGTTTTGTGTTTTATAAATATATATTTTTGCTTGCAATTATGCCATTTTGATCTCAAAAAAAGATCAATTTAAAGAGAAGTTATCAAATACTAAGCTAGCAGGTGATCACAAATAAAAAAATAAATAAAATACTTCTCTCAATTTTTGTTCATGACATAACAAATTATACAGCTGGTACCAGCGCCACAACAAAGAAATTGTATAAAGGATCCGATATGAAGTAAATATTTTGTGGCAATTTTTTTGAACTATAAGGAGCTCCCTGTCATAATTACAAAGATATATATGGCCATTGTTTATTTACATATTCTGCAGGCAAGATAGTATATTCAATCATTTTTGTAGTACTTATATATATATACTTCTATGTTTTTGATATGTGTTTTTGTATATATTTTGGTAGACGGCACTTTCAGTATCTTCAAAATTATGACAATAATAGTATAAAAAAAAAAACTTTAATACAAGTATAAAGTTTTTTTTGTGGTGGCTGGGGTGAGTTATGTAGCGGAGATTATCGCTACATATCTTTTCCCCTTCATAAATGCAATAATTATTTCCCTTTAATAAATTCTTTGTTCTATTTTATTTTCCCTTTTCACTATTAAGCCCATTAGTTAAATTAATCCCACATTTAATAGTTAAGTTCTAACTTTCATACTCCCACTAATAGAAGTTAATCTTTTCATCTTTTGGAGCTCTCTGTAGAAAATTAATAATAGAACTTCCTTTCTCACAAATTTTCTGTTGTGTCTGGAAAAACATCTGCCCATAGATACCGCACTTATTAACAAAATAAAGAAAGCTCTGGGCTTTGTTCATCATAATCTTTTATCCGTTACACTTTATTAACATCTGCCTTCCACACCCTGTTTTCATTCTCACAATTAATGCTTAAAACTAGAAATACTTTTATCTCTGTTTATCCTGACTGTGCTTTCTTTCTGTTCAATTGCGCATCTGGGTAATATAATTGTGGTCAGCAAAACTCCAATTTAAGTAACGGCCTGCTTTGCCCTTGTCTACTTCCCAAGCTTAAAATATTTCTATAACCCTATAAAATATTCGCAGATGTGAAAATAATCCGTGGGTTCCCAGACTGCAAATGTAGTCACTGATACTGAACGTGTGGTTTATCAAATGTCGCCAAAATTCTTTGTATGAAAGACTTCTGATGCCTTTTGGCGATAAGGGCTGTGACGTTTGTATCGACACTCCACTGATTGCCATCATACAGACAAGATGTAGCTCACTAGAGCTCTGAGAATCCCCCCCCCCCTTATGGGGAACCTACTGTCTGTTAATGCTTGCAAAATAAATGCGTCCTAAAATGTAACTCTCTTTTCAGAGTTTTTTTTTTGTGTGTGCTTCTTTTTGTTAATTCACCTGGGCCTATGAACGAACACCTTTACAATTATATATTCAGGGTTGGGTTTCTTCCAAAACAGTAGAAGACACTGTAAAAAAAGCAAAAACAGGAGAAATGGAAGAAACCAATTGAAAACAAAACATGCTCAAAATTAAAGTACATAAACTATGTAGAATAATTAAACTAAAAAAAAATTATATGAAATCAAAATTGGAAAATTTAATGTTACAAAATATTTCTTTTGGAAAAAGAAGTTATTTTTTTCAATGACTAACTTTAGGATCAGTAGACATTTATGGGTGATGGATTTTGAGGTAGAGGGAAGTTTTTTATTCATTCATATACCATTTATGTAAAAAGAGAGGAGGAAAAACTACCGAAAAAATGTTTATTTTTCATATAAAAATACATTATTTTCATATAAATATGCATTATTGAAAACTGTGCAACACAGTAAATATACAAATTTGCAATTTTTTATAATAGCATCTAGCATGCATATCTGAATGCTGATTTAAAAAGACTTTTTCTGTAGTTTCCACCACTAAATTTTATTCCTTATTTTTCATCTAAATTTTTGCAAAAATTCTAATAAAATTTAATCATAAGATGTTGATGCCTAGATTTTTACATCCATGAGTATGTTTTAACGTTTTTAAATTCTCCAAGTTTTCTGTAGGACTGATTTTTTGTTTTTTTTTTCTTTCATCTTTCGCATTCATCCATTCTAAATTGAGAAACTGATTTTTTTATACAGTAATTATTTTACTATATTACTTATCTTAATAAAACTGATGTAAATTCAAAGAACTGTCATTTATTTAAATAAGTTTCATTCTACTGTTGGTAAATGATTTGTACTATTTACTACTAGTTTTAAAAGTTTTAATAACTGAAAAATATGCTGGTTAAATTAAAAGAGATTTCTTTTCCTCATTTAGCCAAAGGTTCAAGATTTTTAGACTGGTGTCATGTGATCCTTACAGCACTTTTTCTACTTTTTTATAAGTATATGAATCCTGACATAACTAAGACGACTGTCTCTACTCTATTGAAAAGGCAATTCGACAGAATTGGAGGTTCCTTTCTTCAATTACTGACAAGAATGTACACAGAATTCTGCCCAGTAGACAACGCAGATTACTGAAAATCCAACCAGAAAAATTAAAAAAACAAAACAAATTCAATCAATTTAAGATATCAACCAGCAGATCTGTGTGATGTTAAACATTTAATACATTTTACAAAAATAATAGCTTTAAGATAATTACAGGTCTCATATTTTAATTTCCTAAATCTTACCAAATCTACATTATAAAGGCCAAACGTATCTGTACGTAACACATACGTCATTTGATGAATGGAACACTTTGAAATTTGAAATGAAATTTCAGGTATGTAATTTTTACTTTTGTAAATTTTTTAAGTTCTAGACATAGTAAATTTTCAATTTTTACACCATTGTATAGGAAAACTAGTCGTTGGAGGCCACCGTAATACTTACCCATCATGGATATGCATAGCACAATATATGAAAACAACACATGTAAACAATCTATAAAATGCATTACAATTCCAAAACAAAATACAAACGTATATTTAAGTATTTTTAACACACAATCATGCTCTATTAATGAATTTCTGATGACCCAATTTCGATAAATTGTATAAAACGCCAAACTATTCAAGTAGCACTGAATTGCGTAAAAGAAACATCCTTATAACTCCAAAAATAATAATCATATTCACTAACGGTTTCTTGCATCGAATTACATATCCCATTTCCAATTAAAAGATATCTTTGAATTGAAATTTGAATGAAATACAAGGTCACGAAAAATCAAAGAATGTGGAAAATAAAATTTCAAATCTCTATCTCAATTTTTTCGGGAGATAGAGCGGTTACAGACAGACAGACAGACAGACGGCAAAATTTTTTTTCTAAAAATATGTTTTTCGGAATCTCCAGTGTCCGAAACGTGTAAATCCGTCAAAATTTTTTTTCGATTTTCAAAATGATTGCAAGACTTACCCTATACTATGTATGATGGGTAAGTAATATGAAAATAAAACGCATGTAAAATATCTATGGCAATTTCCAAAATAAAATTTAAATGCATAAATAAATAATTTTAACATGCATAATAATGCTCCATTAATGAATTGCTGATGAGCCAATTTCGACAAATTATATAAAACGCAAAAATACTCGAGTAGTACCGGATTGCGTAAAAGAAACATCCTTATAACTCAAAAAAAAATAATAATCATACTAACTAAAAATTTACTGCGTTGGATTAAGCGTCTCATTTCCAATTAAAATATATCTGTGAATTGAAATTTGAATGAAATACAGGGTCTTGAAAAATTCAAGAATTTGGAAAACACAATTACACATATCTCGACAACTAATAATCCGATCGACTTTGTTTTTTATGCAAAATTTGTGCTATTTTATTGCCTTTTACGTCTATTCCTTAAAATAAAAAAATTCGAAAATTTTTATATACCTTTCATCAGAACGAATTTTTCGAGAGTCCGAAAAAAAAAATTCCGGATAATCAAGGTTACTGATATTAAGTAGGCTTCGTCCCATTCTTACATACTAAGTACATACAAAATTTCAAGTCTCTATCTCAATTTGTTCGGGAGATAGAGCGGTTACAGACAGACGGCAAAAAATTTTTTCTAAAAATATGTTTTTCGGAATCTCCAGTATCTGAAACGTGTAAATCCGTCGAAAAAAAAGTTTCGATTTTCAAAACGATTGCAAGACTTACCCTATACTACGTATGGATGGGTAAGTAAAAGTGCACTTTTATATGCTATTTGTTTGAAAACTGTACATTAATTAATTTTTAAAATATTATTTTTTTTTTTTTTTGTAGTTTTTAATACAATTTTCTAATTGTGGCAACAGAAGTACTCCGTTTCTATTAAAAGAAAAGGGAAATGGAAAAAATATGGTTACTATATCCTTATGTTGCCATTTCTCATTAAAAGTGAAAAATTTTTAAATTTAAATACATGTGTTAAGATTATCTGTGTTATAAAACCCGATGGATTTTGATTTCATTTTCAAAATTTCATTTACACTTAAAAGAATATAAAAATGTTTAGAATTTGTTTTAGTTAATAACATCGAGACTAAGTTTTGAATCAAAATGAACAAATAATACAAATGAACAAATTAAAATAAACATTAAAATACAAATTAAAATACAATAAAAAAAAAAAAAAAAAAAAAAAAAAAGTGAACACAGCTGTGAAAGTTACATATGTAAATTTGGATATTGTGAAAATGATGTCCGGTTTAGATTTCACTGGGGAAAAATTCTATAATTGATTTAAAGTGGAATAAATTTTGCTGTACTTCCGTATGGAGTAAAGACAAGCATAAGAGCCGCAATTGATAACTTTGCCATAATAACAGATCTTTATTATTTTTTACAGCTTATATCAGGGTTGTTTGGTTTAAACCGTGGTTAACACCCTGGTTTAAACCAATTGGTTTTTTTTAAAAAACCATGCTGGTTTTTTTTCACCTGTTTTTTTTTATTCTTTTACCCAAATGTTTTATTTTACACATTATTGAAAAATGCAAAATCCAAATTATGAAGAAGCTACAAGCAAAGCTGTAGAAAAATGATGAATTAATAAGTTTCTAAAAGGACAAAAAATTTTAATCAACTCAACTTTTCTTGTAAGCTGTAAATCTATATGGCAGAATAACTATTTTTTCTAAAATTAGCTGGTTAGAAAAAACTAATCAGTTTTTTTTTCTTTTTCTTTTTTAAGGCCTATATGTATATTGTAAAACATATATATATAGCCAGAAGGGCAGACTCAAGTTAAAAATGCATTTTTATTATTTAAATTGCTTGATTAGTTAAGATTTACTAAGGATTTCATCATTTCAGAAATTCTTTTTGTTATGTATGCTATTTAATAATTGGCAATGAGCTTTTTATTTGCTCTGTGATTAGTGATTTTAACAAGCCTTTGTTTTTCTTGCATTCTTACATTGGGATTGGGTTTTTTTGCATTATAATTTTATTCTTTTGCCAGCTAGGTTGGCAGAGTTCAAACCAATTGGTTTTTTAGAATAAATCTAATATAATATTTTCTCATTTTTGTAATTTAAGTGTTTCAAATTATTGGATGAAAATAATTTCTATTTTTAAGTCTTATCTCAATAGTCACCATAAGACATAGTGAGTCTAGTTAAGGTCATGTTAGTATACATATAGAATGCATATTTCATGCACTGATGAACATATCTGAAACTCTATAGAAAACAATTAAATCATGTAAATTTAGCAAAAATAAAATAGATGAAAAATATGCAATATTTAGATTTAAAAAATATTTTCCTTTGAGAAACGCAGATATACAGATAATGACATAAATGATCTTTAAAATTTCACTCAAGCTCTAAAAGACATTTTTCTTGATTGGAGGGATTATTTTTTAAGAATAAAAAAAAACTCAAGATATGAAGTCGAATAAGACATTGAAAAATTAGGCACTAGTAAAGCACTTGTTTACATTTAACTAAAATATGCAAAAGATATATTCAAATCTTCTATTGCATAACCAAACCCATTACTTAGATCAGTTAAGAAAATTGGCAGAAAGGGGGGAGGGGAGGGGGGGGGGGGGCAAGACAAGGTTTGCTTGAGACGTAATAGAAAAAAAGTCTCATAAAAAGGCCTAAAAAATGCAATTTTTAGCTTAGATGTTTAAAAATACTAAGTGTTATAATAGAGCATGCAGTCCGATAGCTGTTTAAATTCTTTGGTAGATGACAGCATTTATAAAGCTACTGTATATTGTAACATCAATGTTTTTCAATAGTCTAAAAAGCTGTTAAATAGATTTTTTGTTTATTTAACAGTCATCTTTTAACTGGTAGTTTTAGAAAATATAATGCTTGAAGTGTGTAAAGACTCTACTGCTAAATTCAAATCCTTCCAAAAATTCTTTATAAAAAGCTTTATTTTTCAATAAAAGATAATCAACTCATGCAGTCTTCTAACAAAAAAATCAGACATCACATATAACAAGTATTTCAAATTAATTATTTTGAATAACCATTTGAAAATAATATATATGAAGTTTTATATATGAATCTATATCATATATTTATTTATAGTGCTAGTAATCAAAAGACTGTTCATTAAGATTTTCAGGGTATCAATGTTTCATTACGTAGCACATTTTATTTATGAAAAATAAGACACAGCTTTTTCTAAAAATGTTTAGATTTTAAAGAATTTCAATTTTCTACATAATTGATTGTAAATTAAATAATTATATTGATTAGAATTACCTTTAAATCAAATTATTACTTATATATTCAAAAATGTTTACTTTTGTTCATAAATTTACATGTATATGTAACAGGAAAACATTAAAAAAAAACCCGGTTTAAACCAAAAAAACCATGGTTTTTGGTTTTTTTCAAAAGAAAAAAAAAAAAAAAAAACTTCGGTTTTTTACCAACCCTGGCTTACATGTACGATTAAAGTTTAATTTTAACAATTTTTAGAACTGAGTTTTATAGAAATAGTATTTTTTTAACATTAGGCAACTATAATTTGTTTAACAGTTAGACCTACCAATATAAGATGCATTTTTTATTGTAACTAATTTTGTAGGTTTATTATAAATCAATGAAACAGTTCCTTCTTAACCATTTTCTTTTGTTGAAATTCAACGGATTCTACCTTGTATTTTTAATTACCAAATTTTTTACACAGTCTAAAATAAGCAATTGGTTAGAAATTTTACCTTCCATCAATGTAAAAAAAATAAATAACCTTTTCTGGCATGATTGGTTAAATTCTGTTCCACTTAATTATAATTCTCAAATGCCACAACAGCGCCAGAATTTAATTTTTTTTTTTTTTTTGCATTTTAGATTGTACATGAAAAAAAAAAAAAAAAAAAAAAAAAAAAAATTACTTATTTTCAAATAAATTTGTTTATAAATACCAGTGTCACTTAAATATTTCAACATCTTAGCAACAAAAGTACTTTGAGCCAGAATGGCTTAAGGGAGCTCAAGGGTTGAAAACTTTTCAAAAAAATCTAATTATTTTTTTTTTTTTTTTTTTTTTTTTTTATGGTTTAGTTTTATTATTCAATTAACTCTGAACTCAATGCAAAAAACGCATAAAAATATTTGCCTTTTTAACAGAGTTATAAGCATTTATGTATCAACACTTTCATAGCCACACTCATATAATTTCAACTTTAAATCGCGTTTTCTCAAAACTTAATTTTTAATGACTAACACCAAGATTAAAAAAAAAACTATTTGATGGAATGGCTTAATTTTATTTTTGCATGCATATAACATCATTATCTATAGAATGAATTAATATAGTTTAGATAGTTTAATATTTTGAGTATTTTTAATGAAAAAAAAATTGTATTTTTTAGGAGTTTTTTAAATTTTCAAATTTGAGAGTTTTTTTAAATAATGTTGTTTTTGAGTGATAGTTATATCCTTAATTCATTCTATAGAGTAAAATTTCTGGATCATTTTAAAGCAAAAATTAGGTTCTTATGTCAATTCAACGTTAAGATATCTTGGTGTTGGTGATATAACACAATGTTTTTTTCGAAAATTGTGTTACATAAATTTTGCTATATTTCTTATTATATTACATTGAAGTACTTCATTTTATAAGACTACAAATATACCTTTAAAATATCAGAAAGTTAAAATTAAATACATTGAATACTTCTGTTTTTATATGGACTCTAAGCGAGAGCTCTGTTTACATGTTTTTCCGTATCGATCAACCCCTGACCCCCTTAAGACAAAAACGCTGGCACAGGTGTCATATACACATCACATTTGCTCGTGTTTTATCGCCTGCCAATTTGGCATTGCACATCTGTGCCATGATGAAGAATATCCATTTTATAACAATTGTTAGGGAAATAAAACTGAAAAATTAAAGATTTCAGTGAAATGTGCTGTTTAAATAAAGCAAAAGCATGCATTCAATATGGCTTAAGTATTAATATTTAATTTCATTATGAAAACTATACTTACTGTTTTATTACTTATTAAGTTTATGATTTGCGATTTTTTATTTATTGTTTCTTTTTTTATTGAATTCATGTTTATTTATTGTTATTTTTCATTTTAATTCTTTAAATTATTTTTATTATATACTATATTAATAATTATTTATATCAAACTATCATTTATTTATCTTTATTTCTTCTTTTAAAATACTAGAATCTTTCATTTTTTCATGTTATTTTATTTTTATATTGCAGTAAAAAATCACATGCTGTTATTGCATGCAATTTGTAATATATACCCAAAAACAAAATTTTCGCCAAATTGGCGGGGAAAAAAAACATGAGCAAATGTGGTGTGTATATAACATCTGTGCCAAAAAGCTCTATATTAGAATAGTAATATACATAAAATTTTTTTATACAAACTAGAGGGCTACACTAGAGATGAGTTCGGGCTCATTTTTCGGAACCTGGGCTTGATCAAGCCTGATAATTTTAAGTCCGAGCCCAAAAGATTTTTTGTCACAAGAGCACAAACCTGATACCAAAATTATACAAAACAAAATTGCATTGTATTTAAAAATTGTTTCAAAAGTGAAATCTCATTTTTAAAAACTTCTTACATAGATATAATTGTTAAATGAAAATTTAAATTCAATCTTATCAAAATTCGTATAAAATAAATATGCTTCATACTTAAAAAGATTCCCATATTTTTTCATACTTTAACAAGCAAATTTGATGGACACATTTGTGTTTAATGAATAAATACATGAAATTTGCAGGAATTATTATGTGTAAGCTGGAGAATCAAACAACTTTTTCCACATTCTGTAAAAAGTGTACATATTTCATTATGATAGATTTTTTTTTCTCATAACAATCTTTTGTGATCGACAGGTACCAGAAAATCAATGTAAATTTAAAAAATTGACATTTTTATCTTACAGGTCTGATGCTTTTATAGGAAAAGAAAAAACACTGATTGATTGCTTTCTATTGGAATAACATGTTAATTATATTTATTTTAGGTGGAAAGTGACTTTGAAAAGATACAGCATTTTCAACATGAGCAGAGTTCATAACAAATAAATTAAATAAAGTTATTTTCATTATTTGTGCACGATTGAAGATTGAATGATTTGCAAATCTCCAGCTAATTCTCTTCTACCAAAAACGAAAGAAAACATTCTAGTGATGTTAAGTAACTAAATCTTATACATATTATAAATGTGAAAGTGTGTCCGAAAAGTTGGAATGAAATTGGCTTCATGACGGATGGATTAATCTCTTTGAATCTTTGCATATAGATAAGTTGAAGCCCAGAAATGAACATAGGCTAATTTTTAATTGATTTTTTCAAATATTTTACTTAATAATTCAAAATTTCATACCTTTTTCACACTGAATAAATAAGCATTTTTTAGGAAAAATTTAATTTATTTCCTATCCCGTTGCCAAGAAAATTAAAAATTGGGGAATAATTTCTCAGAGGCAATGAATTTTGAATTGAGCAATTCCAGTGCAAAAAAAATGAAAATAAAAAAAATTAAAAGAAATATGATGTCATATTTGAAATAGAAATAGAGTATTTTCTGTTATATATTAAACATGTATATTTGTTTCATTAACAAGAATTTTTCTGTTAAAAATGGCGGCATAATTAGAAGTAAAAAAAAGAATGAAAATGAATAATATTTTTAATGAAATATGTCACTTGGAAAACTGTGACATCATAGTTGTAATAAAACAAGTACTTTATAGTAGTCGTTAAAAATACAAGAGGCATGAATATCAGAAGCTAATCGAGCTAGAAAAACAATGACGTCATATTTAAAATGAATGAGAAATATTTTTTACTTATACTAATTAATAAATTATAAGTTACATACAAATGAAAATTTTTATTCAAAACTCATAATTATCAATGGGAGAATTTTTTTGTGGGGAAAAGACGGAAAATAAAACTACTGATTAATATATTTTTGAACACTTTCCATCAAAGTTGAAAAGTTATGCTTTTGGTTTGCCTGTCCGTCTAGCCGTTTTCTAACTTTCTTGAATTTCATGGCAATCCGAATAGCCATGAAATTTTTGGACTTTATTAACGCGAGGTGGAACCCATCAATATTCGACGAAATAAAATGTTTAAGAAGGAACTGCTTCATTGAATTGTAATAAATCTACAAAATCACTTACAGTAAAAAATGCATCTTATATTGATCAGTCTACCTCTCAAACAAATATTATAAAAAATACATCTTATATTGATCAGTCTTACTCTAAAACAAATATTATTTTAAGCTAAAAATAACAATATAATATAAAAATTAGGGATGGGATGAATAGTGATTTGGCCGAATAGCCGAATACCGAATATTCGGCCAAATTTTAGGCCGAATACCAACATTTTTTTTTTATAAAGAAAATAACTTTTGATTATATATAATTTAAAAAATAGGAGCTCATTAATCATTACTACTCTTAAAATGTACTTTTAAATGTATTTTTAAATTTGAAAAACTTATTTTAACACAAAAAGAATTATGAAATCGCATTATATTCTTATCAAGTTGATTTTCAGTAAGTCGGGATGGGTAAAATATTTCCATTAAAATATGAAGAATGTACTTCACTTTTATTATCAAGTGATACTTTTATCCTTTCTTGCACACAAAATCAATAATATTCTTAGTCTGTCTCCTTCTCTCAGAACTCACGAGGAAATATTTTCTGAAATAAACTTTAATGAAGTAAATTTTATCATTGAGAACTTGTGTCCCTAATGATAAAATTTTTTTAAAGAATGAGATTGTTCTGAAATCAGTTGCTAAGTTTTAAATTACAAATTACGTTAAAGCAAAAGATATGCTTAAAATAGAATGTATATGTTAACAAAATCTTTGACATTTGAATTGACACGTACAATATTCAATTTAAGAATTCTGCTTATTCAAAAAGCATTAAAAAGATAAACAGAAATTGATAACAACCTTGAAAGAAGAGAGATGTAGATTAAAAATATATACATAAATAATATTACACATTAAAGTCAGTAATTATGCAAATAAAGATTTAAAAGTGAAAACAATAGAATAAAATAATTATTTTGTTCAATTTTTAGAATTTATATTTAAATATTTATAAAACAATCTTCATAAGCAAGTTGTGTCATCTAATGAGTATCTAGTTTAACACCAGTTCTGTGTTCAGATGTACCGTTGTACTTGGAATAGTGGTATTTGATATTAAATCTTGAAAATGAATCTTTGTTAAAACACCTTGTGAATGAATTTTTTCATTTCTTATTTTATAGAAAATAGGTTATGAATTTCACAAGCCTTTTAATATGTGTATGGAATTTACAGATATTAATAAATATTTGAGTGTTTTAGAATAAAACAGTGTTTTTTTTTTTCTATAAGCATTTTTATATTTTGACTTGTAACTTATTCTCTAATGGAGACATTTCCCGTACAATTGAAGCTCTAATTTGGGCAGCATTTTCTAATATATCACTATCTTTTATAGGAAACTAGCTGATCGGCCCGGCGTTGCCTGGGTCCGTATTAACAATATTAAACGAACTTGAAATTTGTATGATTTTATCATTAACTCGTTACATGCAGAAATGCATTGTCTGAAATACGTAGCCACTGACTGTGTGAAAAATCGGTTTTAAAAACAACTAATATTAAGCTCTAAAAATACTCAAAATGAGCAATGAAAAACGCGGGAGGGAATATGTATCCAACGATTGCATGATTTTCGTGTAAAAAAGTTGATATTTACCCATAAAAATCACTGTTAAGTCACGTAACTAATTATTATTTTCACATACAAATCCCAAGTGAAATATTTTGAATTTCAAACTAATTATATCACTCTTAAATCCGACTATACCATGAATGAAATCGATACACGATGGTAGCTAAAAGGCTGGTATATAGTACTATAATTTCAGAGCTATTTAACAAAAGTAAGTATTATTTTTAATCAAATCTTGCGTATAGGTTCACTCTGTGTATAAATTCCTAACCTTAAGCTTTTATACCGTAACCAGAACCTGTCTGTAACCTAACAGCGACTTAACAGTACCCTACCGTAAATTAAATATAACAAAAATGTAACCTAGCCTAAATGTATTCACTTTATTGTAACATATCCTTATTCTAACCATAACATAAATGCAATTTAACTTTAACCTAAATAATACAATAGAAAAAAAACATTTTAAAATATTACTATTTCTTCGTAAAATATGCTTCAGCTGTAATTCGTTTCATTCAATTCGTTTTATTAATACAAAATTCCTTCCTCGTGCTTTTGTTTGAGACATTAAAATTTCAGCGATAAATGGTTTAATATTGCAAACCACGGGGTAAGACACTTCTTACTCCGTGTTGCAAACCTTTTTTCGCTTTACTTCGCCTACCTACCTTTTTCTCCATGGTGTACAGCAGCTGTGATTAAAAAAAAAATCCTCATTTAAAGTGACAGTTTGCCAGTCTATGAATTTTAAAGGTCTGTCCCAGCTTTTTTAATTATTTCTGCGAAAATTTTATGCAACCAATCAACCATAAGAAAATGAAATGGAAAAAAAGCGAAAAAAGGCGATTTTTTATGAGAGTGAGCTTTGGAATTTAATTAATTACTCAGTTAATAAATAGAATTTTGAAATTCTGAGCTTCAGGTGCATCAGGAGAGACATTGGGCTACTCTCAAAAAAATTTTGAGCTTCGTACGTGCTATAGATTTTGCTAGCCATCGCAGACACACAGACACACACACACACAGACAGACAGAGCGTTTTGTTCTTTTATTAGTATAGATACAGAAAGGCTGTATATTTTTTAGTATCTGAATAACTGTATATTTTGTAAATAAGAATGAAAATGATTTCATGAATGCACCAGAAAGTAGCCAATTTTGATTAGGGGAAAAAAAAATTGCAAGAAACAAAATTTTTTAAATCCAAAATTTATTCGGCAAGATTAGAGATGTAAATTTTCCGGAAAAATATAAGTGCCGGGAAAAAACTGGTTTTTTACCGGTTTTTTTTCGGAAAAAAACGGAAAAATTGATTTATTATGACTGTTTCTCCCAAATAAATTATATTTTCTTAGAGAATATTAAATAATAAACATTTTTCCCCATTTATTTGTATTAAATGAAAATTATTTTCACTTTATATTACAAAATAAAAAGAAAGTAGCAAAGCCTGCTTTTAAAAGCTCAGTTTTTTTTCCCCACAGCCTAAGAATTTTTAAAACACTATTGTTTGTTATATCATATCTCTGTTGAAATGATTTTTCAGTTACATGTTTAACTACCAATTGACCTAATGTAAGAACCTAAGTCAATATGTCTGCAGTTTGGAAGGAAATAAATTATCCATTACATTTACATAAGTATAGTTTTTAAGTAAATGGTACTAGTTTAAAGAAATTGTTGCAGTTTTGTCATTATTATCAATATCAGTATTAAAAAAAATCCATTGTTTGATTAAAAAAATGTGTATTTTTACATTATTACACTTTTTTTCTTACAATTATAATTTTATTTCTTTTAAAAAATATGTTTAGTTTTTTATAATTTTATTTCTTTTAAAAAATGTTTAATTTTGGTATAGCTTTCCAATCTCAACTCAAAGTTTTGATTTAGTTTTATAATCTAAATTCAAACAAAACTAAGTTTTAGTTTGGCTTACTCAGGTCTGCAACTAAAAAATAGCATAGGATTTATTGACTGTTAGATTTTTACTCACTGAAACCAGAAATATATATATATATATATATATATATATATATATATATATTTTTTAAGTTTAATTAAACGTAATTTTTTTCTTTTTATCCTGAAATCTGGTATTCTATTCTTGAATAAGAAACCATATTCAATAATGTTTCCGTATGATAATTTCATATTTCTAAGAATGGAACTCAAAAGTTATGAAAACAGAACACTACAAATAGAGAATGGTCGCTATTTGAGGAATCAACAAAAGCAGTTACATACAGAGATAAACTTCTATTGTGCTTTAAAAAACTACAAAAATTCAAAGTTTAATCAAGAAGGAATGTATAATTTGGAATATAGTTACTTGTAATAAAATATAGGTTTTTTTTCATCACAGTTGTACTTTTCTAATGCAAACTGCCCATGTTTTTGCAATATTACTGTACATTATGGAGGTAAAATGGAGGTCAATTTTAGATTCAATACCTTGAAAAAACATTCAATTAATCAGCTATAACGAAATCTTGAAAAATGCAGCATAGTAGTGCCACCTATAGGGCAATTTGCACCAAAAAATAAACAACATTAATATATATCAGGAATTGTCTGAATCTGTAGTTTGATAAAAAAAAAAAAAAAAAAAAAAAAATCGTCCTTTAGTCCTTGAGATATAGCTATTGCGATAATCATGAATAATGCAGCATAGCAGCGTCATCTGTTGAGCGATTTACATCAAAAAGTAATGTGCACAAAGTTATGTCAAATATTAACTTAATCTGAAGTTTTATGAAAATACATACATTAATTCTTGAGATAGAACTATAGTGGAAATTATGAATAATGCAGCATAGCAGCACCATCAGTTAGGTGATATACACTAATAACTAAACATCTCAAGTTTATATCAAGGTGTAACTGAATCTAAAATTTTGTGAAATTATGTACATTGTGCGTCAGTTCTTAAGATCGAGTGCCCATAAAATTTTTGTCCCATACAGACTCACAGAGTGACAGATATTTTCCAAAAACTATCAAATCGTGTTCAGGACCTTCTAAAACATTTAAATACACCAAAAACTGGAATTCAAAATTTTCACAAATTTAATACTTACTTCTTGAAAAGATAGAAAAAAGTAATAAATGCATGCTTCAAATTTTATGTTAAATTTTTAATTTTACCATTTCTATTAATCGGCATATTATTGAAATAATTTTGCACATGAATTAATTTTTAAAAAGAGAAGTTGCATTTAATTATATATCTAGATTTTTTTCATGTAATCCTGCTTTTGTGAAATTGTGAATTTCTTGTATATATACTACAAAATATATTCAGAATTTGTGAATAAGAAATTACTATTTTTAGAGTCCTATTTAGACATTTTTAATAAGGTTATTTATGATTATATACAACTTGATAAGATTCAGCTGCTATATGGCATGAGATTTTTTTTTTCTTCAATCACTGCATTCGCGAAAGATTCAATTTGCAGATTAAACTTTTTTCTGAAATGTCCATTTTCAAGAGAAATTTTCGAAGTGTCTTGTGTTTCAAACAAGAAAAAAATGTGAAGGATCCTTTCAAGTCTTCTCAAACAGATTTCTGCTCAGAGATCAGATTACCCACATTAAAGTTTTCACGTGGGACACTCAAGATAAAAATAAATAAAATAAAAAGTATGAGAATGTAGCTATTACAAAATTTTCACTATATTATTTCATAAATGAAATTTCAATTTTTCCAGTTCGGAAAAATTGAAAAATAAGCCTTCAGAAAAAACCCGTTTTTTTTCCCAATTTTTCCAGTTTTTTTCCGAGCATTCCCATCTCTAGGCAAGATATCTTTCACTATTCGGTGAGATTTTAGTAATATTCGGCGAGATATCTCTAAATATTCGGCCACAGGTATTCGGCCGAAGCATTCGGTCAACAAGCCTTCAATATTCGGCTCGGCAAAAGGGCCGAATATTCATCCCATCTCTAATAAAAATCAGTAAAATATAAGAAAGATCAGCTACTATGATGAATTTATCAATTGAGACTCTTATATTTGGTATAAATGCGAATGAAAAAAAAAAAAAAAAATTATTCCAAATTTAGTCATATCTTTCATCTTCTCAAAATTTAAACACATACTTCCAGGGTCGGACTGGACCAAGGTAAAGGGCGCAGACCTTGGATTTTTAGAAGGCGCAAAAATATTTAATGAACCCGCATCAATTTTAATTGCTTGTGTTGTACCTATAGCTTAATAAGATTTAACACACTCGCGTAGCCACTTCAATCAAATAAAAAGATCCATTCGCTAGTGCTAATGCTAATCATACGGAAGAAATTTATAAAGATATCTCGATTGCATTTCAATATTTTTAAATGATTTTTTTTTTTTTTTTTTTTTTTTTTGTTTTCACTGGATAGTTGACATCGATTCAATTTTACTTTTTTGAGTTTGTTTACATATATTTTAATGTGTATACTTTCATTTTCGGAACCGATCTGGAAAGTAAAAGCATCCTCATAGAAAATATCTGTAATCAAAATAGAAAAAGTAAAAAAAAAAATAGCCTGCGTACAGATCGATCTCTGTTACTTAATACGAAAGAAAATTATTTAAAAATATTGAAATGAAACCGAAATATCTTTATAAATTTCTTCCATAGGATTAGTATTAGCGAACAAATCTTTTCTTTTAACTGAAGTAGCCTCTTAAATATGAAACTGGCTTAATTTCTGAATCTAAATAGAAGACTTCTATTTCTCCGTACATGTTTAAAGTTCCATAAAAGCTACAGAACTTTACGCAGTGTTCTGAAACTAATCGTTTAACATCTAATAGTTCCAGCAAATTAAATACAGATTAATTTGTAGGTTAGGGGTTTTTGGTTTTTTTATTTCCCCAAAAAGGTCATAAAATGAAAAAAGTGACCCCCCCCCCCCCCCCCCCCTGACTAATTCTCTTGCAAATGACTGTATGAAAAAGACATATGTAAAAACTGATTGATAATATCGACTATTAAATGTCATTTATAAGTTTTACTTTTGAACTTCTTGTCCTCACCAGTGGTCGAGAGGTTCCGTCCTCGAAACTGGTTGACGGGAGGTGCTGGGTTTGAGCCTAGTTGTGCCCGTCAGTTTAATTGTTCTGAGTTTTGCATGGTTTTATTCGAACATTGGATTTCCTTCTGTAAATACGGATTAGGTTCCCTCAGAAAGACCACCGCGGAGGGCATCCCCACTCTTCGAGCCTATACAAAACCAACTTTTGGAGATTGTCTGCACATTAAAAAGTGCATGAACATTGACTTTTAAAATGGTATCATATGTGTTTGACGCTGTATTAGAGTTTCTTACCATCCTGAAAACATACATAGTAGTTTCTTAAATCTTAATAAAATTATAAAACAAAAAGTGATCCATAAACTTCAGAAAAGAAAATGAAAATCTTACAAGAAAAAGCATCGAAAACACTCAATTAATCACCAGTAAAATTATACAGAAATTTTAAATTTATAATAATAATAATAATAATAAGATGGTCCCTCTTAAATTAATGAAGGCAAAAATTTTCTCTATCTCGAAAACTAATTATTCGAATGAACTCTAAACTTTCAGATCAATGTTTTTGATAATTATGGTTCATTGTATTCAAAAATTACTGTATTCCATAATCCAGAATTTTATTTTTTTAATATTAATTAATTTAAAAACAAGTCTTTGAACAGAGAAAATAGTCTGTAATATGTGTGGATATATTCGGTGTATCTGTTAAATAAGTTAATATAAAATTTAATCAGATGATTTTTATAACCATATAAATTAATGTTTCTCAAATGGGTTTACTTTAGCGTCCTTAAATTTAAACTTTAGTAATTCTATGAAGATTTTTAAAAATGTGCATAACTTTTTCTCACTGGATCCAATAAACTCAAATAAGATGACAAAACTGGGCGTTACTGTTGGAAAATTCAAAGTTGGTACAACTTTTAAATATAGTTGAGTTGATAAACATAATTTATACTTAACAATAATTAGTAGAGAATATTCAAAGTTTATATTTACTTAGATTTTTTTATGGTTATTTCTAGCAGAAAAAGTAAGGGCCAATCACTTTCATTCCAATTATCATAGTCCAGGAGCTGACAAGATAAAAACCTAAAGTATCGAGCTCAAGAAGAAAAAAAACCCTTTTTTTATGGGGGAGTAATAATAGGGGAATCTAATGATCCATGTCTGTCGGAAGTGAAGTGGTGCATAAGCCAAAAATTAATACTACCAGTGGTTTATTCGTAATTTTAGCATTGTGTTTGCCGAACAATCATTTCATACCTTTGATTGTTAGCCTACGTGTAAATCACTAGTGGTATTTGTAATTTTTGGCTTATGCAACCCTTCGCTTCCGGAAAACATGGATCATTAGATTCCCCTATTACTTCCCTTTCATAAAAAATAAAGGTTTTTTTTTTGTGTGTTCGATGCCTTAAGGCTATTCTTAAATCAAAAAGGGCAACTTTGTGACACAGGCGTTAATTTATTTTTGTTCAGAAATGAATGAAAATAGCAGGTGTTTTTATTCAGAAACTGTCTAATTGCACTCAATTTTCTGTTTAGCACAATATAGATTTTTTATAACAAGTCTTCAAAAGTTGACGTTTTTGAACACATTTCCTAATGGAAACAGAAAAACCGGCCAAAACGCAGGAGACAAACGGTTGTTGAGATGATCGAATAATAGCTTAGAACTCGATAGGCAATTTATTGATCAAAAAATGGAAAACTAAGTTCAATTTGAAATCGATTCCATAGTCAGACTTTTCAATTTTATATCTTTCTGTTAAAAAATGAATTTGTAAATGTGTCAAAACGCTTTGCGCTTGTTAAGCGGAGCAGTTGGAAACACCCTTAAGTTTTTGTGCTGTCGGCTCTTTGACTATCATCAATATCGCACAGAAAATTAACAAGATTTTTTTGTTGTGGTGCCAAATAATGTTGCAGTTAAGAGCTTCAACTTTGTTTTTATCTCTTTAATGTAATAAGAATTAGTCATCAATCAGTTAAAAATGAATATTACTTGTTACAATCTGAATAGTACTTTCTTTTGCATAGTACTTTCTTTTGCAAATCCAATATTTTGTGGGAAGAGAAATTTTCTACCCTTAAAAAAAAAAATTATATACCATAAAATAATTTATATTAGATCTTTATAAAACTAGTATACAAAAAATCAGCCTTATTTGTTTTGAATCATTAAAATCTTTTTTTTTAATTTACTCTTCTGTGCATGCTCTTCGCAAGATTCATAAAATTCTTATCATAATTAGAGATCAAAGGAAATATGTAAGTTTCGAAAATGGAGCGAAATGCCCTAAAGATTGTATTCCTGAAATATGCAGAATCCTGTGACGATTTTTTTAAACTATAATAATTTCTTATTATGTTCATCACTTTATTTAACAGTAGATTTTTCTGTGATTAAATTGAACTTTATTAAAAATTTAAATTACATACTAGAAACTCCTAAAAGTTATTTAACCACGGAAAGTGTGTCATTAAATTAAATGACGATTACTAATCTGATATTATGGTATAGATCATAAATTCCCAATGGGGGCTAGAACCTTCCAGGGGGGGTGGTGGCAGATCTAGGAGCAAATGGGGGGCGTTAAGACAGTCAAGGGGGATGTTGCCTTGATGTATCTTAGCAATTTATGATATGTGTAGTAAAACTAGCTTACTTCCAAGGTTTTATTTGGGATCCTGATAAAAACTTAAAATATACTTTTAAATAAAAATTTATACAATCAAACCTACAGCTGGGTCTAAAAAAATGTAATTTGTTTTATGAATGATGTATGTGCAGGGCTTGCAATTCAAATTTTCGAAGGAGGGGAGTCTCCCTACCAACATTTATAAATGGAGGGGAGTTTGGCTGTTTGAAAGGGAGAAAAAATGTTTAAAACCAGCCATTATTTTATGTGCTATTTAAAAAATTACCAGAATACAGACATAAAAAAGTATCACTGAAGCAATTTTTATCAATAATTCAGAATAATTATATGATATGTGTAAAAAAACTTTTATATTGTCTAGTTTTTACTGGTAGTAAATTCCCTCCCGGTACTAATTATTTTTGTCACAGGTCTAATTATTGTTTTAATAATAATTAATAAAACTTCTAATTTAATAAATTTATAATTAATTGTTATAACCAATGTTATTTTTCTGTATATTAAATGTGCAAGATACAAATTTAATCATAAAATAATACTTAATTGAGTGTAGAAAATAAGAAGTATCACTATTATTTGCATTTTTTTTAAAAAGGGGAAGTCAAATTCATCGAAAAAGACTTTCTTAAAAAATGAATACTTTGTTGAGTAAAGGGATTCTTTTTGTTTAATGAATGGCTGATTTCAGGAATTGCACTCACTCAGAAAGATTTGGAACTGTCAGAAACTGATTTTAGAGCAGCAAAGAAAAAAAATAATATATTGAAGCAGAAAATTAGTTTGTAGAACAGAAAAATGAACTCCCCGTAATATTATTTTTGGGGGGAGGAAGGGAGGAGAGGTTCCCTTTGACGAAAGTGTCATTTTTTCGCTATCTTTTGATGAAATCTATCTTTTTTACGATCTTTTCAAGAAATCTGCCGTTTTTTCAGGATTTTTTTGACGAAACTTGCCGTTTTTTCGTGAATTTTCTGAAGAAATTTGCCGTTTTTTGACGATCTTTTGATAAATCTGATGTTTTATCGCGATTTTTTTAATGAAAATTGCCGTTTTTCGAGATATTTTTGGGAAATTTGTCGTTTATAGTGAATCTTTTGCCGAAATTTGTCGTTTTTCGAGATTTTTGGACTAAATTTGACATTTTTTCGTGAATTTTCTGAGGAAATTTGCTATTTTGTGGCGATCTTTTTACGAAATCGGATGTTTTATCGTGATTTTTTTTACGAAAATTGCCGTTTGTTGCGATTTTTGGACGAAATTTTATGTTTTTTCGTGACCTTTTTGACAAAAACTGCCGTTTTACTGAATTCTGTGACGAAATTAGGCATTCTTTCGTGAATCTTTTGACGAAATTTGTCGGAAATCAGTCATTTTTTCGCGATCTTTTAATGATATTTGCCGTTTTTAGCAGACTTTTACGAAATCGCGCGTCTTGTGAAACATGCAATAGCTATTTCTTTTGTGTGTCATCTCCGATCTTTTACGTAATTTACGCGCAATATCGTGCCCGCGGCATCACTGTTTCATAATTTTTAGAATTGAATGCGTTATTTTTTAATATTTTATTTTATTTTTTTTGTGGGGAGGGGGGAAAAGCGAAATTCCGAACACAATCACCTCTATTTCGTCGCGGAAAATAGAATGAAACTCGTCTATCGATTGCAGGAAAAAATTGTGAAATTTGTCAAGCAGTCGCGGAAAAAATAGTGATTTTCAATGATTTTCCGCTGTAAAAAAACTCGCAAAATGTGTCCATTACTCGCACGAAAATATCATAAAATTCACAAAACGGTCGTGGGAGTTGATCATAGTTTCAAAAATGCAAAATTGTTTGGGCGGGAGCCTCCCGTCCACATAATTCTTTTGGGCGGGATTTCAAAATTTTAGGCGCGAATCCCGCCATCCCGCCCTTAAATTCAAGCCCTGATCTGTTATAAAAAAATTTGTCCATTCCTACTGACGGACGGTTCTCCAGCCAGTTTCTTTACAGGGCTTCATAAGGCGCGCCATACATTGATTTTGGAATGGAACTAATTTAATATAAAATTTGGGCTCGCCCTGTTTTCTGCATTTCGGACCCTTCTAAACTTTAGAAAGGAATAAGGGAAGCACGTGTTTCTTGTCCTATTCTGTAATCAGGACCTGGGATGAAAATAAAATGTACAAAGTTTCACTTTTGGCTCAATTGATGGGGTACTTGTTCTGTCATCTTAATAATCCTTACAACTAACATCGAAAGTTGTAGCGTTGTAGATGCTGAAAGCAAAATCTGTTTTTGATTTGAAAAAGTAAATTTTGATCTTGCTTTCATTTTTTCTCAAAAAGAAAAAAAAATATATATACAGTAAAACCTCCATAACGGAAACTCTTGAATTGCAAACAACTCTATTTAATGGACAATTTTTCAATCCCCACTCCCAAAATCTAAGTTTTTGTATGTTTAACCTCCGAATAACGGACATTTCGAATAGTGGACAATAATTTTAGAATAAAGCATGAAAATTATTTTTAACGAGGAAAAAAAAAATAATAATAAAATAAAAGAAGAAGAAAAGTAAAAATGCCTCAAAATTTATCAGGGCAATGTTTCGAAAATTTTGTGATCGCTGATAAATGTAGGGGGGGGGGGGGGGGAAGGGAAAGGCTGGCGAAGATGCCCCCCTCCTACGTCCAGTGTTGGATTTAGGGGGTGGCCTGGGAGGGACATTCCAAAGAACATTCAATTTAATAAATTTCATATTGTGTAGAAGTCGAAACAGAAAGCATGGATGATCAGTTCTTTAAAGATCGAATAGCTAATTTCTTTTAATAATATAAGATGTATAAACAACTTGCTTTTGGACGATTTGAGTTCTCATCCAGAACATTAAAATTCGGCACTATTAAAATTGTCTTTTTCCCCTAACACAACTTCAGTATGCTAGTCACTTGTTCAAAGCGTAATACATAATTTTAAAACCTGGTATAGAAAGCTTTCACCTTGCAACATTCTTTTAAAGCTAGATTTCATGAATACACTTGAGAAGTGCATAAAATTAGTTAATGTTCCCGATACTCCAATTGGGATTTCTTCAGCTGTAAAAAAACATAAAACTGGAAAGCGTAAGACAATGTTTCAGAAAAGTAGAATTTATATAAAAGGAAAATGAAACACACAAAAATGAAGAATTAAATGAAATAAGTGAATTAATGAAATGTATCACAAGTGTAGAAACAGCCAAAATTTTCATTATTATTGATAAGTTATCTTCTGCAGAAGTATCAATTGATGAATGCGATTGTATTCCTTCAGAATTTCGGCAAAAGCTGACAATTAGTAAAGATTAAACAGATATTGAAACTGCAGATGTTTCCTGCAATATCAAGAGTGCTTAAAAAGCAGCAAAATAGAGTAATTAATGTTTTTGTTTAAAAAAAAAAAAAAAAAAAAAAAAAAAAAAAAAAAGATGATTCAGAAGGATTAAAACTAATGACAGAATTGAAACTTCACAAGGAAAAACAAATTATATGTAATCGCAAGCTAAAACAAGTTTTTGTAGCAGATTGTTTTCGTAAGAATGTAATAAATAGTGGATAAAAGATACTCGTACTTTTTTTTCACTTTTATTGCTTAAAAACATTATTTTAATTTCTGATTAATCATATGATAAAGGTTTTAGGACATATAAATGTGAATTGATGAAAATTTAAGCATTTCATAGCAATTTTTGAGTGTACATCTTATTTTATTTTTTACCGATTTTGTATTTTTTTTAATAACTACATTTGACCGTTGTTTTAATTAATTTCTACGTTGCGATTCTTAATATAAAAAGATAAAATTTGGTGTAGATAATTAAAATATTTCATATTTTTATAATTAAGAAGGGAGGGGGGGGGGGGTGGAATATTTTTTCTTGTAAAGGGGGGTGGTGGTCCAGAAAAGGTTGGGAACCTATGGTATAGATTTTGGGAATAAAAGTATGCTAGCTGCATTGGATTCCAAAACTTGCAAGATTGTAATCTAGAAGTTTCATCAAGTTTCTATTCCTCGAAAAGTAAGATATAGTTTTTCAGTCAACAACAAAATCCACACTTTTTTTGCCTTCTGATACTTATTCCTTTCTTTTCTCAAGTTTTTTCAAAAAGAACTGTTTTAATTATAGGTGCATTAAAGACTGGGCTTAAAACGATGGACAAGGTACAAGACAGAAAAAATGCAAAATATTTCGTTAAAATCTAAGCGATATCATTCATAAAAACGATTAAAAAAAAAAAAAAAAAAAAAATGAGGGCGTCATAACTAGATTTCCCTGGGCGCATGTTTCCTCCTCAATTGCATGCAAAGTTGCCTACGTTGGTTTCCAATCCTGAAATTATTTCAGTATATATTTAATTTTTTTGTTGTTATGATAAAAAATACCTCTCTTGTGTGTTTGTCAATCGCATGATTATTATTCTCTAATGAATTCTTGAAATTTAGTACACTAGTCAGAATTCATGTGTACAACAAACCAAAAAAATATTGGAGAGACTAAGACAAGACACTCAGGGGCGTAAAATTTTCACTGGAGGAGGGCGCACTGGCTCTCGGGCTGATGGGCCAGTCCGAGCCTGCGCACTTCTCATATCCGTATTCACCATGTTTAGAAAAATAGTATTTTAATTTGATCATTTTAAAATCACTTTAATTCAAAACTTGAAGTTATTTAACTGATGAATAAAAACGAAATAAAACCGAAATCACGGAATTTTATGGTAGACGATTTTTTTTGCAAAGTTCACCCATTTTAATTTCTATTTTTTTTTCCAATTTTAAGAGAAAATGGAGCGATTCTGTTGCCACAATTACAAATTTGGTCCTAAAAACTAAAAAAAATATCTCAAAAACAAATAGTGATACAGCTTTCAAACAAATTGCATTTAAAAGTAAATTTTTTTCTCTATACGATGGTGTAAAAATCAGATATGAGATTTTTAGAAGTATAAGTTTGCAGTAGCAATAAATGAAAAACTGAAATTGCGTGGGAATGTGTTGCCATTTGCAAAATGACGCATGTGTTATGCACAGATACGTTTGGTCTTTATAATATAGATTTACCATAGCACGAATACCTATTGAAAATGAAGTTTCTACCATGATTAGTTTATTTATAGGGATAGTTAAAAATTTTCTTTACATTACGGCATTATGGAGAAATATCGTTTCAATTGAATTTTAACGATATTACACTGTGTGAAATTTATATGCATAAACAAAGTGCACTAAAATATGCATTTTGTAAAGTATGCAGTGAAAAGGACACTTATTATTCATTTACAGGGTCACACTGAAGAATTCCATTGCATAAGAATAAAGGCAAGAACAGTTTGCGACACATTTTAATTATGGTAAACGATTTCATGTATAATCAAATTTATATAGTTGCTGAGGCTTAATGTAAGTTATTTCATGCATAATACGAAGTGCATAGCATTTACAGGGACACACAAAAGATTTCAAATAGTATATATTCTATCCGAAGTATCGTATATGATGGATGATGACTGTTGCATGGGTGAAATGCATTTTGAATTATGATAATTGCTTTTAAGTTTCACTAAATGAATGCATATTAAATGGTGTGCATAAATGCTCATATTTACACAATTTAGATACACGGGGTACACTAAATATCTTGGAAACGTTGCTGAATATGAGCATAATTTACTTAAACGAGGTTTTAAATAAAATATGCATTTTTATTTTGAACTGCATTAAGTAAACTAAGAAATGTTTGTAGTATATAGATGAAATGATATACAGGGTCACGCAAAGAACTGGATGCATGGTTGCCTTTGGATGATAATTTCCGAAAATGTAATTTAAGTAGTAATAAGGAATATTTTCATTTGATCTAAATTTTAGAAAAATACTTTTGTATATTAACGGTACTAGGTAAACTACAGGGCTGAACAAAAGTATTCAAGAATGTTTCTATCTATTAGTATAAGTTGCTGAAAGGAAAATTTAAACCAGCAAAAAAATCGGCAAAAAAGGATCATCAGAAGATTTTTACTGTAAATCGTGATAAAAAGTTAATTATGCATACTTTTAACCAACGAATTCTTTTGTTTGATTAATTAATTCTTCTTTAAATGTTATGTGAACGAAGTCACGGGTAACAGCTAGTAATAAATAAACGATCCCATTAAAAATATCTACTATTAACAAAAAGCCAAATAAAACCAAATTCATTGTTGCGTTTGTTTTGATTGGTGCTATATCAATAGATCGTCGCCGGAAATTCTGTAGACATAAATCTGTAATTATCACAAAATTTCATTTGAAACAGCAATGAAATACTAAAATAAATTTACAAGCATTCAACTCCCCCATCATTTTGATCAAAAAGAATTAAAATGAAATGAAAAGGAATAAGTAAGCAATTTTAAGTGAAAAAGTTACTTCAGTCTTTTACACATAAATAAATAAAATTTTCCTTCTTCAGAAGAAATGAGACTGGGCCTGGCTGAGCCTGTCTCATCTCTAGGCTACACTCCCTAAAACATGCTTCTCAACCCCTGTTTAGACACTAGAGATTCTAAAATAAAGATATGCTAATTGGATCAGCTTTAAAAAGATTACAGAAGACTGAATTAGAATTAAACAACTTGTGGTGATCTCCCTGTAAACAAGTTTCTATTAATTTCCCTTTGGTGAATTTTAAGGCCGAATCAGCTGCTCTTAAAAGATTCAATGCTCTTTCAGTTTTTGACTAAATAAGATTTGTTAAACATTTAAATATATAATAGAAAATAAACTTAGCAAACAGAGTCTGTCTCCCAATATTCATTTTAACAATGCTTAAAAAATGTTTTACATAAGACATTTTAAATGCATAGTTTTAAAATCAGACACAATTTTCAAAGTTTTTTTTTTTCCTCCTCTTTTTAATATTCATGTAAAAATACTTTTGTTGCAAGACAGGAAATATATATTTGCACTGTCTTATAAATCAAAATAATAAAAAAGATAATCTCAAAATATGAAATAAATGTCTTGTGTAAATATATTTTTTAATTTAATTGCAATAATATTTTGCAATTTATTGCTTTTTATGTTAGATAAAATCTGGACTTTTTACAAACTTACTGTACTTTTTACATTAGTCAGGAATTATGCTTGCAAAGAATTATTTAAAACTTTTTTCTTTATGTATTCATAAGTCAAAATATCTGTAGAAACTTTCCAAATTATATTCAATTTATATTTTAATATTTTCTTATTCATTTTAAACATTAAGAAAACTTAGGATTTTAATCAATGATTTAAAATCTTGATTAAAATCATGATTTAATCGTTGATTTTAAATGACTGGTTAAATCATTGACATCCTATTAATTAATATTAAAAAATTGCATTTTCAAAGTAGAATTAGGGAATTTTAAGATTTTATGATAGGAATACTGGATTTCTATAAAGAAGCCCAATTTGACAAATGACAAAACAAAGTATTAAACAGGGTTGGCATTTTTGACAGCAATAAGACGTTTTTGTTAGGAAAATGGAAAAAACTGAAAAAACCAGGACAAAAATTTAAAAATAAAATGGCAAATTCTTATTTAAAATCTAGAAGCTAATAAGGATAATAATGGTATAAACAACAAAGTTTAATTTCATAATTTGTAATTATTTTAAATCATTATGAAATAGGTGGGATTCAATCTAATACTTAGTAGGAATTAAAGAACCAAATTAAAAATCAAGTGTAATTTTTTTTCTTCTTAAATTATTTTATCAGCCATTAATCTTATACTATAATGCGAGCAAAAATTGTGTGTGTGTGGGTAAATTTTATCTCAAAAACGGCTCTAACGATTTTCACAAAAATTTGGATTTTACGATTTTCGGGCACGAGAAGACCATTGGGCTAGGTCGCATGTTCGAGAAAATTCGATTACTGGGTCATTTTGGGTCACAATGGGTCAGGATCAAGCTATTTATATCTAGAGAACGGCTGGATGGATTTTAAGGCAATTTTGTATCCAATCGTTTATTGGCACGAGAAAACTATTGGGCTGGGTCACATGTTCTAAAAAGTTCGATTAGTGGGTCATTTTTGGGTCATTATGGGTCAAGCCATTTTTATCTAAAAAACGGCTCTAACGATTTCGACCAAATTTTACATTTTATCGTTTTGGATTACCAGAAGACCATTGGGTTAGGTAACATGTTCGAGAAAATTCGGTTAGTGGGTCATTTTTGGGGTCATTGTGGGTCATGCTATTTTTATCTAGCGATCTTCTGACGCAATTTTGACTAAAAATTGCATTCTATGGTTTTCGGGCACAAGAAAAACATTGGGCTAGGTTACATGTTCGAGAAAAAAAATTTAATGGGTCATATTGGGTCATTAAGGGTCTGGGTCAAGCTATTTATATTTAAAGAACAGCGTGATCGATTATAACGAAATTTTGTATGTAACAGTTTTTTGACATGAGAAAACTAATGGGCTAAATCACATGTTTGAGAGATTTCGATTATAAGAGTCACTTGTGGGTCATGATGGGTCATGGTCAAGCTATATCTAAAGAACAGGTGGGTCGATTTTAATGAAATTTTGTATGCAACATTTTTTTTGCACGATAAAATTATTGGACTAGGTTACATGTTCAAAAAATTTCGATTAATGGTCATTTTGGATCATAAAGGGTCTGGGTCAAGCTATATGTAATTAAAGAACAGCAGGATCAATTTTAACAAAATTCTGTATGTAACAATTTTTAGAAAACTAATGGACTAAGTCACATATTCAAGAGCTTTCGATTATAAGGGTCATTTGTGGGTCTTAATGGGTGAAGGTCAAGCTATATCTAAAGAATGGGTGGGTCGATTTTAACGAAATTTTGTATACAACATATTTTTCGCATGAGAAAATCATTGGGGTAGGTCACATGTTCGAGAAATTTCGATTAGTGGGCCACTTTTGGGTCATTCTAATTTTATCTAGACAACGTTTCGCGCAATTTTGACTAAATTTTGTAGTTTATCGTTTTCGGGCACAAGAAAATCATTGGGTTATGACAGATTTTTGAGAAAATTCGATCAATGGGTCATTTTGGATCATAAGGGGTCAGGGTCAAACTAAACTATATCTAAAAAACGGCTCAATCGATTTTATCTAAATTTTGTATCTAATGTTTTTCGGCATGCTAAAACTAATGAGCTAGGCCACACGTTCAAGAGATTTCTATTATAAGGGTCATTTGTTGGTCCTGATGGGTCATGCTAATTTTATATAGAAAATGGTACTCACCATTTTGACTATACTTCGTATTATATAGTTTTTGAGCAAGAGAAAACCATTTGGCTTGGACACATGCTCGCGAAAATTCGATTAGTGGGCCATTTTGGGTCTTAATGAGCTAGGGTCATTCTAATTATATATATAAACGACTCAATCAATTTTACCTAAATTTTGAAACAAAACGTTTTTTGTCACGAGAACACTATTGGACTGAGTCGCATGTTAAACAAAATTATATTAGTGGGTCATTTCGCTTCATTGCTGAATGCTGCCAAGCTAATTTTACCTAAAAAATGGCTTAAACGATTTTGATTCAATTTTATATTCTACTGTTTTTGATTACCTGAAGACGATTGAGCTATGTCACATGCTTGATCAAATTTGATTAGTGGCTCATTTTGGGTAATACGGGTCAGGGTCACGAGAATATGGCAAAAGCCAATAACTTGGTGATATTTGACAAAATATTGGCGACATATGGCCAAAAAATCGACTATAAAAATTACGAAAACCAAAACACGTATTTGGAGCCAAATGAAAGAATGCCTCCAAATTTGGCTATATCTAGCAAAAAATATTGTCTTTCAGAATGCAAATAATTTTTTTATACATTCTTAAGAGGATTCGAGATGCATGGCTAAACCAATCAGAGTCGAGCTAAAAAAGTGATTTAAATCGATGTCCTTTCGTTGTAAAATTTTAAGTAAAGTACAATTTATAAACATGCGCATAAAAACATAGTTTTCTTATTGATTGTTTTTCTAAATAATACTATTATAAACATGTTTTACAGTAATAATACAGAGTTAATGATGCAGTGAAAATACTATATCGAGTTAAACAAAAAATTAATTTTGACCGAGCTAAGCTCGGTCTCCCCTGCTAGTATTTTTTTAATTATCAAAAGATTTTATATAAATTTGCGATTTTTGTTTTATGTAATGAGTTTTAAAAATTCTTTGATACAAATTTATATTTATGTGATGAAATTAGTCTGTAACAGATAAAAATGTAATTAAATTGAAAATTATGTATTGAAAAAATTCTGTTATATCTTGTTAGGAAACTAGAAAATTTTCCCCTACCTCTTACACCTCAAGAAAGAAAGGGACAAAAAGTTACAATCATTACACTTCATAAAACGCATATTAAAGCAAACTGATTTAATAAATTCAAAAATAAAATCATTCAACCTTTAAAAAGATTACTGAAAAAATGATACAAGAAATATACATATATGATGTAATCAAAGAGTAGGAAACTCACCCATTATGCATAACGAAACACTTGACTGAAAATTCTGACCAAAATAATAAACAGTTCCAATCAACCATCAATTTAAAGCCTAAAAAATAATGATCAAAACAAATAATTAACACTATTAATAAACTTGGATAAAAATACAAATATATATATAGGGTGATAACTAAAAAGAATATTCATTTGTTTTTCGCATTACTCACATCTATAATATATGGCGTGAGACTTATCATCATTACTTATTTAAATATGCCTAATTTAATGCGCGGGTATCTTTTTTTCCTCCTCCACTTTCTAAATACGAAAGTCATTTTTTAAACATAAATTAATGTGATCATTAATGATGCAAAGAATAGTGGTTTGGCCAAATACCGAATACCAATTATTCGGCCAAGTTATAAGCCGAATAATGAACTATTTTTGTCTAAAAACAAAATATAGTATGCACTATATGCACAATTTTTGTGCATTCTTGCACAATACTAACATTCTTGTACATTTCACAAGTACAGTGTATTTTTTTTTTTTTTTAATATTTATATGCAATTTTTTGATTTTTTTAGGCATTATTTTACTTTGAACAAATATTCGGCTTTGCTCAGCATAAAAATTACCTCAATAATATAATTCTCCCCCCCCCCCCCTCAAAAAAAATCTTATCAGACACTGTCTAATTGCATTATAAATTAATGACACTTTTAAAAGTACCAGAAAACATGAATTTCAACCTTTAGATGAAAGAAAATAAATCTTAATATCTGAAGTAAAACCACTGATAGGAAGGGATTCCTCTAAGAAAGGGTGGAAAAAAATAAATGAGTTATTGGACCTCAAATTTTTCTTTTTCAACAAAGATGAAGCAAAAGATGTGAAAATAAAGTCAAATTAATTGCTTTAGCAGGGATGAGAGTGAGAAAAAAACAAAAAAGAGGAAAATATAGATTGTCATTATTTGAATTGAAGCACCCACACACATACAATACTAAAAATACATTAAAATAAAATAAGAACACAAATATAAGAATGGGTAATGAAATTTTATTCAATAATTTTGATATATAAAATATATCAATATGAAAAATTTTCAAAAATGCACAATTATTCTTTAAAACTTTTATAAGCAAATTCATTTAAAAATCTACCTTCAAAATAACTTATGGCACAGTCATAAAACTCCAAATTTGGCTCTCCAAACAACTTAAACTCCAAATTCTATTTTCTTAGATAAATCTACAGTCTCGGTTATTACATTTTTGACAAATTACGAATTTAGGCTGTTTAATATTATAGGTGAAAACTAAGAAACTGAGCAGTAGAGTCAATTTTATTAGAATAGCCGCTTTTAAAGTTAGTGGTGATTATAATACCTCAAACTTTCTTGACAGTAAGGCTATATTATATATATATAATCGTTGTACATAAACTTTTTTATAACCCCTCCCCGAAAAAAAATAATCAGCAAAATATTATTTGGATTTTATTTAATAAGTATGTAAATATGTTATTAGTACATTATACATAGGGAGGGGGGGGGGGGTCGTGAGCCCTCCCCCCTCCAGCGACCTTCGGACAAAATCGGCGATTTATTGCGATCTTTTGACGAAATCGGTGTTTTCCCATGTTTTTTTAAAATTGAAATCATTTTTTTCGACGATCTTTAGAATTTTGCATTTTTATGCGATTTTTTCTCGAAAACGGCGTTTTATTCCCGCGATCTTTTGACGAATTGACCACACGCACGGGGAGGGGCTTGCAATGTTTCCCACAAGCACTGCGGTATTTGATTGGCTTTTGGTGAACGCTTGTGGGATAAATTGAGAAGCTGATTAGCTAGAATCCATCGTGACGTTTTTTGACGTCAGAAATGCTAGTGGTCCATTCGGCGTTTTTCCGTGATCTTTTGATGAAATTGGCGTATTTTTTCAAATACTCGTTTGACAAAATATTTTTAAACGATCTTTTCTCGAAAACAGCGTTTTTTCCCCGCGATCTTTTAACGAAATCGGCGTTATATCCGCAATCGGAGTTTTCCTACGGTATTTAGAAGAAATCAGCGTTTTATTTGCGATATTTGGTGAAATTACCGTTTCTTCCGCGATCTGCACAGGAAATTCGTATTTTTATCGATCTTTTGACAAAGTTCGTTTACAAAAACATTGACGAAATCGTCGTTTTTCCTTGAAATATTGACAAAATGTATGCTATTTCGGCGATCCTTTCACGAAATTTGCATTTCTACGTAACTGTTTTTTCCGCGCGTTTCGAAATACGTCATTTTACTTACCCTATCATTGAAGGCAACCAAGAAGATGCCGTAACGAAAGTTCACCTGCCCATTCGATCACCATTTTTGACAAATTTTGTCGTGGTAAAAAATGGCGGCGCGGCCGAAAAAAATAAGAAAGATCGTGGAAATCCGCGGGTTTTGAAAATAAATAAAAAAGCGGAAATCTGCGGATTATAAAAATAAGCAAAACGCAGAAATCCGCGGAAAATTGGCATGCCTACTTTAGTTTTAGTAAGATTAAGAAAGGATAGTATGAAACCACCAACAGAATCTGAACAAAATATTTCCAACATAACCATTCCACCTTATATTCCAAATTCTTTATGGGTATGATTTAATGAAATTGCAAGTCATTCACAAAGTGAAGCCTATATAGAAAGTCAGAAGCGGATTAAATACCATCTGGGCCCCTAGGCTTGACTTTCTGAGGGCCCCCTTTCACTCCTTCAAAGAGGTATATACTGGAAAAATTAAATCACATACTTACTTCATTAACTCATAAATCATTGACAACAAAAATATAAATGATTACGACAAAATATTTCGCACATCTTTTGTCTTTTGTATTAAATATTAATGTCCGACCATTTTAAAAGAATATTTTCTTGTTCTTTATATTAGGAAAATTTTAGCACTGGGCCACTAGGCTTCAGCCTACTCAGCCTAATGGGTAATCCGCCTCTGTAGAAAGTTCCCCTAAATGTAAAGAAGTAAAAGAAATAAGGATACTACTTGATTATCCCATTGACCAAAAAACTATCGCCTAAGATTACATGCCAATCAGGGGTGATTCTGGATGAAATTTTTTTTTCGGAAATCGGCGGGAGGGAGGGTCGTGAATACCCCCCCTCCTTCCAGCGATCTTCGGACAAAATCGGCGTTTTCCTGCTATCTTCAGACGAAATCAGCAATATTTTAGCAAAATCAGAGATTTATTGCGATCTTTTGCCGAAATTGGCGGTTTTTCCGCGATCTTTTGACGAAATCTGCGTTTTTCCATGTTTTTTTTAAGTGAAATCATCGTTTTTTCGACGATCTTTAGACAAAATTTGCATTTTTACGCGATTTTTTTTCCCGAAAACGGCGTTTTATTCCCGCGATCTTTCGACGAAATCGGCGTTTTTTCCGTGATCTTTTGATGAAATCGGCGTATTTTTTCTAATATTCTTTTGACAAAATATTTTTAAGCGATCTTTTATTGAAAATGGCGTTTTTTCCCGCGATCTTTTAACGAAATCGGCGTTATATCCGCAATTTTTAGACGAAATCGCCATTTTCCCGCTTTCATTGGAAGAAATCAGCGTTTTATCTGCGATATTTAGTGAAATTGCCGTTTTTTCTGCGATCCGCACAGGAAATTCGCATTTTTTATTGATCTTCTGACAAAGTTCGTTTACAAAAATATTGACGAAATCGTCGTTTTTCCGCGAAATATTGACGAAATGTATGCTATTTCGGCGATCCTTTCACGAAATTTGCATTTCTACGTAACTTTTTTCCGCGCGCAAAACCGTAAAACAAAGTTGGCAACTATGCGGAACTGATAACCCATTTCAAATTTTCGGAAGAGGATACCTTAAATTTTCGGAAATTTCGGACGAGAATAACCCCTGATGCCAATAATGGATGATTGTAAATGTTACATTCACTTCATTTTAACTACGATACATGTTATTGTTATATTATTATATCATCAAGTGATTTTTAATTCAACTTTTTATTTGTATTTTTGATTATGTTTTAGTAATTTATTTGTTCTTTCGCTATTTAAAATAAAAATTATGTCAATTTATATAATTTGACAAAATTGGTCAACGGGATAACCAAGTAGAACCGAAATAAGTAATTTTTTTTATCCCAACCACTACAAGAAAGAAAACAGTATCCATTAGAGTGGTGGGCAAAGAATTTGAAATACTTTCCAAACCTTTCACAATTAGCCAAAAAATACCTTTCTGCATTAGGGAATACTATATATAGTGAACAATTATTTTCTAAGGCAGGTAACATTTATGAAAAAAGAAACAGACTATCACCTGAGAATGCTGAATTGTTATTATTTCTACATCACAATCTATGATTACTAAAAACATGTTAAGTGTTTTTTAAGGCAAATAGAAAATTAAAAAAGGTACTACTTGGTTATCCTGTCGACGAATTTCACCAAATTATACAAATAAACAATTTTTTATAGTAAATAATGAAAGAAAAAATAAAAAAGTAAAACAGTAACGAAAATACAAAAAGTTGTAAAAAAATCTTTTGATGACACAAGTAACAACAACAACAACAAAACAAACATGTTAATATAATATTTACGATCATCAATTACTGATATTTAATCTTATAATTTGACGACATGTTATATTTATGTACTGATGTTACAAATACCGGTTTGTGACATACATTTATACTTATTATCATGAAAGACATTTGTTATCAGCCAATCTAGTTCTGTCCATTGAATAAACTAGATTTTCCTAGACCAAAACTAGTTTATCCTACCACCCAAAGGATAAACTAGATGTTCCTAGGCCAGAGGGGGAGCGAGGTCCCCACATTCCTCTCTTTAAGCTTAAGCATTAAATCTCCAAAGCTATTCAGGGTTGGTTGGTTGTATACAGGCCCGTAGCCAGGATTTCCTTTCGGGAGGGGCTGAATCTTGAAATTTTTTCTGATCTTATACAAAAGTAATTTGTATAATTTACGGCAAAAAATTTAAACAAATCTGAAATGTGTCTCTGCATAGGGTACTTGATAATCATGTCAAAAATTGTTATTTCATATTTAATTTTTTTTTTTTTTAATTTCTGTTGCAATTTTTGACATTCAGATACACTTACAGTTTCCAAACCGGATAGCTTTTAGGGGAAAAAATCTGCCAAACCTAAAAAAAAATATATCGAAATGCAAACAAATAACATGAATTGATTTAAAACACAGGATTAATACTAGCGTGGAAGTGTTTGTCATTACGAGTGCGAGATCTGGAAACTATTGATCCATAAATGAAATTAATTTCTGTCGCATTATTTTTTCTTCTAAAGAAAAATGAATTGCTGCAGTCATATTTAATCCTAAAAATTATCTTTGTATTTTACATTCTCTGATTATAATAGTTGTAAATGCTCTTGGTATAATAAATGTACTAATGCAATGGAAGCAATCGTCGTAATTTCTTCTTAGCCTAATGCTGATTAACTTATGAAAATATACTGCAATGACCCAATGAATGGAAATCATTGCAAAGCGACTCAGACTCTCATCAGCCATAATGGTTCGAGGCAAAGATTTAAGTATTTTCATTGTCGAAAAAGATCTTTCAGCACTGACTGATGTTACTGGGTTTTTAACCAGATTGGGAACAAGTGTGTGATATTATTGCTATACGTCACATTACAGTACTAAAACTTTTAAAACCTCTGTGTTGTTGTCAACAATTTGTTTGCACCCTAATTCATGTTCAGCTTTCACTTGCTACATTGACACTTTATCATAAAAATTTTCAGTAAGACTTTCTACACGGGGAATAAAGACCATGATGCTCTTCAGCGAATGTATTTTGAGGGTTTGTATGAGTTGTCTGTCTAAATGTTAGTCTTGGGATCTTTATTTCGGTTTGGAAGATGTCTTCCCGAAATTTTGATGCACAATAAAATATCTCACAAAAATTTCTACTGCATTTTTTGCTATATTTATGTAAAACAATTAGGACATTTTTAACATAAGTTACAGCCGATATCATGTCACGAAATTTTTTTTTGAAGAACTTACTATGACTTTGTCAGACAGAAATCCTTCTCACGAACAGACAGGCATATGAGACCTTTTCTCGACTGCCAAAGAAACTCCAGATACCAAAGAAATCTTTCACGTGTTTTTCAAAATATTTTCTGAACTAATGCAAATGTATGTAACTCAACAAAAGTTAATACGATTTTCATGCCTCTCGGTAAATTTTATACCACAAATTCGGAGAAGTCACTTTATTTCATTTAATGGGGCATATTATGCAATTGCTTCTTGAAGCGCTAAATTTGCCTTTAGGTGATTTAAACTTTTGTCACTGCTACCATAGTCCATGATACTTTTGGATTATGGGAATCAGCATGCTGTTGGACAAGGCAAGATTTAACAGATGGCTTACAAAGTGGAAAGATCTAATTTTTGGATACTCTGAAAAATTTTAGAATGAAGCCCGTTAACATGACCAAATTTTTAGCGGCTTCATCATACGCCTTTGATAGGCATTTACACATGTCAAGGCAAAATTAATCACAATGTTGTAATATTACTTTTCCTGAATTTTTGGCAGAAAAGACATTTATTGGAATAAAACCTAAAATTTTTTTTGAATTATTGGGTTTTGTGAATTTTTCAATAGTCACAATCTAACACAAAGGTCAAGTTGTTCTGTGCTTGAGTTTCAACAGCAATTAAGATATGCGTTTTGTTTGTTACTAACAAAACATATCACGTTATTTATTTTTGATAATTAATTCTTCAATAACTGTATCCGAGGATATTTGAAGGATTTTATTCAAAATGTTTTAGGTGAAGTAAATAGCATTTCAATGGATATTTATACTATCGCGTTCAAATTCATTCTCTCCAAGACTTTGTTCAAAATATAAGACTCTTAATTAACAGTCTTTTTTTATATCGATTTCTCTAACGTTAGAGGATCGTAATCTCAAGTGGCGTATTTTTATCTGCACAAAATAAGATTGTTTCAAGTATTGGTCCAAAAGCTACTCTGAATTCTCCTTTTCCTAAAAGCTCTTTGAAAACTCAACAGTGAAACATTAATTCTGTGCTGTATTCCTAAAGAAATCTTAATTTTGTTTGCTAAAATAACATACAGTTTGTGATAATCTAATTGCATATGTTATAAGAATTGCATAAGAAAACACATTTAGCCTTTTTCTAATATCTGAAACTTGTAGAAACTAGTCTTTCTAGTTTTCTGGTTCTTTCTGTGCCTAGTTTTTCGTGAAAAAACAATAAAGAAGGTTTATAATAAATGCGTTTTGGAATATGTAAGAAAAGGAAATACTATTTCTGAATCTTTCTTTCATTTTTCTTATTTCTTGTTTCTTTCCTACAGCTATTGGAAAACTATATGGCTGTTTGGAAAGTAAAATGGAACCAAAAATGATTTTCTTCATGGCATCATCTAAGTCATCTCTAGTTACATAGCAATATCGAATCGAGTTGCTTGCCATACCACAAACAACTCGATATTGCAGCTCATATCGAGTACTTGACGATTCCCTTCCAAAGTCAAGTTGTTTCAAACGCTAATTCTAAACAATTCTAAATATTAATTTCTAAACAAGACTTGCTGTCAGAAAAAGTTGATAGTTATTGGAATTGGTTTCAGCAGTTCAAGATTTAGTACACCCATGGTGCTGCTTTGTGATTTTGCAATTAAAAAAGCAAAGTACACGTCTGAAAAATTAATTTCTTGTTTATATTGACAAGGAATTGCCAAGGAGCAAAGTTCAGCCATAAAAGCACTGACACTTTCCCCCTCCCGTTGCTTACGATTTAGAAACACATACCAACTGGGAATTATAAGCGACGTCGGAGTGAGATGAGTTTTTAATGTACTTTTTAGAATAAGGTAATCTTTATCGAAAGGATTGTCAGGAGCTAGCAGGTTTTTCAACAAATTATATAATTTTGCTGACAAACTAAAAATAAAAACTTTCCCACGTTTGCCATCCGGAATATTTTGAATATCCATGAAAGCTTCGAAGTGTTCTAAAAAAGAATCAAAAGCTTCATCTGTTTCATCAAATTTTTCAAATTGAACTGAAACTTTAGCTTCTTGCGTTTTCAGATCGGCAAAAGTGGTCAATTTCTCTAATAAAATTTTATTTTGTTCTATTAAACTTTGAACCAACTACTCCATTTTAAATCTTCTTTAAAGATAAATACAAAAAGAATTTTTTACCTTGGCAGTCTTTGGCATCTAATGTGCATGAATCCGATACTTTTTATCCCATACATCGTCGCCAGATATCACATATTATTTTAATATGTGAACTAAATATCGATTTAACATCATTAGCAAAAGATATTTACTTTGGAAGAATAATACTTTCATCTTACTAAAGAGCATATTTAATACGGACACATTATTTACAGCAGACGATCACAGATACACACAATCGGCACAAAACAATTGCCACTTACATAAAAAAACATTCTATTTACGTTTTTTGTCTTAGTTGCGGTTACAGTTAAATACACCACATTTGCCATTTTATATCATATTTTCAAGTTGCTTAAAAGATTCCTTTAACAATCATTAACATTCATCTTTCCATCTTATCTAGTCATTTGAAAAAATACTGTATTTTTCGTCATTTAATTTACGGCTTAAAAAGTTTATTTTACACCCAGTAATTATTTTTGATAAAATTCTTTTCTTTTTTTTTTTTTTTTTTTTTTTTTACTTGGAATGCACTTCAATTCAATTACTAAATTAAATTTCCGGCTGTAAAATGAGCCAGTGTTGTTGTTTAAATTTTTATTTTGTCCCTAGATAGAACTTAAAATGTCTCTATACTGATTTCACAAACAGCACCCCCCTAGCCCGTCAGCACACCCGCCTAAATCTGTAAATTGGCCAAATTGGCCTCACAATATAATTGGGGTAGATTTTATTCAAATACATATGCTAACGGGATATAAAACTCTCTCCAGTGGTACTAAAAAAAACTTTTAAATAATCCTTTCATAGAGGTATCCATCCCTGAAGTTAATAGTTCTACAAAATACAAAGAAAATTAACCAAATAAAGCAGCTACTTTACGCACATTAACAATTCGCAGAAAAGTTTTTTGGTGAAGAGACTGGGGATGCCGCAGTGGCGTTTTTTGAAGATTTTTTGATACTATATTGTTTTTCTTCGCATCTTTCTTATTTTTCTTTTCTATCTTATTTTTCAAAAATACATTCTAATAGTTTCTTTTTAATAAAAAGAGTTTTTCAGTTAGAACAACAATATCAAAGATTCTTCAAAATTACATCTTTTTTCACATTATTTTACATTATAGGCGGCTATTAAAGTTTTTTTGCTCCCTTCTGTGCAAAACATTTTAACATTGACAGCCCTAAGTTTCGTTTATATGCATGAAGATAGAGAAAATTAAAGAAGATCATAACATGCAAGTAAATGTATAATATCTGTCTGCTAAAGTTAATACGACATATGTGCAATACACTAAATATTCTTAGTCAAATTAATGATACGGAATTACACTTGATCTAATTTTACTGCGCATAAAGATAACTAAAATTTCCTTTTAAAAAGAATTTATATTTTTTGTGGTAAATATCTATTAAAAAAACAATATATCCAAATGAACGATATAATGAAGTATTACTGTAACTGTAATTGAATAATTGGATATTTTTACAGCTAAAATACAATTGATTTTAATGTAATGGAAGATGAAAACAAAGCTTATTTTATTGTCATAGAGATAATTTTGTAAAGCCTTTTCAAACTTTCGGGAGGGGCTTCAGCCCCCTTAGCCCCCTCCCTGGCTACGTGCCTGGTTGTATAGGGTTTTATGGCGCAAAATCCCTTAAGGGACATGCTGTGCCAAAAACAAGTTAACTAGAAAAATAATAGAGCGAAAATAAACAATGAAGAAAGCAATCTGGATGGGGTACCCCATCCAGATGTAGTCAAAGTCATGAAGGGTAAAGTTTAAGTTCTAAATCCATAAAAAACAATGTCAAGGTAGGAATCGCATCCAAATGTCAAAGAATGTATAAATGAAATTTGTAAACAAAAGAAAGAAACTATATTTGAAAATAAAATCCGGCATGTTTTAAAAAGGTAAAGAGTGCCCCATGAGGTATTTCCCCAATGAGGTTTGTCAAATTAGGTGAAGAAGTCTTAAAATAAATTCTATATAAGTGTCGCAAACCAGCACAGTCAGTCAAAATGTGATGAATGGTAAACTGAACAAAATGACAATGTGAGCACATACGTGCGTCCTCTCGAAGTAAAAGATGTTTATGAGTGATCCTGGAATGTCCAATACTCACAAGGGGACCACCAGACATGGTGCTCACAGATTTTGATGATATCAAAGTATGTTGTAAGGGTCATACCACTAATTATTTCGGTGAAAAAGTTCCTTCAAATGGACCTTGGTTTTTGAGAAATTGGGGGTCAAAGTTCAGCATATATTTTAAATACTTATTAGTACCAATGCTGTATGTCAATTCATGGCTTTGTGCCAAAGCACATGTCTGTGGATTGAAAGATTGTGAGTTCGAATCCATCCTCGGCTTCTTTTTTACTTATATTTTTTACATGTTACAAATTTTAAGCAGAACTGGGAATTCTACAGCTTTGAACCTTTTGATATTTTCTGAAGAGGACAGTTTACTTTTTCAATATTTTATTATTACTATTATTTCAAAAATATGGCTCAATTGGTGAACTGTCTGCAGTTCAGGGTTCAACTAAAAGTACATTTTGCAACAAATAATTAAATAAAAAAGCGTATTTAATTAAAATTTTGAAAAAAGTATAAGAAAATTTTAATATTTTATAATCTCCACAATTTTAAATAATAATATTTTTAGATTAATCAATCACTTTTTTTTTCAAACGTGTATTACACAATACTGTGCATGGATTTTTAGATAATGTAATGTAGTGCTGTGAAAATAATGGCAAAATGAATACCCGTATGGTAACGTTGATTTAGAATTCTCTACCGTTTCGTTTCGCTAGCCGTTACTGTTCAGAAACTGGGTATTCGCAATCATTGAGCATACGGCATACATCTTATAAACTATAGAATAATATTTGGAAGAATTCGCATTAATAAATAAACTAAAAAACTTTGTAAAATCACCATGCTGTTATTGTTGTAGCTCGAAACGCGTCCTGCTTAATTTTTCATTTCATGGTGATTTTACAAAGTTTTTTAGTTTATTTATCAATTTATCGCCAGTGATTACGGTGTTTTTCACTAGACTTCGTATTAGTTAGTGCTGCCATCTATCCGTAAAAGTTAGGCCCGCCACAGACTAGTGAAACATGCGTCAAAAATCGTGCGACATGACGCAGTCCAACCGGTTTTTTCTTTGTTACCAGGGTGAAACTGTCGCATGTCTCACGTTTTTTCGTTCAATGTTTCACTAGTGTGTAACGGGCTTTACATTTATTGAAATTTTGAACTTTTATTTTAAAAATGCAAATAGAATATTAAAACCAGGGCCTTAATGAGAAGTCGATAATTAGGGTGTGTGTGTGGGGGGATGGGGGGGGGGTCAAGAAAATGTAGTGGGATGACTCATATTTTTTTCTCTCTCTCTGTGACGCAGAAAGATAAATTACTGCATATTTACACTGTAGTTTAGTTACTATGTTTCTGATTAAACTGTTGTAATAACTTCATTTTATGCTAAGAAAAGAATAGCATTATGGAAAATTCGAGCGCATAACTAGTGCAGTATTAAGCATAATGTTGGCTTCATATTGTGCAAGTAAAATGAGCAAGTGTTGAAACACCTGTTTTAGTTACAATTTAGTATTTTTTCAAAACGATGAAAGGTCCTCAAAACTAAATTACATTTTTCAATAGAATTTCTTTTGGGTTTTTGGAACATAAATTCATTGAAGTGACAAATGGATGCTTATTAAATGATTTAATGGCCTCAATAGAACTACTAGAATCAGTATATATAATGAAGGATCTATTACGATGATGAGATATGTGCAACATTGCTCTGTTTATTGCAATCAATTCAGCAGCAAATATAGAAGTGGAAGGATAAATACGATAACTCAAAGAAGTGTTATCACAAAAAAACCCACATCCAACAGTATCTCCTCTTTTGGAGCCATCTCTGTATATATCAGTGTAAGAACTGTATTTTGTTCGATGAACAGCAAATAATTGTTGGAAAACAGCAGGAGGCAAATTCTTTTTATCAAATCCTTTGAATGGATGGAGAGTGGTAACATTAGGAGGCTTCCACGGAGGGAACACATGTGAGGAACATGGACTCACCTCAATATTGCTGAGAATGCTATTGTCAATTGCATTTCTGATCCTGACACCAAAAGATGGAATGCATGATTGACGATGCTGATATGGAATGTCATTGTATGTATTTAAAATGTATGAACGAAGTGGATGACCGTGATGTGAAAGAAGATGGTAAAAGAGATTTAATGACAAGTTTCAAAATTTCAGGATCTGGATGTAGATCCCTACGTCTACAGAAATGCACACAAGAAGTTTTGTCTTGAGAAATAGTAAAACCATTTTTATTTGTCCAATTAAGAATGCGGATGATGGAAATTTGCAGCTGTCTCTCAATAAAATGAATATCCTGTCCCATACACATGATGCGAAAGTCGTCACCATATAAATCTCCCTTCACAGAAGGGGGAAGTTGACTAAGTACACCATTTATTTTGATAGCAAAGAGGGTAACACTCAGGACACTGCCCTGAGGTACACCCTCTTCTTGTACATAAAAATTAGAAAGAGTTCCACCTATTCTAACTTGAAAAAGTCGAACAGCAAGGAAATTTTTGATAAAGATTGGCAGATTGCCACGAAAGTTCAAGTTAAAAAGATCACGAAGGATCCCATAACGCCAAGTTCTATCATCGACTTTCGCCATGTCTGAGAATACTGACACCAAATGGTTGCGTTTTAGAAAGGCAGTCCGTATGTAATTCTCAAGGCGAATGAGGTTATCAATAGTAGACCTACCACGTCGAAAACCACTCTGAAAAGCAGCAATGGAATTGTTAGATTCTAAAACATGCACAAGATGGGAATTAATCATTTTTTCTAGGAGCTTGCAAAGGCTGCTAGTGAGTGCGATAGGTCTGTAATTATTTGGGTCACTGGAATCTTTTCCTGGTTTAGGAAAGGGAATAATAATGGCTTTACGCCATGCATCAGGAAAGATGTGTTCCATCCAAATATGGTTATTAAACTTGAGGAGATTATTGAGAGAAGTTGTGCAGAGATGTTTCAGCATGGTATAAGTAATGCCGTCGTGGCCTGGAGCAGAGGGATGACTATTATGTAAACAGCTATGTAGTTCTGAGATGGTGAAAGGAACATTGTAGTCATAAGCTTGGCGAGTGTTTAAATTGATAGTGGTAGTTTCCTTTTGCCTTTTATATGACAAGAAAGGTTCAGGGTAAGAGTCAGAGCTGGAATTTGATGCAAGTGCATTTGCTATGGTTTCAGCAATATTTTTGGGTGAAGCAATTGTGTGGCCATTGTGATTTAGAATAGAGATATGGTTTTCAGAATAAATACCCATACAATTTCTGACCTTTTTCCACAGGATTTTACTTGGAGGTACTAGAGTTAATGTTAGACAGTGGCGCCGAGTTCCGGGTCTGCGGGTCTGCCGCGCAGACCCTGAAAAATTTCTGCAGACCTTGCAATATCTTGGCAAACCCTGAAAAAATGCAGGTATGAGATTTTTCCGCGAATTCGCGATTTTCCATAGTGCTTTTCGCTATTTTTGCCATTTTTCGCGGGAATGATTTGTTCCAAAATTTAAGAAAGTTAGTCATCAATCTGAAAATTCGGAGATAAGATCACGAAAAAAAATCAATTTTGTCAAAAGATCGGGTAATAAACGTGAACAATGTAAAAAAAAAAAGTGGCAAAAAATTGCCAATTTCGTCAAACGATCGCGGAAAAACACCAATTTCGTCAAAGGTCGTGAAAAAACATTCATTTTGTGAAAGGATCGAGGAAAAAATACGAAAATTGTCAAAAGATTGCGGAAAATTTCGTCAAAAAGTAGTGTGAAAGACAGACATTTCTGTCAAAGAATCACAAAAAAAAAAAAAATGCGAAATTCATTCTAAGATAGTAGGGAAAACGCAAATTCTGTCAAAGAACCGAGAAATAAAGGCGGATTTTCGCTTAAGATCGCAGAAAAATACGATTTTTGCAAATAATAGCGGAAAAAACACAGATTCTTTCAAAGAATCGCAGAAAAAACGCATATTCTGTCAAAAAATCGCAAGAAAATTGTGAATTTTGGCATAAAGCCTAAAAAAATCGCAGTAAAGACGCAAATTTTGTCAAAAAATAGTAATGAAAACGCAAAAAATTGCGGAAAAAAACCTTAATTTCGTTTAAAGGTAGCAGGAAAAAAGGAAATTCTGTCAGAGGATATTGTGAAAAACGCGAAATTCGGCAAAAAATCACGGGGTAAAAACGTGAATTTCGACAAAAGATTGCGAGTAAAAAATTAAAATTTTCAAAAATCACGAAATTTAGCAAAATGGAGCAAAAAACTCTAATTTTCCTCAAAGACAGCAGCGAAAAAGCAGAAATAGAAGGACAATATGGTAAAACTTGAATAATTTCATTTACTGTAATTTATATACTTCTATCTTGCATGTAATTTGTATTATTCTTTGACTTTTTTAAAAGTTTCTTTTAAGACACTTTTATTTGATTTGATATTTATTCCTGAGATGATTGAGTAAACTGTGTTATTTTCACCTGTAATAAAGAAATTTTTTTTATCTCATACCCATTTTTCTGCAATTTATGTGTTAAACTAGGGATGCGCAACCTGTGGATCACGATAGGTTAATGTATCGCCCGCGAATTTCATCAGTTTACAACTGGAAATAATTGCAATTTTTGTGCATATTTTGCAGGAAAAAATCGTAAATTTCATTACTTTATCGGGGAAAATATAAAATTTTGTCACTTAAGAATCACAAATTTCATTGATCGGTACGGGAAAATCGCAAGTTTCGCTCATCAGATATGTAAAAATCGCAAATTTTGCCCATGAGGCTAGAAAAAAACAAAAACAAATTTCCCCGATCGGGCACGGAAAATTCGCGAATTTTGTCATTCGGACGCAAAAAATTGCATATTTCGTTGATCGGGTAAGAAAAAAAATTTCAGTTGTTTATGATACTCGAAGAAAATTTTAAAATAAATCCATCGGTTGCCAAAAAAAGCATATTTTCTTGATTTATCGATTGAAAAAACGCGAATTTCGTTGATCGAACACAAAAAAAATCGCAAATTTCGTTGATAAGACACGGAAAATCGCGAATTTGACGATGTCGCTTAGAAAAATTTGAAATTCCATTGTCCGAGTGCGAAAAAATCGTGAATTTAGTCAAGAGAAAAACCGTGAGTTTCATCTTGTCGCATAAAAAATGCAGATATCGTCAGATTTAGTACAAAAATCGTGAATTTCGTTGATCGGACGGGGAAAATTGCGTATTTCGTCAAACAAGGGTGGAAAAGTGCGAATTTTATTGATTGAATTACAAAAAATCGCAAATTTCATCGGTCATAGACGAGAATATTGCGAGTTTTGTTGATCCCACATAGATCAATTGCTAAATACATCAATCAGGCTCTAAAAAGTCTTCTAAGTTTCGTCGACCGAAAAATCGATAGTCAGCTGAAAAATCGAGATTGAAAATTCGTCGGCTGAAAAATCGAGAAATTTGTCGATCATGCAAAGAAAAAGCGCGAATTTCGTCGATTCACTTCGTAAGAATTGTGAATATTGTCCATTTATCGTGGAAAAATCGGAAATTTCGCCGATGTGGAACGGAAAAATTGCAAATTTCGTTAATTAGCTTTGTAAAAATCGCAAATTTTCTCTAACCTTTGTAAAATACACAAATTTCGTTGATCGGCTTTGTAAAAAACGCGAATTTCATCGATCGGTTGCGGGAAAATGGCGAATTTTGTCAATCAGATTCGTAAATATTTCGAATTTTGTTGATTGGGAATGGAAAGATCCTAATTTTTTCAAACAGGCTCGGAAAAATCGAGAATTCCGTCGATACAGCACGCGAAAATTGCTAATCTTATCGATCAAGCACCTGTCAATGAAGCACGAAAAATTGAGAATTTTGACGATCGTGCGAAGGGAAGTTGCGAATTTTATCGGGCATGCGAAGAAAAATTGAGAATTTCGTCGATTATTTTGTAAAAAGTGCAAATTTCGTTGACAAGGTGCTGAAAAATCACAAATCTCGTCGATCAGCTTCGTAAGAATCGCGAATTCCGTCGATCAAGCGCGGAAAAACCGCAAATTCCGTCAATCAAGCGAGAAAAAATCACAAATTCTGTCGATCAAGCGCAGAAAAATCGCAAATTTCGTCGATCAAGTGCGGAAAAATCGCGAATTTTATCGACCATGCGAAGAAAAATTGCGAATTTCGTGATATAGTGCAGGAAAATCGCGAATTTTGTCTATCAGACGCTGAAAAATTGTGAATTTTATCGATTACGCGAGTAAAAATCGCGATTTTCGTCGATCAGTTTTGTAAAAATCGCGAATATCGTCGATAGGATTCGTAAAAATTTCGAAATTTGTAGATTGGTAGCAGAAAGATCCTGAAATTTTTTAAGCAGGCTTGGAAAAATTGCGAATTTCGTTGATAAAGCACCTGAAATACTGCTAATTTCGTCGATCAAACGCGGGAAAATCGTAAATTTCGTCAATCAAGAACGGAAAAATTGCGAATTTCGACGATCATGCGAAGGGAAATCGCGAATTTTGTCGATAAGGCGCTGAAAAATCACAAATTTCATCGATCGGCATCGTTTAAAATCGCAATTTTTTTTTCGGTCAAGTGCAAAAAAATCGCAAATTTCGTCGATCGACTTCGTAAAAATCGTGAATTCCGTCGATCAAGCCCGAAAAAAATCACGAATTTTGTCAATCATGCGAAGAAAATGCGAATTTCGTCTTAAAGCGGTAAGAAGTCTAAAGTACTCTTAATTTGCATTAAAATTCTTAAATTGCATCAGCTTCCGGGATTATGACCGAGACCCTGTAGTTCATTCAGCTCGTTTTTTAGTCCGGCACATCGCGTGTTCACCAACAACCCCTCAAACAACTGCCCTTGTGGCAGACCCAGCTTTGGGACCAAAGTTGGCGCCTATGATGTTAGATATGTATTGCATCCAGGATTCACGTTGGCTATTGTGACATACTCTCCTAGCTTCTGCCTTTGCTTTTTTAAAAGCAATATAATTACTATTAGTGGGGTATCTCCTGAAGATGCCCCAAGCCTTCTGTTAATTCTTTTTTGCATTCTGACAGTTACTGTTTCACCAAGGCTTTTTGTGCTTGTATGTGGTACGGGATTTAGGAATGCTTAAATCTGCAGCATTAATGACACACCTGGTAATATTATTAAGTGCATCATCAATATATCATATCATTTGTAATTTTAGCATGACTCATGAAAGTTGACCAGTTAGCTCTGTCATAGATGTAACGCTTAAAATAATTACTAGAGTCCCTGTTAGGAGTAGTCTTTGTGATATATGTTGGAAAATGGTCACTGCCGTGCAAATCATTAGAAATCCAAAAAGGATAGATAGATGGGGAGCAAATTGCCAGGTCTATAGCATGAAAAGTACTGGTAGGTTCGTGAAAATAAGTATGATCGCCTTTATTGAGCAGGCATAAGCCATTGTCAGAGATAAGTTTTTCTACGATATCACCACGATGATTAGAATCACTGTTACCCCATAGTTGGCTGTGGGCATTAAAATCTCCAATAATGATGTGTGGAGTGGGGAGTTGGAGAAGAAGATTATCTAGATCTGTTAACTGAATAGTTTGGTTTGGAGGTAAGTAGATAGTACATATTGTAATGAGATGGTCAATATGTACACGGACTGCAACAGCTTGTAGGCTAGTGCTTAAAGTAATATGAGAATGGGGCAAAATGTGAGAGATGAAAAGAGCCACACCTCCAGTGGCTCTGTTACTACCTATAAAATCTTTTCTGTAAGTTGAATAGCTGCATAATTTGGCTTTGTTATTGGGTTTTAAATGAGTTAGTTTCCTGTAAAGCTAAACAAAGGCTGATGATCAGAGAGAAGGTTACGGATTTCATCATAGTTATTATGATAGCCACGGCAGTTCCAAGAGATTATATTATTCATGAATGGGTTAGATAAAGGTATCTATGTCATTTTCTTCAGAAATAGTAGACATAATATCTCCCTCGTCAAATTCTACATCCGGTTCTGGATGAAGAGTGACCGCGTCGTCATCTTGCATACATGATTTTTCTTTATACTGTTTTAGATTGGTTTCAATTTTGGATATTTTATTATTCTTTTTTTTTTTTTTTTTGGTATTATTTTCATGTGGTATTGTGGATTTAATTATTGGTATTTTATGTTTCTCTGCTTCAGATCTACAGGTTTGTTTTAGAGGTGTATTCTGAGAGCTTCTTCTATGGAGTGGGGTTTTAGGAAATAATGATTGAGATGACTTTGGCGAAGCATTTTGCTGCAAGTTAGGAGGAATGGAATTTATAGATTTATTTGAAAGAGACTGTGTTGATCTTGTAGTTTTGCCAGAATAGTTAGATAAGCTATTATCTTTTTGCTTTGTTTGGCAGTTGGTTTCAATAAAGAATTCAGTTTGAGTGGCAATGATATAAGTTTTTTGTGTTGTTTTGGATAGGGCAGCGGAATAAGATACACCAACTTTGGGTGTTCTGGCTTCTACTATTTTTCTTGCTTCAGGATATGGGATATTTTCTTTAGTGCGTAATGTCTGAATTTCTTTCTCCTTTTTAAACTGTTCGCAAGATTTAGCATAGGATGGGTGGTCTCTTTTACAGTTTATGCAGTAAGGTTGTGCGTTGCATTGGACACTTTCGTGGCCAATGGCACTACACCGGCCACAGGTGAGTTTACCTCTGCATCCTGTTTTTGAATGCCCAAAGCGTTGACATTTGAAGCAACGCAGTGGGTTAGGAACGTATGGTCTGAATGAGCATGACAAGTATCCAGCTTTAATATATTTTGGTAGATTGGGTGAGTTAAACGTAAGTATAATGTGTTTGGTAAGAATCTGTACTTGATTTGTGGGTATTTGATCATCACGACGATATATTTTTATTCTTCTAACTTATATTACATTTTGATCTTTTAAATTGTCTGCTATTTCTTCTTCAGTAACATGTAAGAGGTCAGGTTCAGAAATTACTCCATGAGATGTATTCAGTGTTCTATGAGGCCTAACAGAGACAGGAATGTTTGCGAACTGTTTACATTTTATTATATTTTCCGCTTGTTGGCTATTTTTTACTTCTACTAGAAGCTTCCCAGATCGTAATTTTTTTATAGTCTTAGGTTCTCCAACCAATCCCTGGATAGCTTTGTGGATCAAAAAGGGAGAAGTTTTGTCAAAACTTCCCTCATCACGTTTGACCACAAAGAATCTGCCTTCAGCTTTACCGGCTACAGAGTTGAGATTATCACATTCCATATTGGAAGTAAAATTTTCAACCCTCTCAGCCCAAAATTTTTTAGGGTTCTGATTATCACTTTTATTAAAGACACAGCTCGCCTCAGTGAGTGGTTGTGGGGCTTCCACATCGCATATTTCATTTCCTATAATTGTAGCCATATTTAGAGAGAGAATTTATAAAACGCCAGGCATCGGGCCTGGTCAGCGACCCTTCTTCTTACTGTTACGTCTGGTGCAGGTCTCAAAAGGGTGAAAACTATTTTCAACAGACCCCCACGTTTTTCGAACATTGGGTTAATCTCCAAAGTTAAATCTCCAAAGCTCCAGTTCTTTCCCAGGGAGAATGGGTAGCCGTAGGTAAGCCTTTACAGCTCTGTCCAACTTACAACCGCCTTTACGTCGAAAGGAACCAGTCGCCTGGTAGCAATAGCCACTCCTAACCACCACCATGCAAGCATGGCGGCCCCCCTACTCGGAACTGGAGATGCCCTGCACCCTGGGACTTGATATCATCCTAAAAAGGATGAAACGAGTCGATGAGGTTAGTAGAAACCTCAACACCCAGAGTGTCTCACGTGAATAAAAAAACCACTATTGTATATAAAGAAGTAATTACAGAGGGAGCTTAAAAAAAACTTGGTATATTTTTTGTCTTTTTAAACATTTTTTTTTTTTAAACAGAGAACGAAAACAAAGTTAGTACAACAAAGAACTATGTAAACAAAACGTTATTAAAAACAAGAAAAGAGTTAGTAAAAAATGCAAACAAGAACAAAGGCTTACTAAAAAAAAAAACACAAACAAGAACAGAGAGGGATAACAAACTGAAAAGAGAAGATTAGAAAGTGTGAAACAAAGGGAAAAGGATAGTCAACTAAGACAGAGAAGAAAAAAAGGAAAGGAGACAGATCGCTCGGGAATACGGGGTCGCGAAACCTGTAAATACCTAAAGAAGGTATTCCCCTGGGGGAGCTATTCAGGAATTCTTCTTATCAGAAAGAACCTAAATTCAAAATTTGATGCAAATCTGATTATTCTGCACAAAACCCATTTATCTAATTAAAGGAGGGGGTAAATCGCCTGTTCCCCCTTTATACATAACCAAAGAATCCCCAAAATTAATCAGGGAAACGCTTTACCAAAATCAACCTATGTCCAAAATTTGAAGCAAATTGGTTAATTCTGCATGAAATACGTAATAGCCTAAATTAGGCTGGGGGCGCTTAGTTCTCCCCTTTATATTTAACCAATGAACCCCCAAAACTAATTGGGGAAGCGTCTTATCAGAATGAATGTACATCCAAAATAAGAAGCAAATCTGTAAATTTTGCATAAAATGCCCATTTAGCTGAATTATAGGCAATAATCCCTATTTTCTCTCCCTTTACACTCAAACAATGGACATCCACAATTAATCATGGAGGTGCTTTAACAGAATGACCATATGTCTAAAATTTGAATGAAATCTGATAATTCTGCATATTTATCTAAATTAAGGGTGAAGATGAGCCACTTCGTCCAACGTCTGCCCTCTAAATTCTTATCCAATGAACTCCCAAAACCAATCAAAAAAGCTTATTGGAATAAACCTATACCCAAAATTTGAAGCAAATCGTGAATTCTATTTTGTGACAGACATGACTGAGAGAACGTTTTTGTTCATCTTTAAGTACTAAATATTAATTGCAGAGTTTCCCCCAGGTTTAAAAAGGGGCAGCGCGCTACTGTTCTGAAAAGGGCACTTTTTATATTCTTCAGGGCACTTTTTTGATTTTTAAGGGCCAAGGGCGGATCCAGGCCAACCTCCAGGGGGGGGGTCACAACTTTTGACAGATGATTTAATGAAGCAATTTTAAAATACAGTAAATCTTGTGAAAACGGAATTACAATAAAAAATAGCAAATTTCGCCGATCGGGCATGAAAAAAATCGCGAATTTTGTCGATTATGCATGGAAAAATCACGAATTTTGTCGATCGGACGCGAAAAATCTCAGATTTCGTTTATCGGGCAAGGAAAAAAAGTCTAAATTTTTTATAATACTTGGAAAAATTGCAAATTTTGTTCATAGGTTGCAGAAAAGTCGCCTGTTTTGTCTGTTTACCGCGCGAAAAAACGCGAATTTCGTTGACCGAGTGCGGAAAAATCGAATATCGTCAACTGTACATTGGAAAATCGTGAGTTTTGTCTATCGGCCTTCGAAAAATCTTGAATTCTGTCTGTATGTCTCAGAAAAATTGCAAATTTTGTCTATCTGGAACGAAAAAAATCGCAAATTTCTTTAATAAGGCACGAAAAAAATCAGAATTTTGTCGATCGGCTTTGTAAAAAGCGCGAATTTATTCGATCGGGAACGGAAAAATCGCGAATTTTGTTGATTGGGAATAAAAAATCGCGAATTTCGAGTTGATATGGAATGAAAAAATTGCCAATTTCGTGAATCGGGAAAGAAATTATCGCGAATGTAGTCGATTGTCTACGTAAAAAGAGCGATACGGGCGATTGGGTACGAAAAACTCGCGCATTTTGTCGAATCGGTACGAAAAAATCGCTAATTTCGTTGATAGAGCAAGGAAAAATCGAAGATTTTGTCGATGATGCGCGGAAAAATCGAAATTTTTTTTGAGCGGCTGCAGAACTATAGCGAGTTTTATCAGTTTATCGCGAAAAATTACAGATTTCATCAATTTATGGCGGGGAAAAAATGCAATTTCATCAGTCAGTTAAGAATCGCGAATTTTATTGTTCGGTGCGGTATTTCAGGGACCGAGAACGGATAAAGGTGCGAATCTCGTCGATTATGCACGGAAAAGTCCCGAATATGGTCGATCGCTTTCGTAAAAAGCCCGAATTTATTCGATCAGGAACAACAAAATCGCTTTTGGTAGGGCACGGTAAAATTGCGAATTTTGTCTATCTGGAACGAAAAAAATCGCAAATTTCTTTAATAAGGCACGAAAAAAATCAGAATTTTGTCGATCGGCTTTGTAAAAAGGGCGAATTTATTCGATCGGGAACGGAAAAATCGCGAATTTTGTTGATTGGGAATAAAAAATCGCGAATTTCGAGTTGATATGGAATGAAAAAATTGCCAATTTCGTGAATCGGGAAAGAAATTATCGCGAATGTAGTCGATTGTCTACGTAAAAAGAGCGATACGGGCGATTGGGTACGAAAAACTCGCGCATTTTGTCGAATCGGTACGAAAAAATCGCTAATTTCGTTGATAGAGCAAGGAAAAATCGAAGATTTTGTCGATGATGCGCGGAAAAATCGAAATTTTTTTTGAGCGGCTGCAGAACTATAGCGAGTTTTATCAGTTTATCGCGAAAAATTACAGATTTCATCAATTTATGGCGGGGAAAAAATGCAATTTCATCAGTCAGTTAAGAATCGCGAATTTTATTGTTCGGTGCGGTATTTCAGGGACCGAGAACGGATAAAGGTGCGAATCTCGTCGATTATGCACGGAAAAGTCCCGAATATGGTCGATCGCTTTCGTAAAAAGCCCGAATTTATTCGATCAGGAACAACAAAATCGCTTTTGGTAGGGCACGGTAAAATTGCGAATTTTGTCGATCGGGAACGAAAAAGTCGCAAATATGGTCGATCAGTTTCATAAAAAGCGCAAATACAGTCGATCGGGAATGAAAAAAAAATTGAGAATTACGTTGATATGGCGAACAAAAATTGACAATTCCATCGATCGGGAAAGAAATTATCGTGAATATGGTCGATCGTCTTCGTAAAAAGCACGGAATCGGGCGATTGAGTACAAAAAACTCGCGAATTTTGTCGATTCAAGACGAAAAAATCGCTAATTTTGTCGATGATGCGCGGAAAAATTAAAAAAATCTTTGGGCGGTTGAAGAAATTTTATCGAACAAGAACGGAAAAATGTGCTAGTTTCGCGGATTGGGCACGAAAAAATCGTGAATTTTGTCAATCAAGAGAAGAAAAATCGCAAATTTCGCTGACCATTCATGGAACAATTTCAAATTTCGTCGATCACACCCAAAAAATCGTGAATTTCGTCGATTAGGCATGGAAAAATTGTGAATTTCGTGGATCGGCTTCGTAAAAATCGCGAATTTCACCGATCGAGTGCGAAAAAATCGTGAATTTTGCTAATCAAGTGAAGAAAAATCGCAAATTCCACAGACCAATCGTGGAAAATTTTCAAATTTCGTCGATCACACCCAAAACATTTTGCATTCCTGTTTTAGCACTTTTTACTTACATTGTACATCCCTCTTTGAAGAGCTCCAGGGGGGGGTCATGACCCCCATGACCTCCCCCTTGGATCCGCCACTGTTAAGGGCACCTTTATAGAGTTGAATCTAAAATCTAGCGGTTCAAAAAAATCGTGAAAAAACAGAAATTTTGTCAAAAATTGAAAAAAAAAAAAAAAAAATTGTTTAAAGATCGCGAAAAAATGGTCAGCTTTGTTAAAAGATCGCCAAAACAACAGATTTTGTTAAAAGATCACAAAAAACGGCAGATTTTGTTAAAAAATCCCGAAAAAACGACAAATTTCGTGAAGGATCGCGAAAAAACGCAAATTTTGTTAAAAGATCGCGAAAATACGCCTGATTTTGTTAAAAGATTGTTAAGGGGCAAGCCTGATTTACTGAAAGAGACTTTTTTTTGGAAAAGAGAATACTTTCAGGATTCACATTTAGAAAGTTTTGGACAGTCTAAAAAGGATTGTAAGAGGGGGTAGGGGGGGGGGGAGGAGTAGGTCGCCCTGTGCACGGAAATTTAGGGAGTCCAAATTTATACTACAAACATCATTTTTGGACTATCAAAATAATAAATTGGGAGGGGGGGGGGGACTCAAATTATAATTATGCCCCGGGTGTAATTTCCTCTTCACACGCCTGATTGTGAAGCAGGAAAATCTGCTTTTTGAGCATTAAAAGCACAATTTTCAAGTAAGAAAATTAGTTTTTAGAACAGAAAAATTCACTTCTGGCATTAACTTTTTTTTTGTGTGTGTGTGTCTCTGACGAAATTTGCATTTTTTCGCGATTTTTTAAAGAAATCTGCCATTTTTTCGGGCTATTTTGACAAATTTTGCATTTCTTTGCGAATTCTCAAAAAAATTAACCGTTTTTCGCAAATTTTATGGCAAAATTTTCTGTTTTATTGCGATTTTATGATGAAATTTGTCGTTTATTTACTATCTTTTGAGGAAATCTGCCGTTTTTACGGGATTTTATGACGAAATTAGCCATTTTTTGTGAATTTTGCCGGAAATTAGTCTTATTTCGTGATTTTTTTAGTGAAATGTGACTCTTTTCACAATTTTTTGACGAAATTACACATTCTGTGGGACGCATAAGAACTTTTTTTCTTTTAGTCGCCGATTTTTTATGTAATTTACGCGTTATAGTGTGTCCGAATCATCGCTGAACGGCTGCGTTTTTTCAAGTGTAGGGCAAGAAGGGTCCTATTTTTTTAAATGAGCGGCAAGAGGGGTGCTAGTTTTTGGATGAAGGGCAAGAGGGGCGCCATTTTTTAAACTAAAGGGCAGGAGGGGCAGAGCGCCCTCCTGAAATCCTCTGGGGGAAACTCTGTTAATTGATAGTTAAAAAATTGCATGGGGTGATGTAAATATAGGCCTTATGCTATAAAAAACACTAAAATTTTAATTCAAGGAAAAAATTTAATTGAGGGTTAAAACCTGCCGTGACAGACATGACAAAATTTAGACATAGATTTTGACTAGACACATATTATTATCATTTGCTCTTAATTGGCATGCATATCAAGTCCAGAATTTTTTAGGAAACAAAATAAGACTTGGATATGTGAAGCAGAAAGAAAAATATTGAAAAATTTGTAAATAGAAAAATATTTATCAGCGTGACAGACACGACAAAGTTTTGTGACAGACATGACATGTGTACAATTTTCTATGAATTTAAGTCTTTTTTTCTTAAATATTACTTTCTTTATTTTTATCACAACTTGGAGATTACAATATGATATAACATTGGTATATTATGTTAAAAGAATCACAAAATAAATTATAAAAAATATTTAAAATTTATAAAATCCCTTGGAAGTGACTAGTGTTGGAGTTGAAATATTTGGTTCTTCTCATACCGGACAACATGATCTTCAGGTTCAAATTTAAACATGCTTTTAATTTTAGTTGGTACTAAGCATTTTATTTTTTGTTGTTGCTGTGTCTGTGCAATGTGTTATTATTCCATGATAAACCTTATTGTCTTAATGCACATTCACCCATTGGCTATATTGCTTTGTTGCATTTTCCAAGAGGTAATTTTCAGTGCATGCACCAATATTGAAATTGAAAAGAATATTATGCCAAGTACACATGATCGGAAACAATGCAACTTTCTTGTTCCTGGCATTATTTTGATTATTTGCCATGTCAGATCAAGTTTTGCTTTCATTCTTTGTATTTTTTTTCTTGTGATTCGTGAAGAAATTGATTCCAGGACCAATTTTCCTCACAGCTTCAGCACACTTACATGATGCTCTAGGATTTATACTTCTAGCTTGAGTAGCATCAAGGAACTGATTCTTAATAGTCTCATCAATACATCCTTTTCCGTGGGATGTCACTGAAAAATGCCAGAATGTTGGGAATTTGTTTTGTGTTATTGAAAATATCATATTTTTGTTTGAAGTGTAGAGATGCTCCATCAGATTAGAATTCAACCTCTTTGATCTTTAACTTTGAATTATTTATCATGATTTTTTTCAATGATCAAATTGTTAAACATTATAACAGCATAATTGTCATAATTACTATAATCAGATATCACTATATATGGCTCTGAAGAAACAGTGACTGAGTCACTATAACAATAATATACAATTGTAATATATATAGCAGAGGAAATATTCTGCCAATAAGCAGATTTAATCTCGTTCTAATAAATATGCAAATAGTTTTCAGTGAAATGAGTTTGTACCAGAAGTTTTCTATTTGGCAGATTTTCTTTTAAATACTAGAAAACTTTACATTGTGTACATTTCACATCAAGAAATACCATAGCCACCAATTCCAAGTTAAATAATAATAACTTTCAAATCACAAGATTAAAGCAAAACTGCTTGAAAAAATAACTGTGACAGATAATATATCTGAAACAAAGAAATTGGTATCAACATAATTATCTGGTAACTATTACATGCATTCTAAATTTAAGCATTTTGTTGAGTTGTAAAAAAATGTTATTGGCATCAACACTAAGTTAAAAAATTACAAAAATAACTTTCTAGGAAAGAGATTAAGGTAAAGTTGCTTGAAAAACTAATTGTGACAGACATGACAAGCGTGACATATATGACAAATGTGACAGACATGACATAATGTAATGCTTTATATTTCACTCAAATTTTAAATTTAGCTTTCAATTTTTTTATGAACTGTTCCTTTTGACATATAAAAAGAGAAAATAAAGTTTTAATAATTTTTATCAAGTAGATTTGCTTGAAAATAAAAGAATCGACATTTTCTGTGACAGACATGACATGAAGACTAATATAAAGTTTGGGGGCAATAGCAAAATAATTAAAATGTTTCAGATGAAAATTTTGGTGGTTTTAAACATACTGTTAGCCATTTTTTTAAAAGATATATTTGTTTCAAAAATCTATTTGATATTTAAATGCCTCAAGGCAGGGTTGTTTGATTTAAATCGGCCCGATTTAAATCATGATTTAAATCACGATTTAAATCAGATGATTTTTTTAAAAAAATCCTTGATTTAAATCAGTTTTTTTAATATTTTTATTTATAGGCTTAATAAGGTATATATAAACAGTGTATATATAAACACTGTATTAATAATATTATAGATCGACAGTTCATTCCCCTAAATCCAAAACTACTGATAAATATTCACAAATGTTTTAGAGTTTCTTCTTTCCTAGATGATCCTTTCTACTTTTGAAAAACAATGTGCTAAAGTTAAAGCAAAATCTATTTTATATAACAGCCTTTTTAGTGGAAAGTTGCTTTATTTAAAACAAATTATACCTAAATTGGAAGTTTGTTTGTGCTTACTTGCAAATTACAATATCACTGATCTGGATGTATTGATCATACAATGTGATGAATACATGAACTAATTATAATTTAAATATTTGGAATATTTATCTAACATTGGATGAATTCCAGTTTCTTTTTTTTCTATCACTGAAAACACTTTAATTTCTTTAACTGATTTGCATTCTTATTTTTTTTCCCAGAATTCTTTGCCAATTGCAATGAGAGAGGAAAAAAAAAAAAAAAAAAAAAACTTCTATGTACTAAGAGAAGCAGTCATTCCTAGTCAATTAAGATTGCTGAACTTGTGAGAGGTTTGTTGGGGGGGGGGGGGACACTGACAACTTGATGGGTGATGGCTTTACAATTTTAGGTATGTGATTATCTTGCACTTTGGTAAGGGCTGTGTTAATAATTAGAATAGTTGGGCAGGAATATTATTTACTACCTCTAAAGCAAATTATACTAGATTTACAGAATAAAACATATGGACATGCTATTCAGAAACACTCTTTTAACTATCCCCCTCCCCCCTTCTTTTTCCCTTTGAGAAGAGAGGAGCAATTTTTATAGGATTTTCTCTTTCAAAAAGAAATAGGGGACAAATTGAAAATTTAATACTAATCCTACTTAATATAGCTTTAACAGATTTATATCTTTTACAATAAGTAGTTTCAGAAGATACTGGTAGATGGCGCTACCCTTTGGCTTGAACTACCTTTTGCTACAGTGGAGCTTTTTAGTCTATTCTTTTGTCCCTGGTGGAATTGATCTGGGAAAAGTGGTAGTGCTTTAGGATACATTGATACAGATCAGGGCCGTAACCAGCTAGTAATGCCAGGGGGGGCTCGGAAAAATTTCTGTGGGGCTGGATTAATACTTTTTAAAAATCCACGTGTCTTATGCAAACTATGTACAATGAAACCATTTTAAACGACCTCTATAAGCAAATATTGTAAAAAAAAAAAAAAGTCTCTTTTGAAAGTTATAAAAATGTTGACTGGCCTTTCTTTTGCATCTGTTCTGTGGTCAACAAAAGGAAGGGGGCTCTCAAAAATAAAATTATATACATATTTTCAAATATATATACATATGTCATATGTATTTGAAAAAAATTCAAATTCTCATAACTACTTACTGCTTTCCCTTTATTGAAAATAGAAAGGGGGGGGGGGTGTAAAAATGTTCCTGATTATATTCACAATTGATACAATAAGTAAAAGTTATTAATTGACAATATAACAAGTTTTAAACAACGGATTACTTAATAGTCTAAGAGCTAGCAACGTCAAAAATCACGTCATTTTATCAAGGCTCATTTTTTTATATGTTTTTCCCTTTTATGATAGAATACGTTTGCAAGCGGTCTGGCAGTCGGGAGACGTTGCGTTTACCTGTGGCAGAAGGGGTTGTGCAGGTCAAAAAGCTTCAAAATCACGTCATTTTATCAAGGCCCATTTTTTAATATGTTTTTCCCTTTTATGGTAGAATACGTTTGCAAGCGGTCTGGCAGTCGGGTGACGTTGCGTTTACCTGTGGCAGAAGGGGTTATGCAGATGAAAAAAATTCAAAAATCCGCCATTTTATAAAGGCTCATTTTCTCTACATATTTTTATGAAGCTTAAAAATTACAAGATATTATTCTTTGGATAGCAGACAACCTATAATTAATTTTCCAGACACAAATTCGGTTGAAAAGTTAATGCCAGACAATAAAAACAACAATTTAAATAAGGCAACGAAAGTGCCTGTTCCAAGAGTGGTTTATAATTTAAAAATTATAAGACCTCTTTACGTCATTTTATCAAGTTTAAAAATTACAAGATAATACTCTTTGGATAGCAGACAACCTATAATTAATTTGCCAGACACAAATTCGTTTGCAAAGTTAATGCCAGACGGCTTTAAATATTTCAACGAAAATGCCTGTTCCAAGAGTTGTTTATATTTCAAAAAATTATAAGACCTCTTTACGTCATTTTATCAAGCTTAAAAATTGCAAGATATTACACACTGGATAGCAGACAACCTATAATTAATTTGCCAGACACAAATTCGTTTGCAAAGTTAATGCCAGACGGCTTTAAATATTTCAACGAAAGTGCCTGTTCCAAGAGTTGTTTATATTTCAAAAAATTATAAGACCTCTTTACGTCATTTTATCAAGCTTAAACATTGCAAGATATTACTCTTTGGATAGCAGAAAACTTATAATTAATTAGCCAGACACAAAGTTAATGCCAGACGTCTTTAAATATGGCAACGAAAGTGCCTGTACCAAGAGTGGTTTATAATTAAATTTTATAAGACCTTTTTACGCCATTTTATCAAGCTTAAAAATTACAAGATATTGCTCTTTGGATAGAAGACAACCTATAATTAATTTGCCAGACACAAATTCGGTTGCAAAGTTAATGCCAGACGGCTTTAAATATGGCAACGAAAGTGCCTGTTCCAAGAGTGGTTTATAATTTAAAAATCATAAGACCTCTTTACGTCATTTTATCAAGCTTAAAAATTGCAAGATTTACTCTATGGATAAAAGACAACCTGTAATTAATTTTCCAGACACATACTCAGTTGCAAAGTTAATGCAAGACGGCTTTAAATATGGCAACGAAAGTGCCTGTTCCAAGAGCGGTTTATAATTCAACAAATTATAAGACCTCTTTACGTCATTGAACCGAATTTGAAACCCTGGATTTTTCTGAGTCTTATTGATTAGATTCACTATTTTTCTGCACTTTGTTCTTGATTGACGAAAGTTGCATTTTTTGAAGTCTTACAGACAAGCCTTTTCATGTTATGAAAATTTGTGCACCCATAGAAAGGTTAAGGTGTAAGAATTCATATAATTTGTTAACATCAACTCACAGCTTAAATATTGGACAAATAAATTCCAGTGTGGCCAAAACCGGGGCACCCACCTTAATATTTAAAAAAAAAAGAAACTTATATTTTGATAAACAAGAGCTTTTTTTAAGTAAACTTTATATTCGAAAAAAAAAATTGCCGAATTTGCCGAATGCAGCCGAATTTGTATCTGGCAAATTAATTATAGGTTGTTTTCTACCCAAAGAGTAATATCTGGTAATTTTTAAGCTTGATAAAATGACGTAAAGAGGTCTTATAATTTTTAAATTATAAACCGCTCTTGGAACATGCACTTTCGTTGCCATATTTAAAGCCGTCTGGTATTAACTTTGCAACCGAATTTGTGTCTGGCAAATTAATTATAGATTGTCTGCTATCCAAAGAGTAATACCTTGTAATTTTTAAGCTTGATAAAATGACGTAAAGAGTAATAATTTTTTGAAATATAAACAACTCTTGGAACAGGCACTTTCGTTGTCATATTTACAGCCGTCTCGCATTAACTTTGCAACCGAATTTGTATGTGGCAAATTAATTATAGGTTGTCTGCTATCCAAAGAGTAATATCCTGTAATTTTTAAGCTTGATAAAATGACGGAAAGAGGTCTTATAATTTTTAGATTATAAACTACTCCAGGAACAGGCACTTTCGTTGCCATATTTAAAGCCGTCTGCCATTAACTTTGCAACCGAATTTGTGTCTAGCAAATTAATTATAGGTTGTCTGCCCACCAAAGAGTAATATCTTGTAATTTTTAAGCTTGATAAAATGACGTAAAGAGGTCTTATAAAATTTAAATTATAAACCACTCTTGGAACAGGCACTTTCGTTGCCATATTTAAAGACGTCTGGCATTAGCTTTGCAACCGAATTTGTGTCTGGAAAATTAATTATATGTTGTCTGCTGTCCAAAGAGTTAATATCTTGTAATTTTTAAGCTTGATAAAAACATATAAGAAAATGAGCCTTTATAAAATGGCGGATTTTTTAATTTTTTTGACCTGCATAACCCTTTCTGTCACAGGTAAACGCAACGTCACCCGACTGCCAGACCGCTTGCAAACGTATTCTACCATAAAAAGGAAAAACATATTAAAAAATGGGCCTTGATAAAATGACGTGATTTTGAAGCTTTTTGACCTGCACAACCCCTTCTGCCACGGGTAAACGCAACGTCTCCCGACTGCCAGACCGCTTGCAAACGTATTCTACCATAAAGGGGAAAAACATATAAGAAAATGAGCCTTGATAAAATGACGTGATTTTGAAGCTTTTTGACATGCATAACCCCTTCTGCCACAGGTAAACGCAACGTCTCCCGACTGCCAGACTGCTAGCAAACGTATTCTATCATAAAATGGAAAAACATATTAAAAAATGAGCCTTGAAAAAATCAGGTGACGAAAACGTTGCTAGCTCTTAGACTATAACAAAGGTAGAAGAAAAGCAACTTCTGAATTTGAAAATTGATTTAGGTTGCACTTTACAATTTATTACATTAATACTTGCTATTGATCTCACCTAATTCAGTCCATTCAGAAATATTGTAAAAATAGCAAGCAATTGTAATTTAGATTGCATTTTTTTTCTGCAATATAAATAGTAGGTTTTTAAAAAACATTGATATTTCCATTAAAATAAAATAATGCCAACCAAGATTTAAAAACGGAAAAAAAAAACTATTTTTTTACCTACGTAAATTTTTTTTTAACTATCAGAGTGAGCAAGATAAGTGTTTTTTTTTTTAAATTATCTTTATGATAGATAACCCATAATTAATATATATATAAACTCTTTTCATATTTATACACTTGTATGGTAAACGGAAAAAAAGTGACCGGAAAAAAAGTTATCGGGAAAATAGTGACATAAACTACAAAAGCGGAAAAAAGTGACACGGAAAAAAGTTACCGGAGAAAAAGTGACAAGGAAAAAAAAGTTACCGGAAAAAAAGTGACAAGGAATTGATTTTGGGGATTTATTATTGATTTTAGGGATTCATTCGTTAAGTATGAAAGGGGGATCGAAGGGGGGGGACACAAAATTTAGGTAAATGGGTTTTTCATGCTGAATTAACTGTTTTGGTTCAATTTTTGGATATAAGTTCATCCTGAAAAGCGCTTGCCTGATTAGTTTTGGGAAGGGACGATTACCCTCCCCCCCCATCCGTCCTCAATTAGATGAATGGGTATCCAACGTGTGTCAAATTTGCATATAGGATCTTTTCGATAAGACTTATGTATAGTGTAAAATGCCTGAAGAGATTCTAGGAGTTTAAGGATTAAGTATAGAGGGGGAACGGGGGATAACCTTTCTTAAATTAAATTAATGGCTTTTTACGCATAATTATACGATTTGCTTAAAATTTTGGACATAAGTTCATTATGATAAGACGTATCTTAGATTAGTTATGGATTCTTCTGATTATTATAAAGGGGGGGGGGACGAGCAATTATCTCCCCTCAAACTAGATAAATAGGTTTTTAAGCAGAATTATCCCATGTATTTCAATTATAAATATAGGTTCTTTCTGGTAAGGTGAATTCCGGAATAGTTTTAAGGATTTAATGGCTAAGTATAAAGGAGAGGGGGGGAAACCCCTCTTAAATTAAATAAATGGCTTTTTATGCAGAATTATCCGATTTGCTTCGAATTTTGGACATGAGTTCATTATGATAAAATGTATTTCTGATTAGTTATGGGGTTCTATTGGTAATTAAAAAGGAGGGCGGGTGATTACTATCCCCACCTTAAATTAGATTTTTAAAATATTATGCACACTTTTTCGATGTATTTCAAATTTTGGATATAGGATATTTCTCATAAAGTGAATTCCTGAATAGTTTCAAGGGTTTAATGGCTATGTATAGAGGGGGAACGGGGAATAAACCGCCTTAAATTAAATAAATGGCTTTTTACGCAGAAACATCCGATTTGCTTCAAATTTTGGATGTATATTCATTATAAGAAGGCATATCTCTGATTAATTATGGGGTTCTTTTGCTAATTAAATAGGGGAGGCGGGCGATTAATCCTCCACTCTTTAAATAAAATAAATTGTTTTTTTTTTCTTTCACAACTATCCAACGTATTTCAAATTTTGGATATAGGCTCTTCCTGATAAAGTGAATCCCTGAATAGTTTTAATGGTTTAATGGCTAAGTATAGAGCGATGAACGGGGGGTAACCCACAATTAATCAGGGCTTCGCCTTATCATAATGAACGCACAATCAAAATTTGAATCAAATCAGATAATTCTGCGTAAAAAGCCATTTATTAATTTAAGAGGGGGGGGGGGATATCGTCCGTTCCCACACTGTTTACTTAGCCATTAAACCTTTAAAATTATTCCGGGATTCATTTTATGAGAAAGAACATATATCCAAAATATGAAATATATCGGATAAGTGAGCATAAAAAACAATTTATCTGATTTAAGGGGGGGGGGGGAGGTAATCACCCGCCCCAATTTTTAATCGGCAAAATAACCCTATATGTAATCAGGGATACGCCTAATCATAATGAATCTATAATCCAAAATTTGAAGCAAATCCGATAATTCTGCGTAAAAAGTAATTTAATTTAAGGTGGATTGTATTCTATTTCCCTTCTATACTTAGATATTAAATCCTTAAAACTATTCAGAGATCCATCTTATCAGAAAGAACCTATATTTAAAATTTGAAATACATGGGATAATTCTGCATAAAAACCTATTCATCTAGTTTAAGGGGGAGATGATTGCTCGCCCCCCTTTATAATAAGCAGATAAACCCCATAACTAATGAGACATACGTCTTATCATAATGAACCTATGTCCAAAATTCTAAGCAAATCGGATAATTATGCTTAAAAAGTTATTAATTTAATTTAAGAAAGGTTATCCCCCGTTCCTCCTCTATACTTAACCATTAGAATTCCAAAATCTCTTCAGGCATTATATACTATATATAAGCCTTATCGAAAAGAACCTATATGCAAATTTGACACACGTTGGACAGTTCTGCATAAAAACCCGGGCAGATGAGGGGGGGGGGGGGTAATCGTCCCTTCCCAAAACTAATCAGGCAAGCGTCTTTTCAGGATGAACGTATACCCAAAAATTGAACCAAAACAGTTAATTCAGCATGAAAAACCCATTTACATAAACTATGAGGCCCCTCCGATCCGCCTTTCATACTTAACCAATGAATCCCCAAAATCAATAATAAATCCCCAAAATCAATTCTTTGTCACTTTTTTCCGGTAACTTTTTTCCTTGTCACTTTTTTCTGGTAACTTTTTTTCCGCGTCACTTTTTTCCGCTTTTGTAGTTTATATCACTTTTTTTCCGATCACTTTTTTTCCTAGACTCACTTGTATACATGCATCTTTTTTTATTTATAGCTTATGACATATACATATAAAAGTACAACTTAAACATTTCATGCATAAAACTCAGTGTAAAACGAAATGTTAAATATACTTTTAGGGGGAAAATATTGAAAAAATATACATTGTTAATTTTCAAAATAAATTATTTAATAACATGATCTTGAGGATAAGTTAAATATTTGTTATTATAAATATTATGTTTTATGGTAGATATTTTAGGAGTGCAAGAATGCAAGCGCTGCGCCACAAATGGCTGACCACTAAATTTTGATAGTATTCCTTACCTTATTTAATGACTGATTTTCTTATGTTTAATAAGAAAAAAAATCTAAAAAGAATTTTAATAAGAAAAAATTATTCTTCGCCTTATATTTAATAAGGCGAAAAATACTATCAAAATTTAGTGATGGAAATCAGCGATTTATGGCGCAGCGCTTGCATCCCTCGGAGTAGAGCAAAATCAATGAAAAAATTAATTCGCATAATAATTTTTAAAAAAAGTATGCAAAATATTCCAAAATACATTTACAAATTTAAAAATGAAACTTAATTATTTCTTGTTCTTTTGTAAAACTGATTGAATTAATAATTAAAATAAATAAATAAATAACACGGATATGTATAATAATGATGCCTAAAAATTCCACTCATATTTTTTTATTATTATGTAAATTGAGACTTCTCTTTCATATCACTGATAAGATTTTCACATAATTCAAGTACAAATTATCGAGGGGGGTGAAATGTCCCCCCCGGGCCCCCCTTTACCTTCCTCTGGATTCAACACTGGTCTCAAGAAATATTTTTCTGAGTCAACAATGTGATTTTTCCTGGCACATTCAAGAATTAATTTTCTTTCCTGCTCGTCTAACAATTTCAATCCCTCACATTCATATATCTGAAAATAGATTAGCCGTTATCTGTTTTTCTGTAAATCCCATGCATCTAAATCATAGTCAATTCCTACCTGTTTGATCGCAATTCCGTCATGTGAAAATCAGCCAACATCGAATTTACCATTATTTTTAGATAGACTGTTTGCCGCTTACAAAAACGTAAACCATTGTTCAATTCCTTACACCAGTGATGCACAACCTTTTTACCAGAAAATCGTTTGCCACCGGAATATTTGAAAAGCGTTGTTTCTTTTCTTTAATACCAAAGTTTCTGTCATTACGATAAGCAAAATTATCCTGCATAAGAATTGTGGTATTATAGTGGCCCGCGGGCCAAAGGTTGTGCACCTCTGCCTTACACCTCGATTCCGATTACTTGCGAATTTTATGCCTCTATCAATAAAAAAATTTCGCAAAAATGTCAGAAAGTAGCTGATTTTGATATGAAAACAGTATGGTTAACGTGAAACGCAGTTAAATTCTTTAAGTTTGAATAACCATAGCTGCAAATTTTATTCAATTATCATAAAAGTTCAAAAACATGCTCTTACCCCGTTTTCAGCATCCTCTGCCGACACCGAAGGCATGAAGGAATGTCTTTCAAACAAGGATTTTTCTTATTTGATTTGTATAAATATACTTTTTTTTAAAGTTTTTTCTTTTTTAACTAAACACATGTTGTCCAGCAACAGCTCTATTGAAATTCTTAAAAAAACATTTTTATTGAACAGCTTGAAGACGTTTACCCCACGGAGGTATGGGTTCTATTACCATGGTTCACCCACTGCTTCACTAATTACCCATCAAGATGAATAACATATGTCTATTTCCGTTTCACCCGTCCCACTCAACGGAGGTAATGGATTATAGATTCTCCCCACAATATTCAAAAGATCATTTATTTTGTACCAAAACATAAGATGATTGTTAGTGCATGTGGGGTTAATTTTTTCAGAAGACGGAATGTCCTTTTTTTCGTTTTTCCCCCAGCATTCTGAGAATTGTATCGCAAAATAATGCATTACAGTGAATATCCTTCGGATTGTAAAATATTTGGTATTTTTCGTTTCATTTAAAACAACTGAAAGATCTAAATAATTTTCTTGCAAACATAGTTTTTTCCCTTCAGATTAGCGTTAGTTAAAATATACATTTTATTGAAAAAGAAGTGAAATGTCTAGGGGGGGCTCAAGAGGTAGCTAGATGGGGCTCAGCCCCCCCTGGCCCCCATCTGGTTACGGGCCTGATACAGATAAAAAATGGCTGGCAGAAAGAAAGATCCTATTTGGATTTATTTTAAAGAAAAGAATACTATTTCTGGAAAAGGTGTGAAAGCAATTTGCAAATCATGTAATATAGAAATGATGGGGATTGTGGCAAGAATGAGAAAACACAAAGAAATATGCAGTGTATATGAAGAAAATGACAGTGAACCTGAATCTGTTGAACCAAAGAAAGAAGAAAAAGGTAAATAGCTATTTTCTTTTTCTTTTAAAATTGCAATTATATGAGATTTAAATTTTTGTAATATTGATTTAAACAAGAAAAATTCCTTAAGGTATGAGTTATTGGAGGTCTCACTCCAAATGTTTTTCTTAAAATAAAATCCTATTTCATCTAATTATAAAATTCAACAGCAACATTTAATTGCATTTATTTTCTACTAAAAAACTGAAGAGATTTTATTTGCCTAAAAATTTTTTTAAGCTTAAAAGTTGCATTATTGCATGTTATATTAAAATAATATAGTATTGCTTTAAAATAATCAAAAGCAGATTCATAAAAATAATAAATAGGAAAACTTGTGGAATCCTTGTATTATGACACAGCATTTCACATTTTCATGCTTTTGAGATGACAAATATAGGCAAAAATAAGCAGTCGCCATGTGGCGATTAAAATAATTTGTCATCAATCACAACATGAAATACAGCTTTTTTCATGGAAATATGCATGTCTAGTTTCATTACATCTAATTAGTGAACAGATTAATTATTTTTCCTATCGGATGCAAGTAGATTTCAATGACTTTGCTGTATTTTCAATATGTCTGCTTTTCACCATGTGTTCTTCAATTGGATAATTTTTTTAAAGAAATATAATTTTATTTAGTAAAATAGAATTATTAGCTTTGATTCCACATGCATTTCTAGCAATTTATTCCTTTTTTTTCATTGGATGAAAGTGGATTTTAAGAACACTATTAGTATCTTCAATGCTTTTTATTCTTACCATGTGCTCACTAGTATTTTTTTTTTCTATAAATTATTAACTATGAAATGATGTTATTCTATTTAGTGTAAATGGTTTGTTATATATTTTGCAGATCTATTGTTAGTGCCCACACAAAGTCAAGCACTGTTGAAAAGAAAGGCATCTGATGGAAGAGAAAACAATATTCCAAATAAGAAAGCAAAGAGTATGGATCAGTATGTTGTTAAAACATCACATGCAGAAAAAAATGTTATTGATGAGCAAGTGGCAAAGTTCATTTATGCCACCAATTCCTCTTTTCGTTGTGTTGAAAACCAATCCTTTAAAAATATGGTCTCAGCGCTACGCCCAGGTTATATTCCTCCCAATAGGTTAGAAATTAGTGGTCCACTGTTAGACACTGTGTTTGAACAGGAGAAAGAAAAATGTTCAAAAATATTAAATGGCAAAAATGTTTGTTTGAGTTTGGATGGATGGTCAAATATCCATAATGAACCGATTATTTGTGCTTCAGTTATTACGAGCAATGGAGAAACATATCTAGTTAATTCCATTGACACTTCAGGATACTCCCATACTACAGATTACCTTGTAGAAATGGCTAAAGATGTGTTGTCAGAATGTCAATCTCAATTTCATTGTATAATACGCAGCATTGTAACAGACAATGCTGCCAATGTAAAAGCAATGCGTTCAGAGTTAAATAAGGATGAACATTTAGACCTTTTAACGTATGGTTGCTCTGCACATTTGTTGAATTTACTTGCTTCTGATCTTCAAATAATAAATGTGAAAGAGCATATTGTACATATTGTTAAATATTTCCGAAACAACCATTTTGCCGCAGCAAAGTATAAGCAAGAAGGTGGAAACAAATTAACACTTCCCCAAGATGTACGTTGGAATTCCTTGTGCGATTGCTTGGATAATTATATCAAGAACTGGCCTATAGTGATGAAAGTGTGTGAGGAGAACCGAAATAAAATTGACCCAACTGTATATAACAAAGTTACCAATTTCTCAGTGAAGAGAAACGCAGAAGATTTACTAAATCGTCTACAGCCCATTGCAAAATCCCTGGATCAAGTCCAGAAAGACAACTGTGGTATTTCTGCAGCTGTAAATGTTTGGAAAAATCTCAAACAACATTTTGAAAACGTTGAAAAACTTGACAAGAGCAATATGAAGCTCTTCACAAAACGCTATAATGAAGCATTATCTGGTGCTCACTTTTTAGCATACTTGCGTGATCCTCGCTATACAGGTCAACAACTGACAAATGATGAAAAAAAAAAAGCTTTACTTTTTGCTAACGACAAATATGGCTCGTATTTTCTATCTGTATTAATGAAATTCCAAGGAAAATCTGATCCTTTTTTGGAATTTTTATTTGATGAAAATATAGTTACAAAAATGTCTCCATTAGACTGGTGGAGAACACATTTTGACTCGGATATTTGTGAAGCAGATGGTGGGGCTAGTGTAAAGAAAGCAATAGAGCAGCTTTTTACAGCCACAGCTACATCTTCCTCTGTGGAAAGAATTTTTTCCACATATGGTTTAGTACAGTCTAAACTTAGAAATAAATTAGGGAATGAGAAAGCAGCAAAATTAGTGTTTTTATACAAAACTTTGAATGCATAAATATTAATATGTATATAAATAATTAAAAAATAATTTTTTTTTTTTTTTTTTTTTTTTTTTTTTTTTGTAAAAGATTGAATTGCTTGTAATCTTCTAATATTGATGATTTATATTATTTATTTATAAATATTCACCAATGTTAAACTGTTTATAGTTAATATTTTGTCATTACTTGAAAATTATACAATTGTTTTTGCATGATACATATAAATACATATGCATTAAGCCTTCTTTGTTGCATTTATTATGTTATTGTATATTTATAGTAATACAGGAAGGAAAAGTTTAATGATTTTTAAATTAAAATTATGCTCTACACATAGGTTTATGTATAATAATGAAAATTTAATATTAGAATATGTTTTAGATTTTTAAATTATTCATCAGAATTTTTTTACAACAATCTTAAATTTAAATTTTAAATATTTTGAATTTTTATTTAGAAATTAAAATGAAAATAATAAAAATATATAAATCTCTATAGGAAGAATAAATAAATACATGTACAATATGGATTTTGTATTATACTATAGTAATATTTAAAAAAATCAAAAAAATCCGATTTAAATCAAAAAAATCTGATTTAAATCAAAAAAATCCGATTTTTTTGATTTTTTTAAAAAAATCATGATTTTTAACAACCCTGCCTCAAGGGACATTAAACTAGAGATAAAAATAGCAGATTTTTGATTTCAAAGTTAGTCTTGATAATAATTAACTATAAAAATTTATTTCTACAATTATCTTATTATATCTTGTTATTTTCATGAAATTTAACTTATTTTCTATCAATTGGAACAAAAAAATACTAATTTAGTTCAAATTTAAAAAATGATGTCCATGTCGCATTTTCATGGAATTCAACAAATCAGATATTTCTATCAAGAGTTATAACGTTATGTACATACATACATACTTTACATATCTGCATAATCCAACCCAAAAACTACTCATCGAAATCATTTAAAATATATAATTTTTGTATAATTTTGTCGAGTCATTTCTGATTTTATGAAAATCGGATGCATACTTCAATTACAGGGACAATCAAAATGTTGCATTACATTACAGCGAATGGAAAAAAAGAAGTTTCAAATGCATTTTAATAAGTTACACTCTTTCAAACATAATAAAATTCATATGCATCTATGAAGTATATACTATATGCATTCTGTACAATCTGTGGTGTAAAGAATATTTTTTATTAATGTACAGGGCCACACAAAAGTATTCCATTACATAACAGTATAAGAAACACGTTTTTGGGGGCATGTTTTAATTATATTAAATTATTTTACATTTTATGAAATTGATATGCCAGAGTTTCCTCCAGGTTTAAAAAAGGGCAGGGCGCTACTGTTCTGAAAAGGGCACTTTTTACATTTTCAGGGCACTTTTATAGAGTTGAATCTAAAATTCAGCGGTCCAAAAAGTCGTGCAAAAAAAACCAGAAATTTCATCAAAATATTATAAAACAAGGTTAATTTTGTTTAAAAAATCACGAAAAATCAGCAAATTTTATTAAAAGATCGCATAAACAGCAGTTTTTGCTAAAAGATTGCAAAAAACGGCATATTTTGCTAAAAAATTGCGAAAAAACGACAAATCTCGGGAAAATATCGCGAAAAAAAAACAGAACTTTACACAGAATTTTCCGTTTTATTTCGATTTTTGGATGAAATTTGACTTTTTTTTGGAAATTTTGACGAAATCTGTCGTTTTATTGCTATTTTTTGACAAAAATTGCCGTTTTTTGCGGCTCATTTGACAAAATTTTCCGTTTTATTGCGATTTTCGCAAGAAATGTGTTGTTTTTCCACACTCTTTTGAGGAAATCAGCCATTTTGTGAAATTTTGTGACGCAATTAGTCATTTTTTTGTGAATCTCGCCAGAAATTAGTCGTTATTTCGCGATTTTTAACGAAACTTGCCTTTTTTAGCAATTTTTTGACGAAATTACCCGTCCCACAGGACGCGTATGCGGCTATTTTTTACGTTCCGTTGCCGATTTTTTCGGATCATCGCTGGAGCGCTGCGTTTTTTCAAATGTGGGCAAAAAGGGCGCTAGTTTTTGGATGAGGGGCAAGAGGGGTGCTATTTTATAAACTAAAGGGCAGGAGGGGCGAAGCGCCCCCCTGAAACCTTCTGGGGGAAACTCTGGATATGCGTTGCTGAGGTTTACTAAAGATTACTTCCTGTATAATAGAAAGCCTGGGTGCAGAATCCGCACAATGCATGATGCAGACTCTTGAGAACATCTGCAGACTATTTATCAGCTATTAAAATTGAGAGAAAAAAAATTGCTAGAAATTTTTTGCCATGTGCTGTTGTAATATGATCCGTACCACATGCGATTGACGAAGATCTGATTCATGTTAAACTATAAATAAGGGACAATTCTGTTTCAAATTTTCTGAAAAATTAAAGTAGCCATTTCCAAAAACTAAGTCATAAATTCAAAAATTTAGGCATAAAATGTATCTAATTTCAGCAAATGGTCTAAAAAACCAATCAATTTTGTCAATTGTCCGAAGAAAAATTGACAATTTCGCCATAGATCTTGGGGGAAAACATGAACTTTGTCAGAGTATTGTGAAAAAAAGCAAAAATTTGTCAAAGGATTGCGAGAAAACAGCAAATTTCATCAAAAGATCACAAAAAGACAAATTTCAACACGAGATCCCGGGGAAAAAAAAAAGAAAAAGAAATTGCAAATTTTGTAAACAAAATGCAAAACAATAAAAAGGCAAATTTTGTCAAAAGATTGCGAGAAAACGACAAATTTTTTTCAAATATCACACAAACACACAAAAAAACTAACTTTGTCAAAAGATTGCGAAAAAAAAAAAAAAAAAAAGCAAATTTTGTGCAGGTATCACAGAAAGAAAAAAAAAAGTGAATTTCATCAAAAAATCTTAAAAGTCAAATTTCGTCAAAAAATCTCGAGAAAACGGTAAATTTCGTCAAAAGATTGTGAAAAAAACAAATTCTGTCAAAAGATCGCTAAAAAACAAATTTTGTCCAGGTATTTAAAAAGAAAAAAAAAAGCAGATATTTCACAAAAGATCGTGAAAAACAGCAAATTTGGACAAAAGTCCAAAAAAAAGGCAAAGCAAATCGTGAAAAAAGGCAAATTTTGTAAACAAATCACAAAAAAATGCAAATTTTATAAACAAATCACAAAAAAGGGCAAATTTTGAAAAAAAAAATTGTGATAAAAGGCAAATTTTGAAAAAAAAAATTGTGATAAAAGGCAAATTTTGCAAAAAATTATCATATAATATCGACAAATTTCATTTAAAAAATAGCAAGTAAATGATAAATTTTGTCAAAAAATTATAATAAAATGATAAATTTCATTTAAAAAAAAAAACAAGAAAAAAAAATTCCATTAAAAAAAAAATTGTTAAAAAATTGCAAAAAACACAATTTTTTTCAAAAGATTGCAAAAAAGCACAAATTTTGTCGATCTGGTAAGAAAAGAAAAAAAAACTGCCGGAGTCTATTTTGTCCCCTTTTCAGACAATGTATGATGGTATTAAAAATTCTGAGGATAAAAGTAACTTATTTTTAAAAGTACTTTCCTTTTATGTTAATCAGAAACACTTAGGAGATTTGAGTGCACGTGATGTAATGCTAGGGACTGGAAAGAAAGCATTTGTCCTTAAGTTCTACAAACTGTTTTTAAAGTTTCTACTTGTGTTGCAGATTGCTGAAAAATATTCTACGGCTGGGATAGAAAGTAGATAGTACTTAGTGTGTACAGGGACACATTAAAGATTTCTGATGTCCAAAATATACAGTACACCAAAATCTGAATTTTTTTAAAACTTTCTTATAGCAAACACACCTCATTTGCTACATATCATGTACAATTTTAGACTTATTTTAGAAAAGTTTTTCCCTCTTTTAAAAATTCCTGCCCAATGGCCTTTTATTCTAGAATCAATACTATACTAGTAAATCTGCAGATCAAGAGCCTCAATGTCAGCTTTTCACTTTTTTTTTTTTTTTTAAACACACTTAGCGTAATATTCAACTTCCTGGAAACTGTAATTTAAAATTTTTGAATTAATTATTTATAAGAATAAAATAAGAAATTTGAAGCCATCAAAAGCCGTTAAAGATCAGACATGCTACAGGCTCAGCAAGAAAAAAGCTGAACTTTCACGGCCTTACAGAGTTTTGACAAAATCTGCATTTTTCTGCAATTTTGTAACGAAATTAGCATTTTTCGCGACCAGCTGACGAAAATTGCACTTTTTCTCCCACAGCCTTTTTAATGAAGTTTGCATTTCTCCAAAATCCTTTAACGAAATTCGCGCTTTTTCGTCAAAATTTGCACATTTTCCGCGATCTTGCGTCAAATTTTGCATATTTTGCGCGATCTTTCGTCAACATATGCATATTTTCCGCTATCTTTCATAAAATATGCGTATTTTGCGCGATCTTTTGTCAAAATTTGCATATTTTGCGCGATCTTTCGTCAAAATTTGCGTATTTTGCGCGATCTTTCGTCAAAATTTACGTATTTTCCGCGATCTTTCGTCAAATTTGTGTTTTCTGCGATCTTTTGTCAACATGTGTATTTTCTGCGATCTTTCGTTAAAATTTCCGTATATTCCTCGATCTTTCGTAAAAATTAGCGTATTTTCTGCATTATTACATCAAAATTTGCATATTTTCCGCGATCTTTCGTAAAATTATGCGTATTTTCTGCGATCTTTCGTCAAAATTTGCGTATTTTCCGCGATCTTTCGTCAAAATTTGTGTGTTTTCGCGATCTTACGTCAAAATTTGTGTGTTTTCTGCGGTCTTTTGTCAACATACGTGTATTTTCTGCTATGTTTCGTTAAAATTTCCGTATTTTCCTCGATCTTTCGTCAAAATTTGCATATTTTCTGCGATCTTTCTACAAAATTGGAACATTTTCCGCAATCTTTCGATAAAATACGATTATTTGACAAAATTAGAGTATTTTTCTGCAATTTGTTCACAAAAATCGTGTTTTCCCAGCAATTTTTTGACGAAAATCACGTCTTATTCGTGATCTTGTCGCGATCCTCTGAAGAAAATAGTATTTTTTCCGCGATTATTTGATGATTTTACAGTTTTTTTTTTTTTTTTTGATCCTTTGGAGAAATTTGCGTTGTTTCTGCAATCCTTTGAAGAAATTTTCTTAATTTAGCGCCGTTTGACTCGCGTTTTTGTTGTATTTCATCGTAACCCCCCCCCCTACATATAAATGTCAACAAATTTTAATGCGTATTTGCATTGATCCCAGGGATGATAAAATTCGTCGCCGAAAAAGCGGAATTCCGCGTTTCCGCGGAAAAGTAATATGTCTGAAAGATTTAGTTATGTTAGGATATTCTGAAAAATTCATGATCTATTATTATTATTTTTTTTATTATTATTATACCAAAGTAGATTTCTTCAGGAGGGCGGAGCCCCCCTGAACCCCTCGTAGGCTCATTAAATTTAAATTTCTAACTTTCTATCAATCTGCTAATGGTTATCGTATATCTTGTATTTTTTTTCTACATTTTGATTTATAAGGATAAGTGACAGTTTTAATAAGCATTTTTCATTATCCTCATACTTCTAGATATCTGCCCACCAAAAACACCTAAATCTGATGTATCAGGAACTTTTGAAAGTGTAAACTCAGTAATCTAAGGTTTTACAATTTTGTTTACGAAAAAAAGAAGTTTTGATTGCATTTTGTGGCAGTTATCGGGGACTGACAGATAGACAGAAGAACAGACTGAGAGATGGAAAACAATAAATTTTGCGTTGCCAAAATAAGCCTTCGCTGAAGTTTCGGCAATGACATCATTATTTATGAGTTATTGCTGTCCATGTTTCTTGTATTTTTAACGACAACTTTAAATTAGCTCTTTTATTTCAATTATGATGTTATATTTTATCAATTGAAATATTTGTTAAAAATATAATTATTTTTTATTTCTTTTACTTCTAATTATGCCCCCATTTTTGTCAGAAACGTAACAAATTTCTGTGTTTAATATTTAACAAAGTACTATTTTTATTTTTATTTTAATTCTGACTAGGGATGGGACGAATATTCGGCCATTATTCGGTATTCAGCGCTTTTGCCGAATATTGAAGGCTTGTTGACCGAATGCTTCGGCCGAATACCTATAGCCGAATATTGTTGAAATCTCGCCGAATAGTGAAAGATATCTTGCCAGATAAATTTAGGATTTGAAGAATTTCATTTCTTGCAATTTTTTCCCCTCTAATCCAAATTGGTTACTTCATTTATGAAGTCATTCTCATTCTTACTTGCAAAACATACAATTATTCAGATACTAAAAAATATACAGCCTTTCTGTATTTCCTATAAAAGGTTGGTGATATTTTAGAAAATGCTCAAATTGGAGATTTAATTGTACAGGAAATGTCTTCATTAGAGAATGATATGTTACAATTCAAGATATAAAAACACTTATCGAAAAAAAAAAAAAAGAAAAAAGAAACACTATCTTATTTTAAAGCACTCGAATATTTATTAATGTCTGCAAATTCCATGCACATTTAAAAAGGCTCTTATGAAATTCATAACTTATTTTCTATGAAGTGAGAAATGAAAAAAATCATTCACTAGGTGTATTAACGAAGATTCATTTTCATAATTAAATATCAAATATTACTATTCCAAATACAACGATACATCTGAAAACAGAACTGGTGTCAAACTAGATACACATTAGATGACACAACTTGCTTTATGAAGATGGTTTTATAAATATTTAAACATAAATTCTAAATGCTGAACAAAATAATTTTTTTATTCTATAGTTTTCACTTTTAAACAATTATTTGCATAATTACTGGCTTAAACATGTAACATTATTATGTATATATTTTTAATTTACATCTTCCTTCATTCATGTTGTTATCAATTTCTGTTTATCCTTTTAATGTTTGTTGAATTAGTGGAATATTGTATGCGCTGATTCAAATGTCAAAGATTTTGTTAACATATGCATTCTACTTTAAGCATAACCTTTTGCTTTAACGTAATTTGTAATTTAAAGCTTGGCATCTGATTTCAGAACAGTCTCATTCTTACAAATTTGCTTATCATTAGGGACACAAACTCTAAATGATCAAATTTACTTCATTAAAGGTTATTTCAGAAAATATCTTCTTGTGAGCTCTGAGAGAGATATATTAAGGATATTATTGATTTTGGATGCAAGAAATTGTAAAAGTATCATTTGATAAAAAAAGTGAAGTACATTCTTCTCTTCATAATTTAATGGAAATATCTTCCCATTTTGACTTACTGAAAATCAATTTGATGTACATTAGGATAAAAGAATATAATGCAATTTCATAATTTTTTGTGTTAAATAAAGGTTAAAATTCAATATTTGTATTAGTAGCCAGTGGCCAGTAGAGGCTGAATGTTTAGTAGCCACTATTGTCAAGTTAGTGGCCACTAATTACTATCAGGGATGCCATTGAGAAGTAATTATCGTGTAAAGGAAAAATTATGACATTTTTCACAACATTTATGCTTAGATTTTGTGAATTACATTGTAGTATTGGATATTGCATTGACATATTTCTTATGTTAAGGGATCACAGTGCCTAGAAATTGGTCAAAATATAAATTTTTTTTTTTTCATATTAACTGAAAGCTTCTCTAATTGTGAATGTTTCGACACCTCATTTTTATCAACAAGACAATTATATTATCATTGTAAGTTGTGTTAATAAATGCAGCCCAATGACCCATATAAATAAAAGCTTTAAACTGATTTTTATATTTTGCTTGTTTGAAAAATACAAAGGCTTTTTTTCTTCCTAATTAAGATAGAGGTTTTTTTTTTTTTTTTTTTAACACTTGTTTTCCATGGTGTAGTTAATATTTTTGTATATGGATTTAACATTCAAGTTTATAGTTATTAAAAAAAAAAAAAAACATTGAGAGTTTGTTGAATTGTTTCAAAGGACTGGTGTCCCTTTAAAATGTTTTATAGCGTTTTCTATAATAAATACACTATTTTTCACTTTTTTTTTATTTTTGATGTAACTTGCAGTTTTTTCGGAATTTTTTGAAGATATCTGCAGTTGTTTCGCGATCTTTTGACGAGATCTGCCGTTTTTTTGTGATCTTTTGCAATTTTGCCTTTTTTTTTTTTTGCGATCTTTCGGAAAAGTTTGCCTCTTTCCGCGATCTCTTGGAGAGTTTGCCGTTTTTTTGCGATCCTTATCCGAAATTCTTTTGGAGAAGTTTGTCGTTTTTTCGAGATTTTTGAACAAAATTTGCTGTTTATTAGCGATTTTTTGACGAAATTGCCATTTTTTCGCATTTTCTGACAGAATTTGCCATTTTTCGCAAATTTTTTTTTGAAGAAAACTGCCTTTTTTCGCGATCTTTCGACGAAATCTGCTGGTTTTGTGATCTTTTGGAGAAGTTTTGCCGTTTTTTCGCCATCTTTTGGATAAGTTTTGTCGTTCTTTCGCGATCTATCAGAGAAGTTTGCCTTTTTTCCGTGATCTTCTGGAGAGTTTGCCGTTTTTTCGCGATTTTTTGGAGAAATTTGTCATTTTTTCGCAATTTTTGAACGAAATTTGCTGTTTATTAGAGATTTTTTTGACAAAACAGCCATTTTTTCGTGATGTTTTGGAGAAGTTCTGCCGTTTTTTCACGATCTTTTACCGGTTTTTCGGGATATTTTGATGAAATTTGTCATATTTTTGCATTATTCTGATGAAATTTGCTGCATTTTCATCATTTCTTGACGAAATTTACTTTTTTTCGCGATTTTTTACCAAAATTTGTCGAAATCCTTTGATTAAATTTGCGTTTTCCCACGATTCTTTGACGAAATTAGCGATTGTTCTTCGAACGATTGGCGAAATTGATTATTTTTGGCGATCATTTGTCGATATTCGCGATGTATTTTATGTCTTAATTTTCAGATTTATGACCGATTTTGTTTTCGGAAATGATTGATCGCCATTTTGGCGATCAGATGCATAACATAAAGTCGCTAATTTTTTACATTTAGTCGCCCTGTGGCCGGTGGCGACCGTGAATTTTAACCTTTAGTGTTAAAATAAGTTTTTCAAATTTAAAAATACATTTAAGAATAGTAATTATTAATGAGCTCCTATTTTTTAAATTATGTATAATCAAAATTTATTTTCTTAATTGGAAAAGAAAGTTGCTATTCGGCCGCCGAATATTCGGTATTTGGCCAAATCACTATTCGTCCCATCACTACTTTAAAATAATACCTGAATAATTTTAAATAAAATGTAAGCAGGACATAAATAGCCTGACTTTACGGTAGCTTTAGTAAATTTCAATTTAAAAAATATTTCATGACTATTCAGGTAAATATTTATATTATAAAAATATAGGTGTTGGAATGGTCTATAAGACTCATACACATTTGCACTAAAGTTAAAAAATAAAATATATAAATTGTTATTAAATTCTGATTTTTCTTAAATATTGTTTTGCTATTCATTAAATTTTAAATCCAAAAACTTTCAATTGCATTTGAGTCTTAGAGGTTTGTATCAAAATTTTATTAGTATAAAAATTTTAAGGTTTTGCTTATTGAACTGGGAAAAAAAATCATCATTTAGTTGCATTTACGAAGTGCATAAAATAAGCATTTTAAAATATTATATATAATAATATTCAAATTATTTAATGACCAGTTCTTGACACCTATTTTAATACCATATAACAACATTTTTGCATCTGTAAAATGATTTAAATATTTTATTAGAAATGTATATTAAATGTTATTTAATAACTATAACAACCTTTTATTATCATTTAATATTAATGTTCATTGCAGTTAGTAGAATCTATGTTAATGGAGATTATGACAAATATTGTTCTTTCCTTTTACTCTTATATTTTTAAATTTTTCCCATTTAAGGAAATCTTTCTTTTGAATAAATTTGACAAATGTAATTGAAAATAACAATAATAACAAGAACAACAAGGAAAAATTAACTTAGAAATGAATTGCATGCTGTATTTGCAGTATAAATTGGATGAAAATTGAAAATGATGGGTTTTTGACGGAATAATCTGGCAAAAACATGGTTTTTTCCACTGTCATGTCGGAAACCAGTTTTTGACGTCAAAAACCCAACCCTGCTTAGCGCGCATCTGATCATTCCCCACAAGCTAAATCCGACACGGAACTCCGATTCTCCTTATTGCGTGTGCATCTCGCCACTAGTTTGAAAGAGAAAAGTTAGAAAAGCGAGTTAGCCTTTTGCAAGCAATATTCGATTGAGTTTTAGCATTTTTGGTTTCATTTTCAGAATTTTTGCAGATTTGGTTATTCAACTGGAAAAAATAGCCTGAATTGAATGTGATGATTCTAACAAAAATCTGAAAACACATTATTTAAGACACCATCCAGGTGTAAAAGTGAAATAAATCAACGAAAAACAGGAACATTTTAGATTTGTTCAAAAAAGAAAATGCAACTTAAAAAAACAAAGTTGCTGAAACTGCTACAATTTCAATTATAGCCGAACCCCTCTAAAGAAGACAAAGGCCACAGAATCTGTAGAGAATGGATTTGTTAATGAACCAGATAAATCTCTTAAGGAATTGATGGAAACAGTGACAAGTGTGTGTATTTTAAGTTATTACTTAAGTAATTTGCTATGCCTAAAAAATAATTTTTTTATGATAGATTTTGTCTATTAAAATAAATCTCTTAATCGCCATGATCGACAAATTCAACGTTAAATAAAAACACGACTAAATTTGTTCTTAAATCAAAACTGCAACTTTTACACATTTTTCATTCAAAAGGATTTTCAAGGAAGTTTGTCTCACATACACCAAATCCTTAAACAAGAAATTACAAACTTTATTGTATAAAATAACTTGCCCATAGGCTGTATGTATGTGTATGCATGTGTGTCATTGGTGCCTGCATAACATAAAATTTCCCATATTTTACCAGCAGATAATGTTTTGCCGATGAAATATTAGTCGCAGACTCGCGTGAAGAATTTTCTGCTACTGGGTAAATAGTACAGATCATTTACCAACATTAGAATGATACTTAATTAAAAAAAGATAGTGCTTTGTATTTAACAACTTTATTAAGGTAAGTAATATAATACAAAGACTGTATTAAAAAATTTTGTTAAGATCGTTATTTTCGTTATATCAGCAAAGTATAATATATAAAATCTTTTAGCAATAGAATGTTGCAATCAGTTTCTCAACTTAGAATGGATGAATGCAAAAGATGAAATCGAAAAAAACTTTCAAGACATAGAGAAAACTTTAGAAAGTTTAAAAGCATTTTGACATACCCATAGACATGGGTGTAAAGATCTAGACACCAGCGGGCAGTCTTACCACTAAATTTTATTTGTTTTCTTCACTTAATTTTTATTAGAATTCTTGCAAATAATTTAGATGAAAAATAATGAATAAAATTTACTGGTGAAAAACTGTCCACTAGTGTTTAGATTTTTCCCTGCCCATAGATATTTTCAGAAAAATAATCTTTTTAAATCAGCATTCAGATATGCATGCTACATGCTAATATAAATAATTGCAAATTTGTATATTTACTGTGTTGCAGTTTTCAATAATACATTTTTAAATGAAAAATAAACATTTTGCAGGTAGTTTTTTTCTTTTTTACATAAATGGCATATTAATAAATGAAAACATCCCTCTACCTCTGAAGTTATAAAATCCATCACCCGTAAATGTCTGTTGAATCTGAAGATTGTCATTAAAAAAATATTTTTCCAAAAATAATATTTTTTAATATTAATTAAATTTTCCAATTCAAATTTCGTATAATTATACATTTAGTTTAATTATTTTAGATAATTCATATACTTTAATTTTGGGCATTTTTTTTTTCTATTGATTTCTTCAAGTTTCTTCCACTGTCCTGGAAGAAACCCAATCCTGATACTTAGTCTTAAAAAAAATTTAATTTTACTACTTTATTTACACCAAAAAGGATGACCGATAATTACTCCAGAGGTGACAAAGAATTATCCCTTTTTAGGATAATTCTTGGTCACTTAAAAATTATACTTATTTAAATTATAAGTATCTATAAGTTTAAGTAAGTATTTTATTATATACACATCAAAATTGCTTATTTCGCTAAAAAAGAAAAAAAAAATGGAAACAATACATTTAAAATAGCTTTTGTAACAATTGAATGTTGTTTTTTGACCAGAAATTGTTCCGGATAACCCTACTTCAGGTGGGTAAACAAAAATAATATCCAGAATTTTTTTTTTTAAGAACAATGAACCAGAATTTTTTTTTAACATTGTTACAAACAAAAGTAATTCAAAGAAAGTAATTAAACCTAAACACATTTCTTTTTCTTACAGCTTTTATGCCAGCAAACTTTAAAACCAGTAGGTAGATTTGAAACTTATAGACACAATGAGATAAAATAATAAGCAATTTTAACATGCATGTGTAAGCAATAGTATTATTCCAATTTCTAAATTTTGCAGAAATCCTTATTAAAAATACAAAATTTCATTTTCAAATATACATTTCTTAGAACTACTATCAACCATACTTGAAAATTTTGCATTAGGTATCAAACACAAAAAAAATTATGACATCAATCATAGAGAGAGAGAAAATATTGACATACAAGAAATAACACTTCTTTCATAAACTAAGCAGTCTTTATGAAACAAACTTATTTCTCCAATTATGTATAAATGACTATATTTGAAGGGAAGAGAGAGTGGAATGTTTATTTATTTATTTATTTATTTATTTAGAATCCCAATTTGTATTAATTTTGTTTTCAAAGCTAAAACGCGAAATTCAGTCATGTTAAATTAAGAATTTGAATAGAAATTTCATAAAAAGCAATAATATATATATATATATTTTACAAAGGATTAGTTTTTTTCTTCTTTTTCAAAAACGATATTAACAATACATAATTATAATTTAAATGCAATAAAAGAAGTTGATTCAGTTAATTTTTTATAGAACAGTTTAACAACATGAAAACTGATTATTTGATCGGGAACAAACAAATCAAACATGTAACATTTGATCGTAAAATATATTAAATTAATTTTTAAAATCGGCCAGATAAAAATAAGTTTAAAAATAAAATTATCCACCTAGTTTACTAAATAATAACATCTGAAATTTATTTATAACTTGATTAAAATAAAAATCTGCGATATGCAATGAATTGAAAGATAAACAAAAAAAGGGGGAATATGAAAAAAAGATTTTTTTTTTTACCTTTAAAGAGAGAGGGAGAAGTTTTTAATGACTAAAAGTTAAAGCAAATAAATCTATTTCCTATTTATTAATTAAAAAATCAAATATGCAAACTAATTAAAGAATCATATCAAGATTAAATGTAAGCCTAAATTGAAAATATGATTAAACGCTTAACTTATTTAAGCAAGATGTAATTTAGATCAAAATTGAAATAAATTCAAAGTTTTTTAACTTACTTTTTATTGAGCTTACACATGATAAACATTAGTTTGAAAATTTTCACAAAGTTTCTTGTAAATGATCACGAATTTACACGGTACAGCTTTAAAATCTCATAAAGAAGCCAAAAAATTTCTTTAAACGATCTAAAGCCGCCATTCTAAAAAGAAAACCTGTCAAACTTTGACAGCGTTACTACAGTAATAACCGTCACAGTCATTCGGAATGCATAAGTCAAACAGCTGTGGTAAAAAAAAAAGGGTCCAGGCAGACATTTAATAAAAAACCGCTGTCTGAAAGTGCAGATATCTTGTAATTTTTTTTCATTTAATATGTTATTCATATTAGTAAAGAAAGCAAAATATAAAAAATCCGTATAACGCTGTTTTGGGCTAGTGTGAAAAAAAATTACCAAATTGATAAAATAATAACAAACTTTAAATTTTCTGAAAATACGTAGGAAAAAAAAGAGTGAGAAAAAAATGTCCTTGATGGCGGCTTGAAAACTTTGTTTTTGTTTAGTTGACTTTTTTCCACCTAACGGAAAAAACAGGAAACTTTTTTTTCTACATTTTTTTTTCGATTTTTTAAAAAATATTTTTAACAAAAACATGGATAAACACATCATTATTCTTAAAATCAATGTAATAAATTATTTTTTAAAGCATTTATATGTTTCATCTCACAAAAGAACGCATTCAAATAAATCTTTCATCGTATTCTAAAACTGAACTTTCTCATTTTTTAAAAAGCATTTAATAATGAACAGACATTTCGAAAAATTGAATTATTTAAAACTTTGAACTATTTATTTAAAATTTTTTTGAATATGATATCTTCAGGTAGAGGTATTAACATGTCTGAAGAAATAAGAAATCATGGAATAAAAAGAAATGAAGCATTTGATTCATATGTACGACGGTGAAACAAATAGTTGTTGTTTTTGGAAATTTTCTAACAATTTCTATTTACTTTTCACCGTCGAGAAGTCCTTGTAATGAAACGTGACATTCATTCAAAAAATTGACTTAATTAAAAAAGAGAAAAAAAAAAAAAAGAATTAAAAAAAATATATTAAAGTTAGAAAATACTAAGCTGGCATCAAGCCTTTTGCTATTATTTATTGAATGTATGGATCCGTCTGTTAAGGATGTCGATGTCTAATAAGGGTAAATTAGAATTACTTTGTATAAATTTCTGTTGATCCATTTTTAAATTCTATCTCTATGGTGACCTATTTTTAACATTTCTGTAGCTTATAACAAAATTAACGATTTTCTCCTAACTATTTATTTGGACCATGCGTGATTACTAATGTAATGTAATATTGAGTAGTGCATGTTATTTTAATATCGTTTGTGCATATTTTTACAAATTTGAACTGTTAAACTTACTTTGCTTTGTATTTTCCAGAATCAGAAGAACAGCAGCGTCTACGATTTCAAATTGAATTGGAATTTATTCAGTGCCTTGCTAATCCGCTGTATTTAAATTGTACGTCTTTTACATCTTGGTTATTAATCAATTATATTATTGACACAGATGTCATATACGCACCACATTCGCACGTGTTTTTTCCCCTGCCCATATGTTGGAAATTGCATGAAATAACAGCATGTGATTTTTTTTTATTGCACTATAAAAATAAAATAAAGTTAAAAAAATAAGAAATTCTAGTATTTTAAAAAGGAAATAAAATAAATAAATTGCAGTTTAAAATAAATAATTATTGATGTACAGTTGCTCGCTGTCGCTCGTCATTGCGACTAAATTCTTCATTTGGTGAGTAAACAAGCGATTAGATTTTCCAAATTGCTAGTGCTTAATTTTGGCTTTTTCTTTGTTATTTTCGTTTTTTCTAGAGATATTTAGTGTATTATATCCACGGAATCTTTCATAAATAGCGGATAGGACAATTTTGAAAACTATGGTGTAAAAGAGATTGAATCAGTATTTAAACTTATACATTTTGGATGATACAAATAATTCTTTATCCGAAGTACTGTCAGAATGGAAACTATTTAAAAGTTTCTTAAGCTCTCGTTGCAGAACAATGAATTTAGCAGATACCATCGACTTCATATACAAAAGTGATCTGCAATAAATTTAGGTAATTTTAGAAAATATTGAAAAAAAGGGGGTACATTAAAGGATTAAAAATAATTTTTTAGTGCTACACGGCGAATCTATTTGGCTAATACTTTTTTCATTTGGCGAATGTTTTTTCTTCTTTATTAGCCAAATTACTAACGTTTGTCAACTGTCAACGAGAACACTGTTGATGTACAATATAATAAAAATAATTTAAAGAATTAAAATAAAAAATAACAGTAAATAAACATGAATTCAATAAAAAGGGAAACAATAAATAAACAATTACAAATAATAAACTTAATAAGTAAGAAAACAGTAAACATAATTTTCTCAATGAATTGTAAATATTAATACTTATAGCCATATTGAATGCATGCAGTTGCATCATTTAATCAGCACATTTTATTGAAATCTGTAATTTTTCCCATCTTATTTCGCTAACAATTTTATAAACTTATAACTAACGGATCTTCTCCTTGGCACAGGAGAATGGGATGTGCTATGCCAAATTGGCAGGAGAAAAAACACGTGCAAATGTGGTGCGTATATGACATCTGTGCCATATTATTTTATTTGCATTGTTATGAAAATGATTTAATATTCTATTTGAATTTTGCAATGCAGAATGCATACAATAATTACTTTTAAGGAACTGCTATTTCCAAATAAGTAATTTTTGTCTTATTTATTTGTAGAATATTATTACAAACTGTGCGATTTAAATAGAAGAAAAATTACTATTTTGAAAATTCTTTGTTGAAAACTAAGGGCCTTACATATTCCATATGTTGAAAATTAATAATAAAGTAGATATGCCAATAATGGACATCCTTAAGGAGTTTTTTGAAAAGTTATTTTTTCATTAGTAATTATTATATTCCATTTTTTAAATATTATATTAATCTACCAACAATATTTAACCATTCTTATACTTTCCCCAATATGAATCAAAATTTTAAATAATAGAAATTTATCAAAGCATCCACAAATCCAGTACAATGGAAAGTGTTGTACTTTGGGACATTCAGGGCTGTAACTACTGCTGGGGCGCGGCCCCGGGGCCTCCAAGTCTGAGGGGCCCCAAACTGATGTTTAAAAAACTATTGATTTTTGTTTCTAGTCTAACTTCCTATAAAAACCCAGCATCTAGCTAAAAATTAGTTAAAAAAAAAAAAAAAAAAGTGCTAGAGTCAGGGGCGTAGCTTGAAATTTTTATTGGGGGGGGAGACCAAAATTTGGCGCCTTTTAATGTTTTGCCGCCCTTGAATTATTCGTAAACCTTTTAGGAGAGGGGGGGGGGTAGTTATGCTACTTTTTATCTTTAGTTACTTATTCATGATGACATCTATTTAGGTGATGTAAGTGATGCAGCCATGGTTGGATTTAGATTTTAAGAGTGCTTGCCACTGTGCGGCTAAAATATCTCTCCCAGCTCTTGTTTTTTCAAAGCTAAAAAGGCAATGTGGAATTTTTATAGAGAAATCGAATACTTATGAATATTTATGATTTAAATATTCGAATATTTATGATTTAAATAAATAAACAGGCGCGGATCCACGGGGGGGGGGCGATCGCCCCGATCGCCCCCCCCCCCAAACCAGTGTTGAATTCAGACTTTTTCCCGGAAGGGATTTCTGCGACTTCGTCGGAGACAGTCTTTTGTTCCGGAAAAAACGCGAATTTTATTAAAATGTCGCTAAAAAGCGCTAATTTTGTCAAAGTGTAGCGGAAAAAGAGCGAATTTTACCAAAGATCGCGAAAAAAGCATGAATTTTGTCGAAGGTTGCGCAAAAGAAAAAAAAAAAAAGAGTTTTGACAAAGGATTGCTAAAAAACGCGAATTTTGACACAAGATCGCTGACAGCGCGAGTTTTGTCAAAGTGTCGAGGAAAAAGCTCGAATTTCGTGAAAAGGTCGAAGAAAAGCACGAATTTTGTCAAATGTTTGCAAAAAAACGTTAATTCAAAGTATCGCAGAAAAAGAGCAAATTTCGCCAAAATGTCGTGAAAAAAGCGCTAATTTTGTCAAAGGGTTGGAAAAAAGGAAGGCAAAGTATAGCGGAAAAAGTGCTAATTTTGACATAGGATAGCTGAAAAAGCGCAAACTTCGACATAGGATTGCTGAAAAAGAGCTATTTTTGGCAAAGTACCGCGAAAAAGCGCGAATTTCGTGAAATTAATACGGAAAAAGCGCGAATTTCACCATATGGTGGCAGAAAAAATGCGAATTTCAACAGAAATTTGCGTAAAAAACGCACTCTTTGACATAGGATCGCTGAAAAAGCACTAATTTTGTCAAAGTATCGTGAAAAAGCGTGAATTTCGTCAAATGATCACTGAAGAAGCGTGAATTTCATGACAGGGTCGCGGAAAAACGTGAATTTCGACAGTGGATCGCGTAAAAAACGCGAAATTTGACATAGGATCGCTGAAAAAGCGCGATTTTTGTCAAAGTGTTGCGCAAAAAGTTTGAATTTCGTCAAAAGGTCGAGGAAAAAGCGCTACTTTTTCAAAGGCTTGAAAAAAAACTGGTAATTTTGTCAAAGTACCGCGGAAAAGGGCGAATTTCGTCAAAGGGTCGCGGAAAAAAATGCGAATTTTGAGAGAGGATTGCGTAAAAAGCGCGAACTTCGACATAGGATTGCTGAAAAGGCGCGATTTTTGTCAAAGTGTCATGGAAAAACGTCGAATTTCGTCAAAATGTCGCGGAAAGAGAGCTACTTTTTTCAAAAGCTTGCGAAAAGGGAAGGCAAAGGAACTCGGAAAAAGTGCGAATTTCGACATAGGATCACTGAAAAACCGTGAACTTCGACATAGGATTGCTGAAAAAGCGCTAATTTTGTTAAAGTATCGCGAAAAAGCGTGAATTTCGTCAAATGATCACGGAAAAAGCGCGAATTTCGTCAAATGATCACGGAAAAAGCGCGAATTTCGTCAAAGGGTTGAGAAAAAACGCGAATTCTGACGTAGAATCGCTGAAAAGCACGTATTTCGACATAGGATTGCTGGAAAAGCGCGATTTTTGTCAAAGGGCTGCAAAAGAAGCGGTAATTTTGTCAAAGCATTCCGAAAAAAGAGCGAATTTCATCAAACGATAGCGAAAAAAGCAGGGATTTCGTCAAACGAAAATCTCGGAATCGCCCCTCCCAAAACGATTCCCTGGATCCGCCCCTGTAAATAAAACATACAACAAATCACTGAATGTGTAATTTGGATTAAGCATTTATGTCATACTCATTTCCTATTCCATCAAAATATAGATTTTTAAGATATTTTTTTGCAATTAAATTTAATATAACACAAGTAAGAAAAAATACAATTTAAAATGAATATATAATAATATTACAAAATGCTAATTGTCGCAGATTGTTTTAATTTTTCTATTTTTTAAAGCATTCCATTTCGTCACAGCTGAGGTTAGGTCCATTGTTTCTGCCAATGATTTTTCACATTTTAGTATCATTAAATTATTCAACCGTTCATCTGTCATTGTTGTCCGTAAGGAATGTTTAATGAGCTTAAGTTGACTGAAAGAACGTTCATTTGAACCAGCTGTTATTATAAATTTTATTATGCGAAAATTTTCTTTGAGTACTGAACGTAATTTTTTAGATTCCTCAATAACTTCATTTAATGTATTGGAGGTTCTACATCGGTCAAATAAAATTTCCATTTCAGCCTGTAAGGTACATTTATCTGGTTTTAAAACAGATGGAGGCATCATGAAAATCAGAGCTTCGACATTAGAAATTTGTTTTTGAGAGTGGAAAGTTAAAAATATCGAATATGGGTGTGGCGGAATCAACAACTGCTGTTATATTACACTTTAATTGCATAATTAAAGTATCCAAAACGCATTTGAATTCTTTTCGGTAAAATGTATGTATTAATAATGTAAAAGTTTCAAAAATCCCCCTTTATCAAAAAATAGCGATCTGTTTAGGAAATAAATAATAAAAACCATTAAAACTTAAGACACAGATGTCATATACGCACCACATTGGCGCGATTTTTTTTCTAAAGCCAGTTTGGAAAAAAATTCGTTTTTAAATATCAGCTACATACATATTTTTTATTATTTTCAATTATTTTAAAAAGGAAATGCTAATAAACTACAAAAGTTTAAATAATAATTTTTAAGCAAAATAATTTATATCGATTTATAAAAGAAAATGTAAAGTAAATAAACAGTTTATTAATAAATAAACAACAATGGCCAGGTTACCATATGAGGAAAAAAATCGCCATTTTGTTGCACTCACGCAAATGTGGTGCGTATATGACATCTGTGCCAAAATTAAATTTAACGGAAAACTGAGAATGCTATTCGATTTTTTCCACTAATAATAGAAATAATAATAAATGAACTCACAACTGCGTCAGAAATATAAACATTGTACTTTAAGAACATGCTCAACTAAAGGTAAATATGTATATTTTTTACCTTCCACTGCATCATCATTTTTCATCCACTTTTTCATAAATTTCCATCATTTATCCGCTTTATAACTCCTTTTTCTGTTTTATTGTCTGTAGTAAGATCCTGGCTTTTTGTTTTTATGTTTTATTTTAGTCAGATCACTCATGACTGAATTTCTACTCTCTGGACGGCTACGAAAGACAGCTTTTTATTTTTATTTTAAAAATTGAACGAAATAAATCTCTAGTTTTAAAAAGTCGCGCAATCAGCTTCAGTATGACAATCTGACAATACAGGATGCTGGAAAACCAAGATGTGTGTAGGTGACGCCCTGAAATTATCTAACCTACACACGGAAGGGCATAAGAAGGGAATTAAAACAGTCTAAAGGTCAGATGACCCTCTCGAGGACCACCAACCTTGGATTGGAGGGGAGAGCTTTTCTCCGAAAGATCAAGTTACATGTAGTGATCGAACAATGCCCATTTCCGGAATGTGTTCTTGTTTTCGCACTAGGGATAGCGCCTGGTAGTAATCTTAAAATGTCTCAAACGTAATGGATCTCCTATATATTTTTTGAAACCATAATTTATTTTCTTATAAATTTACTGTAATATTAGTTCCAAATCATGTTTCTGTTATCTGATTTTTTTTTTCTGTGTAAATAAGAATGTCACATTAATAACAAAAATTTTAGGTGCCTAACGGCGCCCTTAAACATTCCATCGCCCCCTTTTTGAAACCCCTTATTTTAGGTGCCTGACTGCGCCCCTAAACCTACTGAAGCGCCCTACTAATAAAACATATTATATAAACATTCCATCGCGCCCTTTTTGAAACCCCTTATTTTAGGTGCCTGACTGCGCCCCTAACCTACTGAGGCGCCCTACTACTAAAACATATTATACAATCATTCAAACGCACTACAGTCGCTTCCACGCTTATTTTCCCTTTCTGTCTATTTCTAAGAGTGACCAACAACTACTATAAGAAAAAAATAACTGTATCAGTGCCGAAACTAGCCTTTTTTGCGCCCGGGGCAAACATGGATTTTGGCGACCCCCCCCCCCCACCCCTCACATATATGCATTCTTAATAACTAACACACCAAAGAAAATCTTAATTTGGCGCCCTCTTCACCTTCTGTTCTGTTGGCGCCCGGGGTACGTGCCCCCTCTGCCTCCCTAACCTACTGAGGCGCCCTACAACTAAAACTTATTATACAATCAATCAAACGCACTGCAGTCGCTTCCACGCTTATTTTCCCTTTCTATCTATGTCTAAGAGTGACCAACAACTACTATAAGAAAAAAATAACTGTATCAGTGCCGAAACTAGCCTTTTTTGCGCCCGGGGCAAACATGGATTTTGGCGACCCCCACCCCCCACCCCTCACATATATGCATTCTTAATAACTAACACACCAAAGAAAATCTCAATTTGGCACCCTCTTCACCTTCTGTTCTGTTGGCGCCCGGGGTACGTGCCCCCTCTGCCTCCGTCTAGTTTCGGCTCTAAAGTGTATATCTATCCCGGAATAGATTACAAGTCTGTTTTCGAAATTTTTATTTCAGATGCATAAATTTTCTTCGGGATAGGAGTGGGAGATAAATGTAGTAACAAGTCTAAAATTAAATGCCTTATTTATGTTTTGTAAGTGAAAAATAACTTACTTTGTAATTTTACATTTAAAATTAAGTTATTTTATAATTACTTTTAACCACTAACAAAGTCTTTTTTACGGGCGCCTAGCGGCGCCCTTAAACCTTCTTTGGCGCCCTATTGCATGAACATATTGGGGGGGGAGGCTCCCCCCCCTCCCCCCCTAAAGCTACGTCCCTGGCTAGAGTAAATGTTTTTGCGTGTCCGTCGATATACTCAATACGCTTCGTATGTAAAAGCAGCTCTAGAGCCAGGGTTGGTATAAAAACTGGTTTTTTTGAAAAAAACCAAAAAACCGGGTTTTTTTGGTTTAAACCAGGTTTTTTTGGTTTAAACCGGGTTTTTTTCAAATCATTATTTAAATAGCATTTGCAAGAAAAATAACTTGAGTTTTAGAAAGTCATTAGGATTTTTTGTAATTAATAGTTAATTAATGTTAAACATTCACATTAGTATTTATTTTTTTTATAATTAAATGACTAAAGCATAAAAATTTATAATTAAATTATCTTATAAGTTTAGGTTTCTATAGGGAAATATTCATTGTGTGAAAAAAAAAACTATGAATTTATTAGTATACTTATATAAACCTTTTAGATAATAATTTAAGAAATAATTATATGCAGGTTGATAATGAAGAACATAGTAAAGGGCAAACAAACATATTTTACTAAATTAACAGAAATAAGCTGAAATAGAAAACATTTTCTTGTGCATAATTTAGAAATTATTTACAGTATTAACATCAACAAATGATTATTAATCTCTTACTACATATATTTACTTAAAAAATATCAATATGCATTTTATTAATGCTAAAAAAATACATGTGTATTGACTTACTTGATACATCAACAAATGTAATGCTTACACAAATTGAGACATAAGCTTAGAAAAATTATTATTATTTTAAATACAAACTTTATTTTTTCTGTTTCTTTGTTCTTCGAAAGGTGAAGATTTAGCATTAAATTTTATTATCTGTGCAAGCATCGAGTTACATGGATATTTTTGTTTTGTAAAATTTAATGTATCCTTTTTTTCTTGTTCACATAGTTCACTTTGACTGTATTGTGGTTCAAGCATGTATACCTAAAAGGGCATGGGTGTTAGGGCTATTTTATACCTGCACTAAAAAACTATGAGACTTCTTTATTTACATTTTTTTTCTCTTAATATTTTTTGAAGACCCGTCCAATTATAAACTGCATTAGTAATGGAACTTATTACTTTAGACATTATCCAGGGCAACTGTAATAGAATTTAACAGTTTAAACATATCTTCAACATTTCTTTTAAAATAAAAATTAGATACAAGCTTTTGAATTTTTTTATCAATAACATTCCTATTTTCTACACAAATTTTAAGTAAAGTGGGGCAATTTTTAAGGTAAACATCTAAAGCATCTGAAAATGAATCAAACCTAGTATTATAAGGAAGAGCTAATTTGACAGTATTTACATTGCATGCAATTTTTAAATTTGGCTCTTAAACATGTTTTTGATGTATTTCTTATTCCCTCAAATGAAAACCAAATTATATTTTCCATTTTTCTTAGACATTCTTTTATTTCAATATATATAAGTAGCTTTCTTAAAATAAAATACAATACAAAGTAACTAGAAACAGAAAAAAATAATGTAAAAACTGCAAATCCAATCTAAGAAAAACCAAAGCTTACTAATTCCAATAGCTATGGAACAGAGAAAATTCATAGTCAATCATTCATTAACATACAGAACAAGAGTAACCGATGGAAAGAATGACTTATGATTGTCATTATTGATGCTTTGATACCACCTGATGCAATCCTTAGTAAATCATAATCAAGCTATCTAAGCAGTAAAATTGCATTTTTGGCTGGCATATGCCATTTTTGCATTTTTTAAAAAATAAAAGGTTTAAAAAAGAATTAAAACTCACTACCTTTTTTAATCCTCCACAGTTCACAGTAGAAAAATATTTTGCCATGTCAATTTATAGTTAGTAAGAAAAATTAGATTGATTAAAGATGTTTGTCTCTTTAAAAATTTAATTTGTCTTTAGCTTTGCTTGTAGGTCCTCCATAACTTTGATTTTGCACATTTTAATAATGTGTAAAATAAATGAAAACATTAGGGAAAAGGAAAAAAACCAAATTAAAAAAAACCAGCATGGTTTTTTTAAAAAAACCACTTGGTTTAAACCATGGTTTAAACCACGGTTTAAACCAGCGTGGTTTAAACCAAACAACCCTGTCTAGAGCAGACAGCAGAATGTCGAGTTGAATGTGTCATGTCGAGCCAGCGTGCTTGCTGATCCGACCAAAGCTAGTATAAGGAAGAAAATATGGGCTTCTGATCGATTAAATAATATAAAAAATATCTAGAAAAATTTTGGAAATCTTTCTTTTTATGTAATCGAAAAAAGAGTATCAAAATCCATGTTTATAAAGGTTTTAAACAAAAACGTATGATTACGTTACATAAACTCAAAAATGAACCTAAATAAAATGTTCTTTAAAGTATTCTACCAATCAGAAGTCCGTGTTTTCTCCCCTATGCTAGCTTCAGTGGGATAGGCAAAAATTGAGTCTCCACCAGGCGCTTGCTGAGTAGGGTAGCCCAATTCTATGTTTTTAGTTACTTCTGGGCGTATCGTACTGTTTACGTTTAAACAGTGGCGTGAGGAAAAAAAAAAACTGCCCGGGCCAAAGTTTCAATTTGCACCGGACGCGAGGGGCTTCACTAGTTTGACTCCAAGTTTATAGTTACAGCCCTGGGGACATTGACAATTTCTAATAAACTATTGGCAACAATGATCTTTTGTTTAAGTCTACTAGTGACCTATAACCAACTGATCTCATCATAGTAACAGATGACATCAGAAGATTTAATTGATGACATGGTGAAAAAAAAATTTTCACTAATCCAATGTAAATGTTTTCCTCTATTCAAATTTAATTTTTAAAATATGTACTTTTACAAAAAGTCAATTGTAACTTATTTTTTCTTAAAAGAAAAGGTTTTTAAATATTTTGGCTATAAGAAAATAATGATAATGCTTCTAGATTTACCATCATTTTGATTTTATCTAAACCATGTGGTAATTTTACCTTGGGACAGTAAACTTTATTGTACCTTGGAACATAGTAACAAATGCATGGTTTGTAATAATTTGCATAAATAAAAGTATCTTATTACTTATTTCACAGAAAATTCTACAAAACATGTGACATACAGAAAAGAAAAGAAAACAAACTTTATTTGATATATTTTTATAATGACTGAACTTTGCAAATATGAACCTGGCAACTCCCAATAAATCTTTTTCTTCCAATGTTCTAAAAAGAGCGCATGCTCTGATGTATTTTTTTGGGGTTTTGAATAAAATTTAAAAGTATATTTATGTATTTTACAATGTTGTTAATCATGGATAACATAAGTCATAGTTTGATTCTTATAATAAAGAAATGCAGGGAAATTATAATTATTTTATTTAAAATTCCCATCTATTCTTTTAAACTATAGCCACTTGACTGTACTATGTTTGGAGCAAAGAAAACATACTACAAGTCTTAACCTAATGAATAGATGATATCGCATCCTGAACGGCCAATCACAATGTATGTTGTAATAGAAATTGTTGGAAATGCATTTTAAAAATTTCACACATTTTGAATTTAACAGGCATTTATTCAATCAATGAAAATATATTCAGTGAAGACTAATTTTTAATAATATGCAATCGGTAAACCATTTCATTCAACTGAAATGTTTAATGAAACAGCTGAATTTACAGCGGTAAATATTATCTGATGTATACGTAACAAGTAGAAATCAAGTAGTACAAGTTTATCTTCACATTCTCAAAGTGTCACACCCCCAATAATAATATTGTCATTTTTCATACCCGCAGCTTGTAAAAAGAAAAACAATATCTTGTATTTTAAGAGCTTCTTTAGTAAAAATTTAAATTGCCAAGCAGAAAACTGCCATAGAAAGAAAAAAGAAGACTGCTTTTAGAACAAAATAGGAGTTTTGAATTTGTTAATCATAAACGTGTTTTATCTTGTACTAAAGATGGTGACGATATTAATTATGATCATATAATATATGTGTTAGAAGTAAGAAATAAAAAAAAATTACTCTCACAAAAAAGTATCTGATAAAATGTTTTTCTCTTCCATGTATTTAAAATTAGTTAATCTTTTTGCCAATGATGAAAACTTGAGTTTTATTCTCCATTTCCTGGTGAAGTAGAAGTTTTATTGGCACAATTAGTTATTATTCTACAAAATATTGTATTGTTATTGTGCAAAATTATTAATTAGTTATATGTCTATTGCCTGAATTTTGCAGTACAATGTAACATCTTTAATCCAGACACCTATCATCCAGAAACTTCTGCAATCCAGACAGTTTGGTGCACAGTGGTGTAGCTAAGGGGGGGCAAGGGAGGTGTCCGTCCTGGGCGCCGAGGCCTAGGGACACCAAATTGAGAGAAATTGTTATATATCTATATTGGGGTGGGGGCGCAAAATTTCTTGCTGGCCCCGGGCGCCAAAAAACATAGCTACGCTACTGTTGGTGCAGTTTTTGTTTTTATTTTGAATTAAAGATAATAGATGGCGCCATAGGTCTTATGTAATTGAATTTCAGAAAATGGTTAAGAAAATGAAAAGATTACATAATAATTCAACTTTTTTTCAATATTAATGCAACAAGAACTCTCTAAATTACATTTGTAATTAATATAGGTGCCTTTCTAAATATTAAATTGTAAAAATTTATGATCAATAGTAATTTCACTTATTTTTCTTTTTCCAAAGATAAGATGTCACAAAAATATCACAAAATTGGATTTTTTTTAATTGTTATTTCTTTTATGTATTTAACTTATGACTTATTCTGACATTTATAGTTGCTATATGTTTAATTTTTTATATTATTAGTGTTATATATGTTACAGGCCAAACCTGATTTTAGGCCAAACTAGATTGACCTAGCCCAAACCGGTCTATCCTAGCGCCCATCAGATAAACTAGTTTTTCCTAGACCAAACCGGTCTATCCTAGCGCCCATCAGATAAACTAGTTTTACCTAGGCCAAACCGGTCTATCCTAACACCCATCGGATAAACTGGTTTTTCCTAGGCCAAACTAGTCTATCCTGAGGTCCATAGGACAAACTAGTTTGGCCTAACTCTTATAGGATAAACTAGTTTAGACTGCTGTTCATTGGTCTGAACTAGTTTATCCTAGGCCAATTCAATTTGGCTTGATTTTATTGAATTCAATGACCGCCTCAACGCCAACATTCTTGTTTGTCCTAGGCTGATCTAGTTTATCCTAGGCCAATCTGGTTTTAGGTGTTTTTAGCTCACGGGCGTGAAAGCCAGAGAAATAATGGGCTAACAGGTTCTGTATATGCATGTACGCATGTATATACGGATGTATGTGCATATGTATGTACGTAACGCGATAACTCTTGATAGAGATATCCGATTTGCTTCAAATTTTGGATGTAGGTTCATTCTGATAAGGTACTTTTATGAGTAATTTTGGGAATTCATTGAATAAGAATAAAGGAGGGAGAAGGGGAGGCTAATCCCACACCATTAATTTAGACAAATGGATTTATCATGCAGCATTATCAGTTTTCATTTAAAATTTTAGATATAGGATCATTGTGACAAGGTACCAACGTGATTAGTTGTAGATGTTTATTGTATAAGTCTAAAAGAAAGGGCAATGTAGGCAACACAACATAATTTAGATAAATGGTTTCTGATGCAGAATTGACGAATTTGCTTCAAGTTTTGGATAAAAGTTCTTTCTGATAAGGCGATTCCCTGAATAGTTTTGGAGATTTAATGGTTAAGTATAAAGGGAAAAATGAAGGATTACCCTCTTACCTAGGAAAAACTAGTTTATCCTATGGACATATAGATAAACAAGTTTGGCATAGGAAAAACTAGTTTATCCAATAGGCGTTATGATAAAATAGTTTGGCCTAGGATAATCTAATTTGGCTCTAAATCGGGTTTGGCCGGTAAAAAACATGTCTTAAACAAGAATAAGTATAAATGTGTGTAAAGAGTAATTTCTTATAATATCAATACAGAAATTTAACATGTCCACCGTAGAGACATGATGCATTGGACATGGTGTTTGCTTATTTTATTATTACAGTAGACTCCCTCAAATCCGCACAGCTTGGGACCAGAGGTTGTGCGGATTTTAGAATTTTGCAGATTTCTGGTCGTTGCTTTGTTTACATTTTTTAAACAGTAAGTTGAGTGCAATTAATAGTGCAATCAGAACTATAATGAATGCTTACAATATAATAAAATATTAAAATAAGTAATAAACTAAAATAATACAAATTTAGATATTTTTTTAAATGATTAAAGTACTAATAGCAAAGGTCAAGTTAATAATCAATAGTGTATGATTAAATATTCATTATAAAGATTAAATGTATTTTTCCAGAATTATTCAACAAAACTTGCCTCATAAAAGTGCATTACTAATTCACATCAAAATCTTAAAATAAGGATTTTTTCCCCCCCAAGTTTAGCCTGGCTTAATAACCAAAAAATCTTGAGTAATGCATAAATATATTTGGTAAGAAGATTTTGATTACCAGTGATATCAGCAATATCTTGATTTTCCAAAAAAAAAAATTATTCTTCCTTCATGAAAAAACATCAAAGCACAGAGTATTATTAAGAAAATTACAAATTAAAAAATATATGGAATTGATACAAAACTAAAAAAATCAAATTTTGTTCCAATATCCGAACTGAAAATGTCATTGTTTACATCCATAAAATATGTGCGGATTTTAGAGAGTTGCGGATTTCTGGTTTGCGGATTTGAGGGAGTCTACTGTATTATTTATTTATTTTATTTATTGCATATTCGAGTTAGATCAGAGCTGAACCTAATTTGGAATCAAACAACGTTTTCCGTTTTTGAGAAATTAATTACCTGTCAACATATAAGCTATTCTTGTCACGGCGTCAAGTTTTTCTTTTCCATAAAGTCGAAAGTGGAAATTCGATTCAAAACGTAGTTTTAATAGTATTTTCTCAAAGGCACGTCGCTTTTATGAAAAATGGTTAACGCCATTCGATTACATATTTTTTGAGTCAAAATGCCTGTTAATCTTATGCATTTCTGAAAATGAATTAGTTCTTACATGTGCTAAGATGCAGCTCTTTTGGATTTGAGAAAACAGATTCAATAGCTATGATATTTATAACTCTCTTTTTTCTTTTGCTCTAAACTACATTAATTATTTAATGAATCACTATTTGAATATTGAAAGATTTAAGAATCTAAATAATCAATAATACATTTTGTATTTACCATTCTGTGAACACATCATGATTTAAAAATACATTGTAAATTTATCCAATAAATATTTATGCAGTATTTTTTAAAGGAGTCCTATTTGTATGTTAAGTAAAATCTGAATGTTTTGCAGAAATTGAGTAGGGCCAGATTGAGCCAGACTGAGTCTCTTTTCACTGATTTTTGTACAGGCAGGGCTCGGTCTGAACTTTTAATTTTTACACAGGGTCACGGCAAAATAACTTTCCTTTGGGAAGGCCGGGGCCTGGGCCTCGAAATTCCGGCGAGGGCAAACTTCTGGCAATATTCTACTACAGGGTTGTTTGGTTTAAACCAATTGGTTTAAAAAAAAAAACCATGCTGGGTTTTTTTCACCTGTTTTTTTTAATTCTTTTACCCAAATGTTTTATTTTACACATTATTGAAAAATGCAAAATCCAAATTATGAAGAAGCTACAAGCAAAGCTGTAGAAAAATGATGAATTAATAAGTTTCTAAAAGGACAAAAAATTTTAATCAACTCAACTTTTCTTGTAAGCTGTAAATCTATATGGCAGAATAACTATTTTTTCTAAAATTAGGTGGTTAGAATAAACTAATCCGTTTTCTTTCTTTCTTTTTCTTTTTTAAGGCCTATATGTATATATATATATATATATAGCCATTATTTGTAATACATATATATATAGCCAGAAGGGCAGACTCAAGTTAAAAATGCACTTTTATTATTTAAATTGCTTGATTAGTTAAGATTTACTAAGGATTTCATCATTTCAGAAATTCCTTTTGTTATGTGTGCTATTGAATAATTGGCAATGAGCTTTTTGTTTGCTCTGTGATTAGTGATTTTAACAAGCCTTTGTTTTTTTTTTTTGTTTGTTTTTTTTTTTTTTTTTTTATTCTTACATTGGGATTGGCTTTTTTTGCATTATAATTTTATTCTTTTGCCAGCTAGGTTGGCACAGTTCAAACCAATTGGTTTTTTAGAACAAATCTAATATAATATTTTCTCATTTTTGTAATTTAAGTGTTTCAAATTATTGGATGAAAGTAATTTTTATTTTTAAATCTTATCTCAATAGTCACCATAAGACATAGTGAGTCTAGTCAAGGTCATGTTAGTATACATGTAGAATGCATATTTCATGCACTGATGAACATATCTGAAACTCTGCAGAAAACATTCAAATCATGTAAATTTAGCAAAAATAAAATAGATAAAAAATATGCAATATTTAGATTTAAAAAATATTTTCCTTTGAGAAACGCAGACGTACAGATAATGACATAAATGATCGTTAAAATTTCAGTCAAGCTGTAAAAGAAATTTTTCTTGATTGGAGGGATTATTTTTTAAGAATAAAAAAAAACTCAAGATATGAAGTCGAATAAGAAGACATTGAAAAATTAGGCACTAGTAAAGCACCTGTTTACATTTAACTAAAATATGCAAAAGATATATTTAATTCTTCTATTGCATAACCAAACCCATTACTTAGATCAGTTAAGAAAATTGGCAGGAAAGGGGGAGGGGGGGCAAGACAAGGTTTACTTGAGACGTAATAGAAAAAAAAGTCTCATAAAAATGCCTAAAAAATGCAATTTTTAGTTTAGATGTTTAAAAATACCAAGTGTTATAATAGAGCATGCAGTCTGATGGCTGTTTAAATTCTTTGGTAGATGACAGCATTTATAAAGCTACTGTATATTTTAACATCAATGTTTTTCAATAGTCTAAAAAGCTGTCAAATAGATATTTTTGTTTATTTAACAGTCATCTTTTAACTGGTAGTTTTAGAAAACACAATGCTTGAAGTGTGTAAAGACTACTGCTAAATTCAAATCTTCCGAAAATTCTTTATAAAAAGCTTTATTTTTCAATAAAAGATAATTAACTCATGCTATGAAGACTATTTTCGTTCATATTTTAAAAGATTGGAAGTTAAAGTTTGTTAACTGCTTGAGACGTATAAAATCAGCCGTGATGATTAAAATTACATTGCGTAAAACAATAACTCAAGTAGGAGAGACTCAAGACCAAGATCTGACTATGTATGTGGCATTTATTGATGAAACTTAAAAGAGTATTACACTCTTACGGGGTGACCCCCCGGTGAAAATACAGAAGCAGGAGCTCTACATCCTTACAGCAGGACAGTTAGAGATAGAATGAATCCTGACATCAAATAAGGTAGCCAAAATGCATCGAGCTAAAATGTGGTTGCCCTTATCATAATAACCCTATACGTATAGTTCATAAAGAAAGTTTAAATTAAAAACGTGCCAACCGGACCGTTAATTTGGTGATTAATATATCAGTGTACAAATATGCATGCCAATACTGATTGCTGGGAAAAATATTTCTATATGCATAACACAGATGTCAGACGCCGCTTTAATATAGATAGAGCGTTAGATTTTAAGCCGAAAAAGGGAGTTGTAATGTCTGTTAATTTGGAAAGGAATTAAGTGACTGCGTAACTGCAAAAGGGCATATGGTTTTAAAAATATCTTACAATGTACTCTTTGAACAAACGAAAGTATGCAGGCTCAGAAAATGATTTTAGGATGAGAAAAGATTTGTTTTTGATTTATTTTATTAACAGCCTCGGTTAAGAATGAAAACCTACTTAACCGCAATTTAAAGGAAAGAGATAAATATATTCTTTTTAGAAAGTAAAAAATGATGTTTAATTGATTTGAAATTGGGAAAGATAATTTGAATTTTAAACCTGAGAATTTAAATTAAGAAAAAGAACTTAATATGTGATGTTATGTTATTTTCAACATCACATATCTCTCCCCCTTTCCCGGAAAAACTATTATAACCCACATGCATTTAGCTCGACACATTTAGTGACGTAGAATAACAGTACAATAGCACATACATAATAGAAAATAAAGTTGCAACTAAGATATATATGATATGGATAAATGAGCTCATAAAATATTTTTAAGCATATATGCATTGATTAATAAAACATTGAGATTTAATTTCTCAAATAAAATAATATAAGGTATACCATTTTTATATATTTGTTGATTAACATATAAAATAAATCATAATCTGGAATTTTTTTTTTTCATTGTGCACCGGTGACTTAAAATATTATAATTCCAGATCTTTCATCTTGCTTGATTTGAAGTCCTCAAGCTTAAAATTTTGGTGTCCATGATGTTGGATATGTCCCAACTAAAACATTATGTTGAAATGTAAATATCAACACAAAAATCTATATGTTATGAAAAATTTTTTAAATTCAATAAGCATACATATAAAGGATAGCTATAATAAAATATAAATGACACATAAAATATCTAGTGTGGCTAGAGACATCAACGATTAGGAATAGTAAATTAGAATTAGTAAACACATTACATTTACTCAATGAAGACAAATTTTCACTTTTTTTTAAGTAAGAAAATTAAAAAGGTGGTCACAATCTGTAGCATGTAAATGAAAACTGAAAATGTGAAAATCTAAAGCATTTGTTCTGATGAAATGCACAAGTATTGATAAAGATAAAATTTCTCTTGAATGTGTAGAGAATGTGTTTGTAAAAAGATGTGAAATAGAGAGTAAATATGTTCAGTTAAAATGCAACCATTAACTGGGCTTCTACTGAAGATACGGCTGGTATAAATACCAACAAGGTTGCACTTACATTTAACTTTTTTTTTTATAAAATACTCTCAAAACCAGAAAATTAGAAATAAAGTGTGAATTAATGTTTATAAAACTACACAATGTCTAAAAAAATTATGTTAAATTGAATGTACGTTAAGAATTACCTGAAAATTAAGTGCAAGAGTTAAATAGGCATACAAGAATACAAATGGATTGAGTTGATGACTTCCTGATAAAGTAACTAACATCATCAAATACAATTCAATTTAGAATGATATTTAAAGTGACATTTTACTGTAATGAAATATTTTTCTTCAAAAAGCGAAGATTTTAGAAGAAACCATTGACATAATTTTGATGTATATGTGTCATGCCGATTATAAATGTGTATGAATAAAGGAGTACGAAACAATTTACAAATTGAAATATCAGATGCTGTATTCATATATTTATGACAGCAATATGCATCACCATTGCTAAACTGAAATCCTAAAGATCATTATAAGTTTTCAGTAATGCATAAATATATATTTCAAATGTAAATAAAAGGTAATGTAAGAAAAGAATTGTGTAAAAGTGTCACTGACTGTATAAAAACAACAACAACAACAAGTGTAAAAAGAGATTAAAATGAAAGTTATTATAATGTATGTTGTAAAAAAAAATATATAAACATTAATCAACCATTACACAATACGCATACTATTGCGATGCAATAAGTAAGTAAGTACAATTGTTCATCATTAATGATGTTAATAACTAATGTCATGAAAGCATAACTAGTTAACTAGTACTTACAAAGAATATGCGATGTTTGAACGGTGTTAATGTCAGATTGAAGTGTTCATGGGAAATAGTATGTGTGATGAAAAGGAATGAAATGGTCGTGTTAATATCCTTGAATGAAAACCTTGATTTACTTACCAGAAATGGTTGACACATTGATTCGTAACATTAATTCGCACATTGAATAAAAGATTGATTAGCACTTTGATTGTAAACATTGATTCGAACATTAATTGGAAAATGATTCGCATTTGGATTAACATCTTGAATGAATTATAATGTATGTAACATTGACCAAAGAAAAATGTATATAGTGTTTGATAAAATAACTCATTTATAATTTCGACAGAAATTAATTAAATTGGTCTACACCAAATAAGAGTTCACAAACACTATGGCAAACATGAAAAAAAGTAAAAGATGTGTAAAATTTTATTGATAAGTCCTAAAATGAGAAAAAAAAACTATGTGATAAAGTTATATCTCCTATATAATCTGTAACGGCGCATATGGAAAAAAAGGAAAACATTACATGAAAAAGAAGACACCGTCACATACTGCCAATATGGCAATAGGCTATGGTAAGGCAGTATAAAATCTAAATGATTTTTTTTATGTTCTCTTTAAAAATAAGAACTGTTAAACTACTTTACCAAGAAATAACTTATGAAAATGTCAATTGAGAAGTGTAAAAATGTTTATGTCACCTAAAGTAAAAATGTATATAATTTCAAAAGCACCTAATGCATGTTATAAAAAAAACTGAATCATAGTTTAACTAGTCTTGACTTGTAATACTCCATAATAACATTAATTGAAATTGTATCTAATGTGTGTAGTGTATGATATGCAAAATTCGCAAATAATGTCTTCAGAAATTACAGAAACTGGCATCTTAACCTAATAAAATTTTGTAACCTTACGAACAGTTTAAAAAGTGCTATCTATATATGTGTGTTTTTTTTTAATAACAAGTGTTATTCCAAAAGAAGGAGAATATTCAGAAAGTTATATTTCCTACATAAATATGCAACAGTGCGCGGGTAAAAAAAATAACCATGAGTGGATACATTAAGTGTTAATGTGTGTAAAATGAAAAGGCACGGTTGCATGTTACCAAAATGGTTATAGGATATGGTAAAATAGTATGATAAATCACGAAGATTATTGTACATTTTACATCTGAGTAAGTGCATTATAACTACTTTACCAAAATATAACTTCTGAGCTGCAAATGATAACGATGATTAACTCTGATCTACATTAATGATAGAAAAAAATACGCGTGTGTCATTTATTAAATAAAAAAAATATTGAAAAGAATGAAATGAACCAATATCATTTTAACTTGGCAAACATTGGTGGCCAGCGCCACACGGTGACAACCAAGTGCAACAGATAAACACTTTCAAAAAATTATTTCCGGCCGCGAAATAACCAAATGAAAGGGTTCATAACATTCTGAAATATTAGATATTGCATTATAATATGCATTTTTGAAAATTAATTTTAAATGTAAAATAGTGAACCTGACATTTCAAAAATAGTTGTATCTGTAATAATAATGACACATGCATGGTTAATTGCCTGAATGATAGAAAATGTTTCTGTGTTGTAATTAAAGAATAAAATGAGATGAGCAATGAAATGTGTAAAACTCATTAACTGATATAGCACTGAAAATACGTTTAACAATCCTCTAAAGTATTCCTGTAATTATTTTTCTCCCAAAAAATTGTCCTGTATGCTGAAAAAAATCTGTCAAAACGTCTAGTGTTAAATATGCATTTATATCTAGTCGAAAATTGTAGTCAGCCAATTATTGATAATTACAGTATGACTGATAGCATCCATAATCTAATGTGAAAAATATAAAAGAAAAGTAAAAAAATATTTATAACTTCTTTATGTCTACACCGAACAAAGTATTAAATAGATGTTCTCTAGCGCACACCATGTGTATATTTAAAAAAATGTACATAACTATACATGTAATATATTTAAAAAAAATGTGTACACGAACATTTTCACTTTCAGGCATACCTTTAGTATTAATTAAAAAGATAAGTTGTAATGTAGTACCTTTAACAAATGACAAAAATATAATTAACTTTAAGAAATCTGCACCTTCTATAAAACATGATAAAGTAAACTTAACTTTAAGAATATTCACGAATTTTGTACGTGCAGATGTAAATAAAACAATATAAAACAAAAGGACAAAAAGTAACTTGTGAATTGTTAATTAAAAATATGTTTAATGACCTGTTAACCTAATCTAATCTCAATCATAAATTATCCACTGTAAATAAAAGAAAATTTCTATGTCAGAAAATCATTAAAATGTCTGGTTTAAAAAAAAACAAAAATATGTAAATTAATTTGAACAGCATCGTGGAAAATGAAATGTGATAAAAAGTGAAAAAGAATTACACCTACAATATACAGAATTGCCAGGCCACAACTTGTATATGAGTATAAATGCTATACCATGAGTCAACCTAAGCGGTTTATAACAAAGTATGTGTACCCTAAAATAAAATTATTTCATTTGCAAAATAATATTGTAAGTGAGATAAGGAAGAAAAATATAACAGTCTCAAAACACTTCTTTTTTAGTATTAGTAAAGTTTGTACTGTTACATTATAAGCAAAAAAATGTGCAGTGAATATTGAAATTTGAAGAGGGGTAAAATGCATAATGTGTAAACATCAATATAAATGCCAAAAATTATGAGGGTACAGCAATACACGTGTAACATTGATTAAACATCCAAAAAATAATTGTCAAATGTAAATATGTGTGTAAAAATAAGTAGGCATCGCTGTACACAACTAACGGGTTAACTTATAGATTTTTTTTTTATGATACTGATAATGATATTAAAAATCTGTTAATTTTCATTCAGAAAAGAAAATCTTATTCATAACATGTGTCAAAAATTCAAATAATTTACCAACATTGTCGACATACCTAGAAAAATTACCTCAGTGGATAATCTAAAGTTAAACTATAAACATATGCAAAAATTGATTTTCTCTTTTTTTTTTTACCAAAAAAAAGGAAAAAAAAAACACTTTTGTAAAATTATTTTAGTACCAAAAATGCTCATTGATTAACTATTATATTTCCATAAAAATCTCTATACTAAAAATATAGATATTATATTTCTGAAATATAATAGAAAAAGTAAAAAAAATGTTCTTAGTATTTAACAATAATACCTAAAGTAGATTTTCTTTCTTTCTTTTTTTTTAATCACTTTGTAAATCACAATGGTAACATTAAACAACTTACCTTGTATATTATTTTAAAATAACCATGAACATGTTTGCAAAATATAATATAAAAATATGTATACTTTTAAGCTGAAAAAAATCCATCTGAACTAAAAGTAAATAAAGAGAAACATACCTGTAAATCAAATTATCGAAAAAAATTTTTTTAAATAAAGAACAATTGAATTCTAAAACAATCATAAGTATTATTTTTTTTTAAAAATAAATTCTGAATGATTAAAGAAAACTAAACAACACTTCTGCTCATAGCTTATCAAATATTCATCCGCTGAAAATAAAAATAACTTAGTTTTCTACTCAGATTCGGCGAGCAGTCATTCACAGAAAGACTCGAAACTGTTTGTCCCGACCTTTGGCCTTGAAAAGTTTCTGATTCAGTTACCAGCTGATTAAAAGATGAGCTGAGAAAAAAATTGTGAACTTTGATTGAAGTCCGAACATATGTCGCACACACAAAGTGTTCTTCGATCTTTTTGAAGAGCTTAAATAGAAGTGTAAAGTCATTTCTTTTCTTCTACCAGGGAGTGTCATAGGCAAAATAATTAACGGAGTAAATATAATTTCTTTTTCTTTCATTTTCTTTTCACGATCATTTGAGGATGATTTTCAAGTAATATGAATGTGAAGTATTTCAAAGCAGGCGATATTGTAATAAACCTATAAATGGGCCGATAGATGCAGCTATGTTTTTTTTTTTCCTTTTGGTTAAATGCAAACCGCACCCAAAACAAGCATCAAAATAGCATATTTCACATTTTTTTTTTTTTTTTTCGCGGAGGGAAATTTGTCTTAAGACACGGAAAGCATATTTCACTCTTTTTTTTTTTTTTTTTTTTTTTTTTTTTGGTAACTGTAGGGCGGTAGGGAGATGTGTGCGAACTGCAGTTGATAGCACCGATTCACAGTGATGACAACGAATGACAAGTACTGGAGTTTCACTTTCTTGTAGATAGGGCATTTCACAAGCCATAAGATTGTTAGGTGTAAGAAATATTCACTGATAATGTAGTGTATAATCCACAAAAGTCCAAGGCAGCTTTGTTAAAAGTCCAATTTATGACGAAAGGTTAGTCTCCACTTGAAAATATAGTTTGCAAATAGCAAGAAAGATTAGTTCAGAGGGGTCACCCTAGCCACATTAAATCATATGAGTCTCTACTGGTGCTAGGCACCAATTTATATGAAGACTATTTTCGTTCATATTTTAAAAGATTGGAAGTTAAAGTTTGTTAACTGCTTCAGACGTTTAAAATCAGCCGTGATGATTAAAATTACATTGCATAAAACAATAACTCAAGTAGGAGAGACTCAAGACCAAGATCTGACTATGTATGTGGCATTTATTGATGAAACTTAAAAGAGTATTACACTCTTACGGGGTGACCCCCCGGTGAAAATACAGAAGCAGGAGCTCTACATCCTTACAGCAGGACAGTTAGAGATAGAATGAATCCTGACATCAAATAAGGTAGCCAAAATGCATCGAGCTAAAATGTGGTTGCCCTTATCATAATAACCCTATACGTATAGTTCATAAAGAAAGTTTAAATTAAAAATGTGCCAACCGGACCGTTAATTTGGCGATTAATATATCAGCGTACAAATATGCATGCCAATACTGATTGCTGGGGAAAATATTTCTATATGCATAACACAGATGTCAGACGCCGCTTTAATATAAACAGAGCGTTAGATTTTAAGCCGAAAAAGGGAGTTGTAATGTCTGTTAATTTGGAAAGGAATTAAGTGACTGCGTAACTGCAAAAGGGCATATGGTTTTTAAAATATCTTACAATGTACTCTTTGAACAAACGAAAGTATGCAGGCTCAGAAAATGATTTTAGGATGAGAAAAGATTTGTTTTTGATTTATTTTATTAACGGCCTCGGTTAAGAATGAAAACCTACTTAACCGCAATTTAAAGGAAAGAGATAAATATATTCTTTTTAGAAAGTAAAAAATAATGTTTAATTGATTTGAAATTGGGAAAGATAATTTGAATTTTAAACCTGAGAATTTAAATTAAAAAAAAGAAGTTAATATGTGATGTTATTTTCAACATCACACATGCAGTCTTCTATCAAAAAAATCAGACATCACATATAACAAGTATTTCAACTTAATTATTTTGAATTACCATTTGAAAATTATGTATATGAAGTTTTATATATGAATCTATATCATGTATTTATTTATAGTGCTAGTAATCAAAAGATTGTTCATTAAGATTTTCAGGGTATCAATGTTTCATTATGTAGTGCTTTTTATTTATGAAATATAAGACACAGCTTTTTCTAAAAATGTTTAGATTTTAAAGAATTTCAATTTTCTACATAATTGATTGTATAATAAATAATTATATTGATTAGAATTACCTTTAAATCAAATTATTACCTATATATTCAAAAATGTTTACTTTTGTTCATAAATTTGCATGTATATGTAACAAGAAAACATATTAAAAAAAACCTGGTTTAAACCAAAAAAACCATGGTTTTTGGTTTTTTTAAAAAAAAACCCGTTTTTTTACCAACCCTGTTCTACAACCCTTCGAATAAAATACATTATATAAGGATGATGTCAAAACCACTTTGCACAAGGTTAGCTATGGAGCAGTAGTCGGGATCAATAGTGAAAAGAATATTGTCGAATTAAACTGATGGTTTTTAAATCGCAAGTTGTTTGCACTAATTGTGTATCGCAGCCTTATTTTTTTTTAAAGAATTACACCCTCGAAAAATAAAGTAAGTTGGATTGCCTTTTCCGATTTCCCCAATTATACTTAACCATTGAACCCCAAAACTAATCACAGATACGCTTTATAAAGTTAAACAACTGTCCAAAATTTGTAGCAAATCAGATAATTCTGCTCAAAAAACCATTCATTTGATTTAAAGAGGGTAATCCCCCATTCCCCCCTTTATACTTAATCATTAAACCTTTAAAACAATTCAGGAATTCTCCTTATATAAAAAAAACTATATTCAAAATTTATGGCAAGTTGGATAAATCTGCATGAAAACCCATTTATCTAATTTAAGGAAGGCGATAAAACGTCCACTACCCCATTATACTTTATCAAAAGAAAAAAACCCAAATTAAAGAAGCGCTTGATCAAATAAATTCATGTCCAAAATTTTAAGCAAATTAGATAATTCTGTGTTATAACCAATTTACCTTATTTAATAAAGGAAATAAATTGTAAGTTTTCCCCTTATATTTAACCGAAGAACCATCAAAATTTATCCGTGAAGCGCTTCATCAGAATAAACAAATCCAAGATTTGCGGCAAATCGGTTAATTCTGCATGAAAAACCCGTTTGTCAGAATTAGGCGGGATCCCCCCGTTCTTCCCGTTGTTATTATTCAATTAACCCCCAAAACTAATTAGGGAAGCGCTTTACCAAACTGAATTTATTTCTAAAATTTGAAGCAAATCAGTAAATTCTGCGTGAAAAAAACATTTACATAAATTATGGGGTGTTACACCTATTCACTCCTCCCTTTATACTTAAACAATGAACACTTACAACTAATCATGGAGGTGCCTCAAGAGGATGCTCCTATATCTAAATTTTGAATAAAATATGCTAATAATGCATGGAAACCCATTTATTTGAATTAAGGGAAGGGGCGAATCAGCATCTGATTGCCCCCCCCCCCTTCTTCTTCTCCAATGATTATTCTACGCCTTATTCTTCTCCCATAATTAATTAGAAAAGTTCCTCATAAGAATAAACCTATATTGAAAGTTTGATGCAAATCGAGTATTTCTATCAAGAATTATTGCGTTACGTACTTACGTACATACATGCGTACATACATGCATACAGAACGTGGAAGCCCATTATTTCTCTGGATTTGATGCTTATGAGCTAAAAACACTTAAAACTATATTGGCCTAGGATAAACTAGATCAGCCTAGGACAAACAAGAATGTTGGCGTTGAGGCGGTCATTGAATTCAATAAAATCAAGTTAAATTGAATTAGCCTAGGATAAACTAGTTCAGACCAATAAACAGCAGTCTAAACTAGTTTATCCTATAAGGGTTAGGCCAAACTAGTTTGGCCTAGGAAAATCTAGTTTGTCCTATGGGCCTTAGGATAGACTAGTTTGGCCTAGGAAAAACTAGTTTACCTGATGGGTGTTAGGATAAACCGGTTTGGCCTAGGAAAAACTAGTTTATCCAATGGACATTAGGCTAGACCGGTTTGGCCTAGGAAAAGCTAGTTTATCCGATGAGCGTTGGGATAGACCAGTTTGGCCTAAAATCGGGTTTGGCCTGTAACATATATATTACAAATTTAAAAATTTTTCGCCAAAACTAACCTTTATACTATCTTAATTTTCTTATAATAATACTCCGTACTTACTTCAAATTATTAAATTAAAATCTTGTTTCTAAATCTAATCTGTTAATCCTTATGCAGACGATATAAATTCTTAATTTGCCTTAAAAAACATTATTCCAGTATGCGTAAATTTAAAAAGATGGCTCTAAATTAAAAATATTCTTAATTAAAACTTTATTTCTTAATATTCCAAATAAAACTGATTTCTTCTATGTTTTTATCAACCCTTTTTAAGAAAGTCTTATTAAATTTATTCCAAAACCATACCTTTCAAAAAATATCATTATTTTATTTTATCTATTTATTTATTTTTCCTACGTCAACCTTTGATGTGTGCATATTAATAAATTCATTTTTTTTCTTTTTCTATTAAAATTAATCATTTATAAAAATCGTCTGCCTAAGATATTTAAAATTCTGAGTCAATTATAAATTGGTTAAATAATATTTTTTTAAAAATAAATTTATCGTTTGTGGAAAATAATCTCGTAGCTGGACAAGAATTCTGTTTACATAAAAGAATGATGGTTTGAGGTTACAGAATGTTCCAGAACTTTCTTTTTTAGTTTAAAAAGGTGGAAGTCTCGAGATGAAGAAGAAGATTTCTTGGGTTGCTTCTTCGATGAGGACAGCTCACTGAAATAATGATGGAATTTTTGCAAAAGGAGCTTTTCCTTCCTCATTATTACGAATTTAATAAATGAATTTACAGCAGCCCATGACTAATTATTGGATCTTCTACATTTATTTATTTATTTTGTTTTTTCCCTCGCTTGCCATGACTGTGTGTTTCTTTTTAACCAGTGGAAATAATTCGAGTTCTCCTTAAATCGTCACATATATAACAATTTTAAATATGTTACTTTAATTATAAGGTTGATTTTTAAATTGTAATTGTAAGCCTTAAATTTCTAACTGTAATTTTTTTATTTTAGAATTTAGTTTTTCAATATTTTTCATGACGAATCTATTATTCGAGTGATATGTAACAGGGTTGGTATGATTTAAATCAACCAATTTAAATCAAGATTTAAATCTAGATTTAAATCAACTGATTTTTTTAAAAAAATCATTTGATTTAAATCAATTTTTTTTTTTTTTAATTTTTTAAATTAGTCAGCAGAGAAATAAGAAATAGGTGTAAATAAGTAACAGGTGTTTTTCTGGTATTATCATGATTGCTATCAGAAAGAATGTGGCAAGTACAGGTTAAGTCCAGGTATCTCCATCCTAATCCTTTAATTGTTTGTTCTTTTGTAATAAACTTTAGACGATGAGGTGAAACACAGAAACCCTTTATAAATCAATTTCATTTGCCAATCTTGGCAATTAAATTATTTGAATCTTTTTTTGTTTCGCAAGTTAATAATTAAACAAATTCATTAATGTTCACCAAAAAATCATATACTACACGCAAGGAACAAGTTTTAAAACTTGCCATATTACACTGTCAAATTTCAATCATAGCTTACGAATTTTTTAAATTTTAGGGTAAAAAGTTAGAAAATATATTAGATAAAGATAGAAGAGTTGCCAAGTCTCCTGATTTTCAGATGTTTCTCAATACTCCTTATTTTTGACATATTTCTCCTAATTTTTCACACTTTTTAAATATTCTGTTATTTAACAATCAAATGTGCTGTGATTCAGTGAGAAAAGCTCTAGTACAGGCGTAATTGTTCTTTAGTATGTTTGACCAGTAGTGTTTTATGAGATGAATTACACCCAGATTCATTATAAACTATGAATCTTTAAGGTTTGTTATTGTTACTATGGTCATGTATTGAATTAATAATAATTTGTCTTAGTGATGGGTGATTTCGATTTTTTAAATCGATTTAATCGATACTACGGCCAACTCGATTTAATCAATACTTTAAAATTTTTAATCGATTTCTCTAAAGGTAATATAATTTTCATTTTCCTCCAAAAGTCGAAGATAAAATAGACGGATGTGCCATCTCCAAAATTTCAGTGTATTAGTTTCTAAGATAGAAGAATTAAAGAAACCTCAGCAGAGAAATAAGAAATAGGTGTAAATAAGTAACAGGTGTTTTTCTGGTATTATCATGATTGCTATCAGAAAGAATGTGGCAAGTACAGGTTAAGTCCAGGTATCTCCATCCTAATCCTTTAATTGTTTGTTCTTTTGTAATAAACTTTAGACGATGAGGTGAAACACAGAAACCCTTTATAAATCAATTTCATTTGCCAATCTTGGCAATTAAATTATTTGAATCTTTTTTTGTTTCGCAAGTTAATAATTAAACAAATTCATTAATGTTCACCAAAAAATCATATACTACACGCAAGGAACAAGTTTTAAAACTTGCCATATTACACTGTCAAATTTCAATCATAGCTTACGAATTTTTTAAATTTTAGGGTAAAAAGTTAGAAAATATATTAGATAAAGATAGAAGAGTTGCCAAGTCTCCTGATTTTCAGATGTTTCTCAATACTCCTTATTTTTGACATATTTCTCCTAATTTTTCACACTTTTTAAATATTCTGTTATTTAACAATCAAATGTGCTGTGATTCAGTGAGAAAAGCTCTAGTACAGGCGTAATTGTTCTTTAGTATGTTTGACCAGTAGTGTTTTATGAGATGAATTACACCCAGATTCATTATAAACTATGAATCTTTAAGGTTTGTTATTGTTACTATGGTCATGTATTGAATTAATAATAATTTGTCTTAGTGATGGGCGATTTCGATTTTTTAAATCGATTTAATCGATACTACGGCCAACTCGATTTAATCAATACTTTAAAATTTTTAATCGATTTCTCTAAAGGTAATATAATTTTCATTTTCCTCCAAAAGTCGAAGATAAAATAGACGGATGTGCCATCTCCAAAATTTCAGTGTATTAGTTTCTAAGATAGAAGAATTAAAGAAACCTCAGAACCCCCCCCCCCCCCCCCTGCAAAATAGCGTTTTTTGTTGAGTGATGTACACCAAAAATTGATCAGGATCAAGTTTTATTAGGTACCAGCTGAATCTGAATTTTGATGAAAATCCATGAAAGCGCGAGATACAGCTATTGCGAAATCATAAAAAATGCAGCATATCAGCGCCATCTGTAGGGCAATTTACACCAAGAACTAAATAACACTAATCTATGTCAGAGATTTACTGAATCTCAATTTTGATGAAAATTCGTTCTTGAGATAGCGCTATTGCGTTAATCATGAAAAATACAGTATAGCAGCGCCATCTCTTAAGCGATTTCCACCAGAATGTAATTAGCATCAAATAATATCAAGGACTAATTGAATCTAAATTTTTATGAAAATCCGTCCATTAGTTCTTGAGATAAAGCTAAAATGGAAACAGGGGCATGCGAAAACAGAACTGCTCCCCGGTTCAAAGTTCAAATTTAGCCCCCCCCCCCCCCTATTAACTTTTTCTTGTGATAGGCTAGAAGTGATGTTAATAGTAAAAATTTGGCGCCCCCTAAATTTCCGTGCTCAGAACGACCGCTTCCTTTCGCCCCCCCTCCCCCTTTCACATGGCGCTGAGTGGAAATTGTGAAAAATTCAGTATAGCAGCGCCATCTGGGAAGCTATATACATCAAAATGCAAAAAACATCAATTCATGTCAAGGACTAACTGGATCTGAAATTTGAAGAAAATCCGTGCATTCGTTATTCAGATATAGTTGTTGCGCAAATCGCAAAAAATGCAGCATAGCAGCGCCACCTGTTAGGCATATACACCAAAAATTAATTAGATTCAGTTTATATCAAGGTCAAACTAAATCTAAAGTTTTGTGGAATTCCGTGCATTTGTTCTTGAGATAGAACGGTCAGAAATTTTTGTCGTATACAGACTCACAGAGTGCCAGACGACCTTCTAAAATATATAAATCCATCGAAAATGGGAAGTCAAAATTTTTCACGAATCTAATACTCTCTTCTTGTAAAGTTACAAAAGAAAGTAAAAATGCGATCTGCCCGTCGCATCGATCTTTAGATTCGATTTCGATCTTTAGATTCGATTTTGATTTTTTTTTTCTTTTTCTAGGCTAAATCAGTGTTCAATGCAGGTATTTTTCTGTGACTCCGGAGAAAGGCATAATGTTTTACAGCTCTGTAAGAGAGGGGGAATCGCAATTTGTTCATTAAAAAGCATAAATCTCATAACGTCTGGGGGGGGGGGGGAATCCCCTGCGGGTAACCCCATTAATTCAACACTAGGTTAAATCATTATATTTTTGTTTAGAAGTCAAGTTATTTGAAGTATTAATTTATTATGTTTTATTTTTCACGCTCGTCCCTTCTAATCCCCCCCCCCCCCTTCCGCGTCAGTTTTAACTTACAGGGACGTTCGAAATATGCATACAGTTTTTAAAATGTCCAATTCTCGGTCTATTTTATTTTAGATCCACATTTTAAATCCTTGACAAAAAATAAATAAAGGGTCGCCCTTCCGCCCATTTGGGGTTTATCTGCGCCCCGCCGGGGGCATATTTTTTTGTTTCTTCAAAAGAAACAAAAAAATTTTGAGAGGGGGGGGGGGTTGCACCCTCCCCCAATATACACCTTAAAATTTCGCTCATTTAATTCTCTACCATTTTTAACTTAAAAGTTTAAGCTACATGGCACCCACAGAGCTGTAGACCCCTGCCCCCCTGTCGATCACTCACCTAATTTTGCTTATTTCTTCACTTCATTTCAATCTTTAAAAGGCTATAACTTTGCTTCTATAGGAGTTACAGGGATGAGAAAAATTCTAGTATAGCTAACCATTTCTCGCCGTTCTTTTTGCTATTCCAGTTTCCCGGTTTCCCCTATAGGACCTTTTTTTTGGGGGGGGGGGCAGAGGGGTTTTTTCTCATTTCTTTTTACAATATGTCTATTGAAAGCTTATGCTTCATACATTACAAATCTAGCATAAGAAATTTTCTCCCATCATTTCAGGTTACGTTACAGACCTATAATGTGTTAAAATTTTAATTTTTCAAACTTCTTCGAAAAAAAACAAACAACAAAAAAAAAAAACATCGTTACATATTAGCGAAATTGGGGTTCGAACCCGCAATCGTTTGATTGCACACGTAATCCCTAAGCTTGTTGGCCACCGAGTACTCAGCAGCACTATTATTTCTTTAGATTGTCATCTTTAAATTCATAATATCTTTTGAATGGAATGTTCGATTTGAATAATTCAAAAAGTAATCTACAGATATTGTAACAGGCATTAATACAAAATGATTTATTTGGATAAGGATTAAGGTATCGATAGTATGGTCTAATTTTGGTTGGTGTATTAATCGCGTTTTAAAATGTAAGAAAGTAGTTATAGTGAGTTAACTACAATAGCTAGACATATGGTATCGCACTTTTTTTTTTTTTTTTTTTTTTTTTTTTTAAATAGAGATTAATATATTCTTTAATATTGTAGAAACTTTTTTTATTCATTTAAAAGTATTTCCTGACGATTCAAAATTATATATCCTAACGGTTCAAAAAATACACACGTACAAGGTTTCACTTCTATCAGCACTCTCAGAGTGCCACTATTTTTTTTTTTATGTTTGCCCGTCCTACCGCCCCCCCCCCCCCTTCCTCACCAATCTTAACTTACAGGTTCATTCAAATTATGACTGCGATTTTAAAAAAGTCTAATCCTCGTTCTATTTTGTAATAAATCCATATTTTGAAACCTCAACAAAAGATACATTTGGGCCAGGGTCGCCCTTCTGTCCGTTTGGGATTTACCTTGTCCCCCTGGGTGGGGGGCATATTTTTTGTTTCTTCCACACCATCTCATGTAACATATCGTTATAAAGCTTTTATCTCCTCGTTTTTTTCTGTTACTACCTCTCTCTCCATCTAGTTACATGCTCTTGGCACTTTTTATAGTTTCAAAGAGTGCATGTTCCCCGCAGGCCACCCCATGAATACAACACTAAGTTAAACACTATATTTCTGTTTAGGAGCTCAGTTATTTGGGTTATTAGTTAATTTTTTTTTTTTTTTTTTTTTCAAGTTCGTCCGTTCTAATCCCTCGTCCCCCCCCCCCCCTCCTTCCTTGCCAATCTTTACTAAATGGGCCGTTCAAAGTATGCATGCAATTTTTAAAATGTCCAATTCTCGTTCTATTTTATTGTAAATCCTCATTTTGAAACTTCAACAAAAGATACATGTGGGCTATGGTCGCCCTTCCGTCAAGAGTGGGGTTTACCTGCCCCCTTGGGAATGGGGCATATTTTTTTGTTTTTCCAAACTATCTCTTGTAACATTTGGTTGGCATTAGAAAAAAAAAAAAGTTTTTTTTGTCTATACTCCTTGTTCCCCATCCTAGTTATATGCTCTTGGCACTCTTTATCCTCGGTTTAATGCCAAGTTACTCAGTGTTGTTATTAGTTGAGTTATGTCTCTCAAATTTGTCAAAATTTTTGTGTAAGTGACAACCATAAGTGACAATCATTTTAAAATTTAAAATTCTTATTATCCGACTCTAAAATCTGCAATAGCTTAATTCTATGCCTCCCTAAATGGTGATGGGGGGTGGGAGACGGTAATTACGGTCCTGCTGATTGTCTAAGTTTTGGAATTAGTAATTTGGATCTTCTCTGTGTGAACCTGAATATCAAAATATCGATTCTAGTATCGATTCTAGAACTGAGAAATCAATTCTTATTATGATCGATGTTGTTTTATACGATATCGATTTTAATCGATTCTCAAAATTTCCAGAATCGCCCATCACTAATTTGTCTCTATTAAGACTTATTTATGATCGTTACTATAGTTTTATATAAGTTAATGAGTAACAAAACATCCCTCTTTTTATAATATTTAGTCAAATTAAAAATATGTTAAAACATCCTAAACGTCATATTCAGTGTTCTCGCTGTCGCTCGCCAATGCGCCAAATTGCGACTAAATTTTTCATTTGGTAAGTAAACAAGCTATTAGATTCGCCAAATTGCTAGTGCTCAATTTTTGCTTTTTCTTTTTCATTTTTCATACATATGCATATATATATTTAATGTATACATATTTTTTATATTTGTAGTGGATAGCTGAAATTAGATTAATAACAATAGCTGTCACAGTTGTAGAAACTTAGGTTATTTTAGAACATATTGAAAAAAAGAGGTTACATTAAAGGGTTAAAGATATTTTTTGTGCTACATAGCGAATCTATTTTGCTAATACATTTTTCATCTGGGGAATGTTTTTTATTTTTAATTCGCCAAATTACTAACGTTGATCAAATGTCAGCGAGAACACTGGTCATATTCTTAAATGTGTTCTACTTGTAAAGAATACATACTTTCCTTATTTGAGTAGGAGTGATAGATTTTTTTTAATCTTCAGTGATAACCAAGCAATATTGAAACAAACTTTTACTAAAGATGTTTACATCAACAAATTAACAAGTTTTCATTGACAAAAATATCTCCTGATTTTTAACTTTCAGAACTTGTCAAATCTGAGATAGAATTACAAAATTTAAAGCAAAATATGAACAAGCTATTAATGACTGTCATTTTGCTGGAGTTTTATTAAGTCCCTCTGTTTTAAATTGAAATGAAATTTCACTTAGTGTAGAGGAAAATAATGAAGATTTGGCATTCATTAAAGAAAATTGTCCAAATCTTCTCACCACTGTAGCACATTTTCAAGCAAAAAATGGCCCATTCCAAGAATTACCATTGCTTGAGAAAAAAGTTTCAGATATTATGACAGATTATGATTGGAAGTCCTTTTATATAATGGAAGGAAAAGAGATAATCAGCGAAATTGAATTTACCAAATAACAACAGCCATAGCTTCATCTGCTGGAGTAGGAAGACAATTTTCTTCTTTTGGACTAGTTCATTCAAGCCTTCGTAATAAATTAGGAGTGGACAAAGTAGAGGTCTGCACGGGCCGGGCCGCGGCCCGGGTTCGGGCCGATTTCCAATAATGGCATTCGGGCCGGGCCGGGCTCGGGCCATACTTCTGAAGACTCGGGCCGGGCCGGACCGGGCCTAGTCACTAATCTTTCGGGCCGGGCCGGGCTCGGGCCTTAATTTTTTTGCTGAACGGGCCGGACCTAACTTTTTTTTTCCGTACGAAGCCGAGACTGATTCCATTCTTCCTAGTTTTCATGGACCAAAACAATAAGTTCCTATTGAATCTCCTATATGAAAATCCTTTTCTCGACTTTTTATAAATCAGTAATATTTGGCTTTGTCCAAAAATGTTTGCAAAAAAGGCATATACTTTTAATCCGCCATTATTCTACAATTAAACATTAGAATTTATTCCTTTTAAAGAATCGTAGATTACTAGGCGTTAAGTAGAATTAAACACACACACACACACACAAAAAAAAAAAAAAAAAAAAAAAAAAAAAAGGAAAAAGAAAACATGATTATGACGGAATTTTTTTTTTAAACTGAAAACTGAAAGTTTCTTTTAAAATGTTCATCCATGCAAAATGAATACAACAATACGGGAGAAAAAAATATATTAAACATTTACATCTGTTAAGAAGGGAATGTATTTTTTTTTTTTTTTTTTCGTTCCAAAGCGATTTTGTCTTTGGAAATTTTACCATAAACCGCTTTTTCGACTTTTTTTCTCCATTACAGGGAATATGGATTAATAATACTAGTGATAACTGAAACATTTACATACAACAAACAAAGATTCGTTTAAAAGCGTAAATATCGCAGCCTACGGCACTTCTGCATAAATGGAGATTATAAACATGAAAAAAAAGAGTAATATAATTTTTTTTGGTCAGAACTCTTCCATAAGATTAAAGATCAATGTTCTGTAGGAATTCACTTGAGCCGGGCCGGGTTCGGGCCGAATTTTAAACTTTTTTCCGGACCGGGCCGAGGTCGGGCCGAAATTTTAACTTTCGGTCCGGGCCGGGTCGGGCCAATATTTTTTTCGTTCGGGCCGGGCCGGGCTCGGGCCGAAATTTTAACTTTCGGGCCGGGCCGGGTCGGGCCAATATTTCTTTCGTTCGGGCCGGGCCGGGCCCGGGCCGAAATTTTAACTTTCGGGCCGGGCTCGGGCCTGGAAATTTCGGCCCGTGCAGACCTCTAGGACAAAGCTTCTAAATTAGTGTTTTTGTTCAAATATTTAAATCCCTGATTTATTTATATTTGCTTAAAACTATTGAATTAATTGTGAATTTTATCCCTTGATAAATAACTTGCATTAAATGAATATTTAATTTGTTTTTTAAATTTTACCATTTTCTATTTATTTACAACCTATTTAAGTTTATTTCTTATTTAGTGTGCACAATTCAATTACAAAATAATAGAATGGTCTTAGATTAAAGCCTAGATGTTTAATTTTTAGTGCCAATCAGTAACTAGAATATAGTATTTACTGAACTATATAATTATTTCTTATATTATTTTCATAAATTATAAATATTTATTCTTTTTTTAGCTATTTTTATTAAAAAAAAAAAAAAAAAAAAAAAAAAAAAAAAAAAAAACTGCTCCATGTATTGTAAAAACATAAAAACACAATAATTAAAAATAGAATTCTAAAAAAATCAAATAAATCTGATTTAAATCAAATCTGATTTTTTTTTCTTTTTTAAATCATGATTTTTTCCAACCCTGATATGTAATATTTATTACGTATTGATTAATCAGAAATCGCAAATTTTTAAATAATCGCACGTTTGTTACTTTTAATTTGCGACAGATGGCGACACTGCATAAAATTAACATAAATTTTTTAAAAAACTTTTTTTTTTTTTGAACATTTTCAATTGATTTTTCTCAATGTTTTCAATTAATTTAGTTAAATGCTACTTTGTATTGCAATATTAATAAGAGATATTAGTATTATCATTAATCTTCATACATATCAGCTACAAAACTTCTATAATCTGGAATTTTCTATAATTCAGACTTGATATAATCGCGACGATTCCGGATTAAAGAAGTTATACTGTATGTTTAAAGGTACAACATCCTGTTGTACCTTGGGACAGTTTGCTTTCCTTACTTTAAATGAATAGCAATTTTTTATTTTCAAACTACCTGAATTTCTAAAAATATATTATAGCGAAATGTATTAGTGTATTGAAATGCTGCCTTTTAAATTTTAAATTGGATTATAATCTTTGAAGCAAAAAATTAAAATGTGAAAACTGTTCCAAGGTATAACACTCTCTCCTAATTGACACACTATGTTCTACTTGTAGACACCCAACAAAAAGTAACAGACATAATTGTTTTATGACTATCTGGAACCAGAATTTAATGAAACAAAATAATTACTTTCAAATAAATGTAACAATTAAGGTATTAATAATTAATCAAATATTTACAAGAATTGTTCACCGTTTTCATTAATTATTGTGATTCTCGTAATATTTTAACTTGGATATTTTTGATAAATGATTAAAAAAAAAATAAATGTCAGAATTACAGCTATCAAATTGTTGTGATAGTGAGGGGTTTAAAAAAGTAACGAAATAAAATAAAATAAAAATCTATAAAAGAAGAAAAAAAAATGTAATCTTCATGCATAGATTCATATACTATTTCCCATTATTTTGTTTTTTAACAGTTAAACTCACTACAGAGGTGCAGAATATCTCTTATCCAGAGATCTAGGATCTGCGTAAATTTAGACCACTTAAGGAAATTTTGCAAAAACATACACAATTGATTTCGATTTTAACAACAAATTCTATAATTCGTTGAGGTAGAAAAATTTCACTGCAAATAAAAATATCCGTATGGACCTTCACAAAATTGATCTCGAAATAATATTTCAAAATTTTCTGAAAATTTAAGGCATTCGGTTCTGAAAATTATAAAGAAAATGGCCATCAATCTGAAAGTTTAAACATAAAAAATAGCAGGAATTTTATCCAGGAATTGTGGAAAAAACATGCATTTTGTCTCAAAGTCATAAAATGCCATATTTATTCGTGTATAGGGCACACACGTGTATAAGGCGCACTCCTACTTTACAAGTAAAATTGGCGATTTCTTTAAATCTTGTATATAAGGCACACCATAAATTTGATACGCTCACGAAGAATGACCAAATGAATTTCAGTTTTAAAAAAGTCAAAACAAACATTACACCAGACCAGAAAACTATATGAAAATGCATTTTTAGACTTCGGGTTGCAAGAGAATGATGGGAAATAGGAATGAGAGACAGTAAAGGGAATTGCTAATTAGCGTTTAGATAATGTCTTTAGCTCTGTTGTATAAAAAAACTTCAAGGAATGAAATAAATATGCAGTAATGCTTCAATTAAGTAACTTTTTCCAAGTTTTAATATCTTCTTTGAATAATTTCTTGTTTCATATGCATATCGTTCGACTGCATCCAACAGTAAAAAATTATTCCGTGTATAAGGTGCACCTAGGAGTTTTGCTCTAATTTTTTGGAAAAAAAAGTGTGCCTTATACACAAGTAAAAACGGCAACTGCAATTTTTGTCAAAAATAAAAGAATTTAGTTAAAATATATTGAAATTACCACAAATTTTATCAAAAGATCATGAAAGAACTACAAGTTTCATCAAAAGGTCTTGAACTAACCTCAAATGTGTCAAGAGGCAACAAAATGAACACAAATTTTCTCAGAAGATAGCAAAAATGAATACAAATTATCTCAAAAAATAGCAAAATAAATTCAAGTTTTGTTAAAAAATAACAAAACGAACACAAATTTTGTCAAATGATAACAAAATGAACACAATTTGTCAAAAGATAGCAAAACTACTGCAAATTTTGTCAAAAGATAGCAAAACTACTGCAAATTTTGTCAAAAGATCACAAAACAACCATAAACTTTATCAAAAGGGGTGATAACTGCAAATTTTCTCAAAACATCATGAAATTAGTGACACAATAAATAGTGGTTTAGCTGAATACTGAATATTCGGCCAAGTTAGTCTAATATTAATTCCTAAATTCTGATTTAGACCAAAATAATATGTATCAATATCTTCATACAAGTTTTATTGAACATATTAAACCTTAAAAATACAGTCGAAGTTCAATAATCCGCACACATTGTGGCCAAAGGTTGTGCGGATTATAGAATATTGTGGATTATAGAGTATTATGGATTGTACGTCATTTTATTATTCCTAGACAGCAATTTAGCTGTATAATAAGTATAATATGAAAAGATAAATATGAAATCCAATATTTAATTTAATAGGCTATCTCAAAAAATGCCTTTTTAAAGTTTTTTTTATTAAAAAATTTACATATATGCGTTCAAATAAATGCATATGTTATGTAATGCTGCAATCCATTTTTTACTGTTAATAAAATAAGAGTTTTATTTAAAAAAATGAATGTTTTATTATGATTTTTTTTTTCAATTATTTATTATTTGTTTTTAAAAAAATCGTTTTTGGATCACGAATTTGTAAATTTTCTAAATTGTTTATTTCACTGTTTATATTCGTAAGGTAGTGCAAATTATAGAAAATTGCAGATTATCGATCTTTGATTGTAATTAGAAACAAAATTTTTTTGGTACTACTAGGTTATCCCGTCGGCCTAAAAATGATCGCCAAACTATAAGATTAAATGCCAATAATGGATGATCGTGAATGTCACATTCAATGACATTAAATACGATTCACGTGTTAAAAATATCATTAAGTGATTTTTTATTTGTATTTTTATTAATATTCTAATTATTTGTTTTTTTTGTTATTTAAAATAAAAATTATGTCAATATGTATAATTTGGCGAAATTGGTCGACAGGATAACGTATAATTTGGCGAAATTGGTCGACAGGATAACAGAGTAGTACCATTTTTTTAATTTAGTTTTAATTCAAATCAATATGTTGCACAATCTCTTAGAGAAGTGTTTAAGTTTATTGAAGCCTTTTGCCAAAGGGTCATTCCATGTCAGATCACCCAGACCATGGCACCCACCATCACTAATTTTTGATAAAATTCCATGAATTTGTAGAATTTCTAATGCTGATTCCAAAAACATTAATTATATTGAAATTGATCAAGCGGTTTGTGAGTTATGAGCTTTTAAATAGCTCCTAAGATGGCCGATTTGCCGCCATTTTTGAATAGCACATGTGACAACAAAAAAGTCCATTAAATTAAAAATTTAGTTAAAGTCCATTACTTAAATTAATTTAGTCCATTAAAAAATTCTAGATTTGGTGCTTTAACAAGATTAGTAACAACTTTTTGTAGTAATTTTTTGGAGAAAATCTGACCATCCGTTATTGAATCACCATATGTAGAAGAAGCCATTTTATGATTTTTTTTCAATTAGAAAATGTAAATATTTTGTTTTTGATTAGTAGGAAACAATTGCAGTAAGTTAAAATAATCCATTTCCATTTTTGTTATTATAAATAAGAATTTTATGTGAATTATTGTTAATCAGAGATTAAGCATGATGTTTTAATTTTGGAATTTATGACTGATTTCTTCTACTGATCCACTATTGAGAAAAAGGCTAGTAAAGAAAGTATTTGCTTATAAATTTGTTGCTATTTAGTTTTAACAAATATCATTTTTTCAGATCATAGGACATTCATTAAAGTTTGTAACAATCATGTTAGAGTACTTTTTGGTTATTCAGGCACCAGTGTTACATAAACTTCCATATATATACATACATATTATATATCTATATATGCCACGATTGCTGGCTTTTAGCTGGGCCAAACAAAGCTGGGTGGCTTTTTTTGGTTTTATTCAAGCAGACTTTTATCTTTAAAGTGTTAATTTGTATCGAATAAATATTAAATTTGGATTGATTTATTTTTAATATATTTTTATTTACTACTAAAAAAGCTCTAAATTTCTATTTAATTTTTCAAATAAATAAGTTTTTATAACCGCTAGAAGTCAACTGTGAAGGCATTATGTCTGAAAAAATATATAAATCTTGGAAAAAATAAAATACAGTAGACTCCCTCAAATCTGCAACTCTCTAAAATCTGCACATATTTTACAGATGTAAACAATGAAACATTCATTTTAGCTATAAGGACAGAATTTGACTTTTTTATTTTTACATCAATTCCATATGTATTTTAATTTTTACTTTTCATTAAAATTCCTGATTTTTTTTTTTTTTTATTTTTATTTTTTTTTTTTTTTTTAAATGAAGTGAGAATTTTTTTTCTGAAAATATTGAAGATATTGCTCTTATCACTGGTAATCACAATCTTCTTACCAAATGTATTTATGTGTTAATCAAGTTTTTTTGGTTTTTTAAATTTGGCTAAACCAGAAATAAAACTTCATTTTTTTTATGATTTTGATGCGAATTAGTAATGTACCTTTAAGAGGCAAGTTTTATTGAATAATTTAGGCAATATACATTTCATCTTTATAATGAATATTTAATCATACATTGTTGATTATTAACTTGACCTTCGCTTTTAATAATTATTTAAAAAAATCTAAATTTTTGTTATTTTAGTTTATTTATTTTAATATTTTATTATATTGTAAGCATTCATTATAGTTTCGATTGCATTATTGATTACATTCAAATAACTGTTAAAAAATGTAAACAAAGCAGTGATCAGAAATCTGCACAAGCTCTGGTCCCAAGCTGTGTGAATTTGAGGGAGTCTACTGTATACTCAAAAAATGTGCTATAAACTTCTATATTTCATAGTTCTCCTTATATTACACATTCTTAAGAATTATTTTGAATTGAATTAAGACAAAATGTAACACATCAAAGCATTCATAGAAACATTCTTACAGGTCAATATGTGAAGATTAAGTCATAAAATAAACAATGTTGAAAGAGAAATTAGGAAGGATTCAGTATTTGAGGAGAGTGTAATACATAATTATATAAAATTAAACAACAAAAAATGTTCTAATAAAATTTGTTGAATTAAAATTTTGAATAGCTCTTTTTTATTTAAAAGTGCATATATGCCTTCTTGCATGAATATATTCATGCATATGCTAATTAAGAATACTGAAATTAATTGTGAAATAATATACAGTCGACTCCTGTTAATTCGAAATCGGATAATCCGAATCTTTGCTTAATTCAAACTAAACATGAAGTCCTGAAATTTCCAATGGTAGAATAACATTAGAAATTTTCATTAATTCGAACTCATTTTCTCTTGACTTCATTTAATTCGAACTATCGAGAATTCAGATTTTTCATTTTTCTTTTATTTCTCACAGATTTCAGATCATTTGAATAACTTTCTTTGATTTTTGTGAAGATTGTTCCGAACGAATATACCTATAATCCAATGCATTTGATATCCACTTTCTTAGTGCCCCATCTGTCCATCAGTGACACGTTAAAAAAATTTTCCATTGTGCTTGTTTCTAATCTTTTAATTAATTTATGTATTTATACATTCTAATTTAATATTAAGTCACATTCTAATGATAACAGACGAAATAAATTAAAAAAAACACCATAACATTAATTCATTTGTATTAGTATCATATTAAGCATGGTTTCATTTCATATTTTCCATAATTCGAACTTCAGATAATTCGAATATTTCTTGTGGTCCCGATGAGTTTGAATTAACGAGAGCCAACTGTATTATGAAATACGCATGTTCATAATACTCATTTCAATACTGAGAAATGGTGTTTTCTTATGTATGATTTTAAATATTTATCTATACTGATATTATAAAGAGGAAAGATTTGTTTGTTTGTTTGAATTGAATAGGCTCCGAAACTACTTGACGGATTTAAAAAATTCTTTCACCGTTAGAAAGCTACACTATTTCCGGTGAACATAGGCTATATTATATATATATTTAAAAAAAATTAGGGACCCTCACTAAAATGCCAATAATGTAACCCAAGGTGTAGAAAATTGACCTTAAAAAATGCTTACATCGTGTGCGCTGCGAATACTATTGATTATAATCTATATACATAAAATAAAGTCATGTTCTTTACACCATTTGTAATTCAAGAACAGATGGATCGATTTTTATGAAATTTTGTATGAAGGTATTTGACACCTTAGATTAACATATAGGCTACTTTTTACTCGACTACCTAAAAGGAGGGTAATGTTTTTAGTAGTTGAATTTAATGGAATGAAGTGGTAGTAACAGTTTGCAGTGTCAGTAGTGGCATGGAACTGGGCGACTTGCTCTACACGAAGCAAAGCGAGGGCGGGCTGCTAGTAGGGAATAAAACATGACATTTTAATAACTCTTAAGATTAGTTAAGTAATAAAACATGTAACTTAGTAACCATTGTCCTCTTTAATTTTATAAAGCAGTAAAAATAGAAAAACAAGGGTGGGATTAAAGGTCAATGTAAATCAGAAAAAGCACTTGGTATGGCCATTTTATAATTTAGCTGACATATTTGCAATTCTAATTATAAACCACTAACAACTCCATCAATGTGTTATTCTAGTATTAATGTCTTCATTATTGAAAAATTGGGTTATAACCCAATTTCACATAATGAATCATAATTAAAATCCCAATTTTTCATTTTAATAAATTTGTTAAACTCAAAATAAATTAAATATCATTAAAACTAGTTAAAAGACACTTAAAAATGTGTAGCTTATAATTAAAATGCTTCACTGTATAAAAGCCAAAAAAGGCCAATTTTGGCCAAAAAAGCCGGTTAAAACTAGGGATGGGATGAATATTCGGCCACTATTCGGTATTTGGCCCTTTTGCCGAATATTCGGTTGGCCGAATATTGAAGGCTTGTTGACCGAATACTTTGGCCGAATACCTGTAGCTGAATATTTAGAGATATCTTGCCAAATATTGCTAAAATCTCGCCGAATAGTAAAAGATATCTTGCCAAATAAATTTGAGATTTAAAGAATTTCATTCTTGAATTTTTTTTTTTTCTCTAATCTAAATTGGCTACTTTATTTATGAAGTCATTCTCACTCTTACATACAAAATATAGAGTTATTCAGATACTAAAAAATATATTGCCTTTCTGTATTTCCAATAAAAATTACTGATATTCTAAAAAATGCTGCCCAAGTTGGAGATTTAATTATACGGGAAATGTCATCATTAGGGAATGATATATTACAATTCAAAATATAAAAGCACTGCTTTATTCTAAAATGCCCGAATATTTATTAATGTCTGCAAATTCCATGCACATATAAGAAAGGCTCTTATGAAATTCCTAACTTATTTTTTATAAAATAAGAAATGAAAAAATTTATTCACTAAGTGTGTTAACAAAGATTCATTTTCAAAATTAAATATATCACCATTCCACATTCCAACGGTACATCTGAAAGCAGAACTGGTGTTAAACTTGATACACATTAGTGACACAACTTGCTTTATGAAGATGGTTTTATAAATATTATAATATAAATTCTAAAAACTCAACAAAATAATATTTTCATTCTATAGTTTTCACTTTTAAATAATTATTTGCATAATTACTGACTTAAATATGTAACATTATTATGTATATATTTTTAATTTAATCTTCCTTCCTTCATGTTGTTATCAATGTCTGTTTATCTTTTTAATGCTTGTTAAATAAGTGGAATATTGAAGTTAACTATTGTATGTGCCAATTCAAATGTCAAAGATTTTATTAACACATGCATTCTACTTTAAGCATAACCTTTTTCTTTAACAAAATTTGTAATTTAAAGCTTGGCATCTGATTTCAGAACAGTCTCATTCTTACAAATTTGCTTATCACTAGGGACACAAACTCTAAATGATCAAATTTACTTCATTAAAGGTTATTTCAGAAAATATGTCTTTTTGAGTTCTGAGAGAGAGAGAGATTAAGAAGAATATAATTGATTTTGGATGCAAGGAGTATCAATTGATAGTAAAAGTGAAGTACATTCTTCATATTTTAATAGAAATATTTTTCCATCTTGACTTACTGAAAATCAATTTGATGTACATTAGAATAAAGGATGTACATTAGAATAAAGGATATAATGCAATTTGTTAATTTTTTGCGTTAAAATAAGTTTTTCAAATTTAAAAATACATTTAAAAGCACATTTAAGAGTAATAATTATTAATGAACTCCTATTTTTTAAATTATGCATGATCAAAATTTATTTTCTTAATTGGAAAAAAAAAATTACTATTCGGCCAGCCGGCCGAATATTCGGTATTCAGCCTAAAATTTGGCCGAATATTCGGTATTCGACTATTCGGCCGAATCGCTATTCGTCCCATCCATAGTTAAAACCAATAAAAGCCACCGGCCTGGCTTTTAATTTTAACCGGCTTTTTTTGCAATCCTGAATGCACATGTATGTTTAGATATCAGGGTTCTTATAGACTCCTTAGAAACTACTTAGAAATGAAAACGCTCCCAAATAGTACTGAGAACTACTTAGATAAACAAAATACTGCTTAGAAACTCCTTAAATTGTATTGCGGTTTTACATGCGAGCAATATTGCTCCCGAATATGTATATATATATATCATCATCAACCGTTTTCGATCCACTGCTGGATGTAGGTTTCCCCCAGATTTTTCCAATGTAAAAATCGCGATTATAAAACACACAGTAAACCCTTTACGCAGGTCATTGTTCAGAAGCACAGCAGTGATTGGTTGGGATTAGACTAATAGCCACCAAAGTGATTTACTTTTCATGGCCATAAGGGAAAGAAAAGTAAAAAGAATAATCCAGACACACCTCTAAGCTTCGGATTTCAAAAAGTGATTACACTGTTTAATTCCTTCACAACTAGTTATACAACTTTGATTTCTTCTTCATAATACTATTAATCATCCTCAATTTTTCTGATAACTGTGGATTCAGCTGTGATTCTCATCCGAAAATTTGAAATTGGTTTATCAGTTCCGCATAGTTGCCAACTTGTACGGTTTTGCGCGCAGAAAAGACAATCGCGGAGAAATACAAATTTCGTGAAAGGATCGCCAAAAAAGCACACATTTCGTCAATTATTCGTGGAAAAACAACAATTTTGTCAATGTTTTTGTCAACAAACTTTGTCAAAAGATCGCTGAAAAACGTGAATTTCCTGTGCGGATCATGTTAAAACGACAGTTTCACCAAATATCACAGATAAAACGCTAATTTTGTTTGAAGACAGCAGGAAAATGTCGATTTCGACTAAAGATTGTGAATATAATGGCAATTTTGTTAAAATTGCAGGAAAAACACAATTTTCGATATAAGATCGCTTACAAATATTTTGTCAAAAGATCATTGAAAAAAACGCCGATTTCGTCTAAAGATCGCGGGGATAAAACGACGTTTTTAAGAAAAGATTGTGTAAAAATGCAAATTTTGTATAAAAATCGTCGATTTCATAAAGAAAAAAATTAAAACAGCACAGGAAAACGCCAATTTCATCAAAAGATTGCAGAAAAACTGCCGATTTCAACAAAAGATTGCAATAAATTGCCGATTTTGCTAAAGTATCGCTGATTTTGTCTCATGATTCAGAATTCAGATTTTGTCTGAAGATCGTGTATAACCCCCCCTCCCCCTCTCGCAGGGGGTAACTTGCGGAATCCCTGCGGAATTGTGGCTGTGCAAGTGCGTGCCTCATAAATAACAACAAAAGTGCCAAGTCCTTAAAATTTTTGGAAATTTTATGTACTACTTTAGGGGTGCACAACCTTTTCAAGAGAAGGGCCACTTACAATTATGTCTGTGTGGTCGAGGGCCACATCAACAACATGAAGAAAATTCGATTTCGAGGAGATGATCTGTGACATAATCGGATAAAAAATATAGTTTCAGAGGGGAGTGGAGGGAGGTATACCTTTAAATTAGCTTACCTAGTCCAAATATATAATTCAGTTGGTAAGATTGTATCAGCAGTTTTTATGTTTGTAACAGTTATAGCAAAGATTATTTTCAAGATATAATAATACTCTTTGAGAGAGTAAATTTTGCTCTTTTAAGAGTGCTAAGAAACAAATATAAGTGGCTGGAGCTGAAAAAAATGTGAAGTTTATGAACGAAAAGCAGAGAAGGAGCTACTCAACAAGATTTTTCCATACCTGATCAATGAAATACCCGATTTTTCGTGCCATGATCACCGAGATTTGCAATTTTTCCACGCCTGATCGAAAAAATTTAGATTTTTACCAAACTGATCAACAAAATTTGCAATTAAGAACTGCATTTCATGGTTGAGTGCTACAGTGTTTAAAATTTGAAACTTTTGCTGCTGCTACATCATCACTCCACCGCTTTTAAAGAAAATGATTACTTAACTGTATTATTGAGCATTCTCATTTGTTAAATTAGAGATATTCTATAAAAGCCGTGGAGTTTAAAATTTTTAACAGTGTAGCAACAAATTACACACGCATTTGTTAATTTTTTTTGTTTTGATGATTTTGTTTTTCTTGATTGATTTATAATAGATCTTCAAAATCCATCTATGGCATCATCTGAAAAAAGTGGTAAGTTAAGTAATTACTCTTTTTATGTTTTCTTATGGTTTGTTCAAATATGCAGTACACGTCACATGTGTGCTAGAAGATTTTGCATGGAGTAAGTCTCATTGAAGAAAGGAATTTTAAAATAATTCAATTATTGCATTATTTTTGTGGTTCAAAACAGCTAAAATCAACAACTATATTTCTTTATCCTTCCAAAACATGGTTTTCGTAACAAAATTACATACCTGTGTTCACTCAGATCCTATTTAAAATATTCTTCTGATAAAATTTTAAATTTATTTCTTTTAAGTATGAATGAAGATTTTAAATATTCGCAACTTGTCTAAAAACATCTATGGTCCCAGGCAACACTGGTAAATCAGCTAGTTGCAATAAAATCTCCATAAATGGATGCCTGTTTAGCAAACTTTTTCTTACTTCCTAACATTTGTTTCGTATGCTTTTACCACTGAATCTAGAAACACATAATGTATGTTTATCTATAAACTATCATGAATACAATACATGCATGTATCTAAAGGGCTTTATTGGGGATTTGGGGTTTTATCGGGGATTTTTAAGTTAAGGGAGATGGTTCAGAATGTTAAAAAAAATGTACTTATTACTAAATACAATTTAAACTAATTGATTACAAAAGATATAAATCATTGACAATAATTAAAATTATGCTTTGTTTTTAAATAAATGATCAGTAATAAATGTTGTTTTCTCTGAATTTTGTTTTAAATGCTGAGAAAATATGATTCTTTCAACATAATAAAAAATAAAAACTTAATTACAAATATGAATGTAATCCTTGAGAGTTAATCATTCTTCAATGTATTGAAAATATCATTAAATCTATAGAATTATATTATCTTAAATATTGCAGTGAAACCTGGAGGTTGGTGGACAGAATATTACGTGTCAAACACTTAGAGGGTTAAATTATTATTTTGTTAAGGATAAAGTATCTTTATTCATTTTAATTGAAGTGATTGCCTATTATAATAAATATTTTAGATAGAAAAATTTAATTCTGAAACTTATTGATTAATATTAATAATAAATTGCCAGAGTTTGCATTTTAAAATGTGTTATTGGTAAAAGATTAGTTTTTGTGTTTGGTAATAGTTACACATACTTAAATAAAATTAAGTTAAGATTATTTGTTTTAAAAATTGTCATTGGGAGTATTAAGACTTTTTTTTTCTTGGGTTTGGAAGAGTGATATGCTTTGAGTTGTGTACTGGTATTAAGAAATATATTACTTATGTAATTTAAAGTGGAAATAATAATTTAAAAAAAGCCTGGTTGAGTTTTTCCCCAGATTTTTCAAGTAAGTTTTTCCAGAAAAAAAAACCACCCAGATATTTTAAATTGAGCAAAATCATAACAGTCCTGTTTCTTATACATATTTTATTTCTCTTGCACTAAACTTAATATACAGTATGGAACCATTTATCCGGAAACCAGTTAATCGGAAAACCAGTTATCCGGAATGATATTGCTAATAGACTCATGTTAAAATCTTTTTAGAAAAAGTGTCATACACAATCAGTTTGATATACAATTGCTTGAAACAATTGTATAATTTGATAACAGCATCTAGTATTTGAAATAGAAGCATATAATCATATTATAGATTAATAAATATTATAATATTATAGATGTTTTCATTTTTATGTCTAGTAAACAGAATTTTTGTTCCCAAGGAGTTCCCATAAATTATCTTCTTTCAAACTCTAACACTTGATCTTACTTGCATCAGATTCTTGGTTCAAGTAATCTAATAATCAATTTAAAATTAGAAGTAATACCACAACTATATATGCTTCACAAAACTCATCAAATGGATGCTGCTTTAATGCCCAACCAGTTAACCGGAAAAACCAGTTATCTGGAATACATCTGTGATAGAAAATAGACATATTTTCCCTAAGTTCTTGTCATTCCACTCAACCTATTTTTCTATTTAATTTATATATATATTTATTTACAATAGTATAAAGTAAAGTTACATTTAAAACAAATTCTATTTATTTTTTATTTGCTTTTAAATAATTAAAGTATAAATGAAACTAAGTCTCAATTTAAACACTTATCTTTATTTCTCCTGTGTTTAAATTTCAACTTATAATAAATAAAATACCTTTTATCTTTCTTTTGTACTCCAGCCTAATTAACAGCTACTTATATTTTATCTACTTACCATTCAATACTTATTGATAATCTGTTTTCCTACAGCATTGACACTTTCGTTTCTCCCGGCAAATATCTTCCATCCTTCATAGAATACTTACAATGTTTTTGTACAAAGTTATCGAACCTGGCAATAGGTGGCGTAACATGTCCACGAACATACATAGTTTCCCCGTGGCTAACTGCTATTGGATTGTCTTTCCCGGGGACATTCGAGAGACCGGAGGTGACGTTAGATCAGGAAGCGGATGTTATGTGAAGGGGCGTTGTCAGCGAAGGATGGGATATTTAAACTGTGTTGTTTTGCCGGTGAATGTTTGCCTTGTCTCGTTCAACGTTGTAATGGAGTCCGGAGTGAAGACGGTGGTCGTGCTAGTAAAGTTGGCTTTTGTTTTTAAAGCTAATATAATATGACAACGTCCAGCTTTAATATGTGAAGGATGTTACGGTTTTTAAAGTGAATATGCTGTTTTAGGAGGAACTGACGCATTTTGAATTGACGTTTTAAAAGGATGAAGGCTTCAAGGTGAATAGCAAGGTGCCGGCCACCTACAGCAAAATGTCAGATGAGTTTTTATTTTATTTTACTTATTCTTTTTAAGAACAATATCTTTTAATCTCTCCTTCTTAAACATATCTTTTAATTCAGACTCCGTCTGTTATATTTATTCAGAATTAATTTTGTCGACTTTAATTTGTTAGAAATGAATTTAGACTCAATGCAGTGGTTTCGTTTTTATCAAGCATTACGATAGCCGGTGAGCTAGTAATGACTTGCTGATTGCTTGGGCAATCGTTTTTTTTTTTTTTTTCTGGGAGGATCCGGAGCTGAAATGTATGGGATCTCCGTTGGGATGTTACTGTTATTGAGTTGATTCATTGTCTATCTTGTTTTGCTCCATCCTCCATATAAATCTTCTTGTGGGAGAGGTCGATTAATGGAGAATACATCATGTGGCAGGTGATGTATTTTAGGAAGGTATTCTTGAGTGGCAGCTTAAATCCTTAGGAGCTTTTATCATTTGAAAAAGGTTGATCTGACTTTGTAGTAGTGGGAAGGGGAGATGTCTATTTAAGAATTAAATTTAAGGTTCCTGTTATTTTTTTTTAACGTTAGTGATTAAAATTATTATGAAAGTAAATGTTAAGATGGGCTGAGAATAATGGTTTGAATTAAACTTAAAGATAAAATATTTTTCATAAACTTTATTTTTTATTTAAAGTTAAAATATAATTTTTACTTTACAATGTAAAATAAATTTCTTTATCTCTTGGTACTCTGGTTCATCATATGTAAAATGAATAATATTAATTTGAATCCAATATAAGAAATGATATTTATATTTTTAGACAATTGATTTCATATTCATATTTGTTTGTTTGATTTTAATTATGATTTTAATAAAGGTTGTTATTTGTTATTTAAACCTGTTTAATTTCTGCTTCTTAATATATATTCATTTGACATTTCAATATCTTCTTTTATGACAAGTTATTTTAGGGCAGACAATTCAGCTTATACGCCCACTTGCGTTAATGCTCTGCATATCTATTCATTTCCATTGTATGGGGAATTACCATTAAGGTAATTTCTCTAACAATCTGACCCCAATCATTCCGGATAAATGGTTCTGTACTGTATACAAAGTTATTCATATTCAAATTTGTGTCTATTTCTATTTTCACCTGAAACATTAACTCTATTTATACTGTTTGTGAACATCCCAACAACTTGATTTGCAAAATATCTTCAAGAAACATTTTATAATGAACTTGATCCGCAGAATAAGACAAAACCAGTAATACTAGTTTTAGAAGTAGCCCTTTTCTTTAAACTGGTGTCCACTTTTTTTATTTAAAAGTACTGTCATGCAACCATGCTCCTCCCAATCTCTTTTATTAAAAGAATTAAAAACGAAGTGAAGAGACTAGCGCCCTCACCTAGAATCGAAGAGAGGTGAAGAGAGGAGCGCGGGTAAGGTGTTGGAGTGTTTAGATGTTGGTAGGGTGTGTGAAACACCCGAGTGAAGTTTTCTTCAGAAAGCTAAAGAATAATTTGGTAATGATTAATTATGTACATATTCATCTCCTGTATATAGCTTGTGTATAAATCCTGTATATAATTCAGCATATTAAAAAAATAGTTATAATCAAGCATCTATAGTTCTGCTGTCGGTCACCCAGACATTACAGCACGCTCTCTTACGAGAACCAGAGCTTTGAAAGATTTAATAAAATGAATCATATTTTCATACTGTTTGGATTACAAAAACAGAGGTGAGCAAGATTATTTTATTTTTGATTTTGTACTGTATAGTTAATTATAATGTTCAAGAACGTCACCAAAGCAGATTTAATTTTGGTTCTGCAAGGAATCGGCGAACAGGCTGATCCGAGTTTAAAAGTGTCGGAGTTGAAAGATTTATTATTAAAATCAAAAGAATACGAGAAAGACAAAGAATTTGTTACCGAATTTTTATCAACTACAGTTACCGAAAGAAAAAATGTGGAGGAAATTAATAAGTTGCGTTTGCAGCAACAGGCGGGAAATGAGGATATGTCCCGTAATGAAGGAGAAAATACACAAGTTTCGTTAGACAAACTTATTAAATCGGTGCAAATTTTGGCGATTCCGGTGCCTAAGAAAAACGAAACATGGAATTTGTTTTTTGATTCGTTAGAAAGGGCGTTTAAACATAAAAACGTACCCAAAGAATTTAAATCTGAAATTTTATTGAAATTAATAGGTGAAAAGGCAGGGAATGTTTTAGTATATATTAATGATGAGGATTTAACAAATTATGATAAAATTAAGTCATTAATTTTAAAAGAATATGAGCCCTCCCCATTTTCCTGTTTGCAAAATTTTAGAAATGCTAAAAGACTACCCGGGGAAACACACCAACAATTTGCTTCGCGATTAAGATCATGTGTTTTACATTATTGTAAAATTCGTAATGTTAAAGATTTTGATTCGCTTATTGATTTAATAATATCGGATAAAATTTTCGAAACGTTGGATAGCGAACTTTCTACTCATATTGCAGTTAAACAGGGAGAAAGTTGGTTTTTGCCTGATCAGCTATCACGTGATTGTGATATTTATTTTACTGCGAAGGGCAGATCTTTTGAGGAAACAAAATTTGAGAAACGAAATGCTACTTATCGTGAAATAAATAATGAAAACGCTAAATATGTCCCGCCACAACTAAGAAACAATCCCGTTACATCTGAGAACAAATATTTTTCAAAATCACGGGATTGTTATATTTGCAAATCTTCTTTTCATTTAGCTAAATGTTGCCCAAACCGGAGAAATAAATATGATATCCCGAATAAAACAAGCGTTGATCCAGGTCAGAAAAAGTCTAAAGTACAGGGAGATTCAAATAAATTACCCTCAAAAGATAATGCTGTAGTCACTTATGTAAATTCCATGCATCTTCAGGCTAACGATCAATTAAAAGAAATTACTTTTTATCCGTTAAAAAAAATCACTCTTTATATCGACGGTAAAGAAATTGAGGCGATAATTGATTCAGGAACTGAAATTCGTATCTTAAATGCATCTCTAATCCCCAATTTAAAAATCGAAACGAAAGGGAGCATTGTGTTAGAATCTGCTTTTAAAGAAAAAATAAAAGCAAATTTAGTATCAATTCCTATAAGTTATAAATTGCCTAATTCTGCTATTTATGCAACAATCAATACTTTATTTGCTTTGACTGAAAATTTAAATATCCCTTGTTTAATTACTCCAGATGTATATGACGCATTGGTAAATTTTCGTAATGACGAGCTGAATGATCATAGCTCACCACAGATTGCAACATCTGCGTCTAAAAATAGGTCAAGTGAGGGGGAAAATTACGTTTGTTTCGTATCCTCGGATGAAAATGATTCACAATTTTCAGAAAGCAAATTATTTCGTACTGCCCAAAAAGAGTGTCCTACTTTACAGAATTCATTCAAGGACGCTAGTTTAGGGAAAAATAATTTTTTGATAAGAGATGATTTGTTGTTTCATAAAGAAACAATTTGCGGAGATAAAATATATCAATTAGTGTTACCAGAGAGTTATCGGAATAAAGTATTGCGATTAGCACACGATTCAATATTTGGAAATCATTTGGGAATGCGTAAAACTAAGAAGAGAATTAAATTAACATTTTATTGGCCAAATATTTCTAGAGATGTAGAAAATTATTGTAGAACTTGTAAGGAATGTCAATTAAAAAGCCCTGAGAAACAAACGGATAGAATTCCCATAACACCTGTTGTTCGTCCACCATACCCATTTCATACTGTAAATATTGATGTGATAGGTGAAATTGTGCCGCCCTCAGGTCGGAAACATAAATATTGCCTTACGTTAATTGATCAACATTCGAAATGGCCAGAAGTAGTAGCTTTGAGAAATCTTTCGGCGAAAACAGCATGTGATGCATTATTAGATATTTTTATGCGTACAGGAATTCCTGAAATTATATGTTCGGACCAAGCCACTAATTTTAGATCCGAATTAACTAAAGAATTTGAGAACCGGTTAGGGACATCTCCCCGCTTCTCAACTCCCTCGTATCCCGCCTCAAATGGGGCGATTGAAAAATTTAATAGGGTGTTTAAGCAAATGTTACATCATGTAATTCGTACTGATCCTGTTAATTGGGATAAACATATTCCATTTTTACTTTTTGCTTATCGTGAAGTGCCAAATTGCACAACCGGGGTCTCGCCGTTTAAACTCATGTATGGCCGGGAAGCTAGAGGTCCTTTAGCAGTGTTAAAATCTTCGTGGTCGGGTGAAATACCCCTACCACTAAATCTTACTAAATCCGCGATAGACTATCTACAAGAGTTAAAGGTAAATTTGGAAAGAGCCGCTGATCTAGCATCTTTAACGGCGTCAGAAAAACAAGAGAATTATGCCCGATACTTTAATCGTAGTACTAGAATGAAAGAGTTCCAAATAGGTGATTTAGTTTATTTGCTCATACCAGATTCTACCAATAAATTATACGCTCGATGGACGGGACCAGGGGAAGTAATTGAAAGAATAAATCCCCACTCGTATAAAGTAAAATTACCGGACGGTAGTTTAAGACACATTCATGCGAATAAAATTCGGAAGTTTCAAACAAGAGTACAAACGGTTGGGGTAATTTTTGAAGACGATGTCGACTTTGGTGAAATTCACCCAACACCAGATAAAGTTAGTACCTTAAATGAAATTAGCGCTGAAGTAGATCTTAACCATTTAGAGGATGATAAACGATTAGAATTAAGGAAACTTTTAGAAAAACATGCACCATTATTTTCTGGTAAAATTCAAGTTGCAAATGTCGGAGCGCATAAAATTCGTTTATTACCGGGTGCGGAGAGGAAGAAACCGTATATTTATAAAATTCCGGAATCGTTAAAAAATGAAGTCGATAAACAAATAGAAGAGTTAGAACAATTAGGGCTTATAGAGAAAAGTGAGGCTGAAATAGCTTATCCTGTTGTATGTGTTGCAAAAAAAGATGGTAGCATGCGGTTATGTATAGATTTTCGACTATTGAATGCTGTAACGAAACCTTTTGATTACCCAATGGAAAATGCAACTGAATTAATCAATGAAATTGGAAGTGCCAATATAATTACCTGTTTAGATGTATTAAAAGGATATTGGGAAATCCCTCTAGAAGAACAGAGTCGTGATCTCACTTCTTTTAAAACTCATCATGCTCAATTCCGTTGGAAGGTAATGCCTTTTGGATTGCGCAACGCCGCTGCCACGTTCCAAAAATCAATCAACGATGCTCTGGGTGCACACCGTAATTATTGCAAAGCATATCTGGATGATATTGCTGTTTTTTCAAGTGACTGGGATACTCATATCAAACATTTAGACGCTGTTCTATCTAAATTAACTGAATTAAAGTTCACTGTAAATGTTAAAAAATGCTCTTTTGCCCAAACAGAAATTAAATATCTAGGGCATGTCATAGGAGGTGGTAGACATCAACCAGACCCGGAAAAATTACGTGCCATCGAAGCAATAGAATCGCCTAAAACCAAAACATCTCTTAAAAGTGCTCTTGGCTTGTTTAATTATTATCGTGATTGCATAAAAAATTACGCAGAAATCGCCAAGCCTTTAACTGACTTAACAAAAAAGAAAGTGCCAGAGATCATTCCATGGTCTGATGTCGAAGAAAAAGCTTTCCAAACTTTGAAAACGTTGTTGTGTGAAGCTCCTAAACTTTATACGCCAGATCCAAAAAGGCCTTACACTATTCAGTGTGATGCCAGTTCCTACGGTGTAGGTGCCTGTTTGTCGCAACGAGATGAGAAAGGAAATCTACATCCGATCAGTTTTGCCAGCCAAAAGTTTACGGCAACACAACAAAACTGGTCAACTATTGAGCGTGAAGCTTACGCAGTGGTATGGTCAATCAAGAAATTTGAAGTTTATGTGTTTGGTGCCGCAATTGAATTAATAACTGACCATAACCCTTTAATATATTTACAGAAAACAGCACCTCAGTCTGCAAAATTACAAAGATGGGCATTATCTTTACAAAGATACAATATAACTATTTCCCATTGCCCTGGTGCACAGTTAAAAAATGCTGATGGTTTATCCAGACTAGTTAACTGTAGTAAGACTATCTAGTTGGTGCATTACTTTACGTTAAATTTTGTATCCAGAATTATACCAAGGCATCTTTTCGTCTGTTGTGAAACATTTTTGTGTTTTATTTAGTATTTTTACGTTTTATATTTCTATGCTTTAAATATTACTATTATAACAAGGCTTCTGTCCATCTGTTGTGAATTATTTTATTATATATATGTTTTATTAATATAATTATTATAACAAGGCTTCTATACATCTGTTTTGAACTTTTTATTACATATATTTCTTATGCAGTATTGTAGTATGGTTGCCATGTGTCAGATTTTGCTTTGCTCTGCGTAGCACAATCTTATCGGGGGGGTGTCATGCAACCATGCTCCTCCCAATCTCTTTTATTAAAAGAATTAAAAACGAAGTGAAGAGACTAGCGCCCTCACCTAGAATCGAAGAGAGGTGAAGAGAGGAGCGCGGGTAAGGTGTTGGAGTGTTTAGATGTTGGTAGGGTGTGTGAAACACCCGAGTGAAGTTTTCTTCAGAAAGCTAAAGAATAATTTGGTAATGATTAATTATGTACATATTCATCTCCTGTATATAGCTTGTGTATAAATCCTGTATATAATTCAGCATATTAAAAAAATAGTTATAATCAAGCATCTATAGTTCTGCTGTCGGTCACCCAGACATTACAAGTACTAAAAAGTAAACTTTATGAAAAATGTCTTAGTATTACCGTATTTTCAGGTGCCACACACACTGTAAGCGCCGCACCTCCGAAAATGCATTAAAATAAAACAAATATTCATCAGAAGCGCCGCACTTACGAAAATACATCAAAAGTTAAAAATTGCGTTATATTCAGTGTTTTTTCGCATTTTTTTTTAACATTTGTAATATAAATCCAATTTTAAATTTAGTATATTTTATATATTTTTTATGATAAAATTAAATTTGAATTCGTGCAGCCTTTTTTTCGCGATTTTTTAATACTTTTTTATAGTTTGTAACGAGGTTTGCAGGGTTTTATTGCGATACTTGAAAAAGTTTGCGGTTTTTATGGGGATAAGCAAGGGATGAATCATGATGAATTGAATGAATAATGAATCATGAATTTTTATACTTGAAGCAATACTTGAAAAAATTTGTGTTTTTATTTAAAAAAAGGTAAATTCTGTCGAAAAAGCACAAAAAAAAGAAATTTGTAAAAAAAGCATAAAAAGAATGAAATCTATTTAAAAAATCTCAAAAAAGACACACATTTCATCAAAGATTCATGAACTATTCATTTCATCATGATTCATGCAGTTCTCATTCGCCTTTGAGAACAGTATGAATCATGATGAAATGAATGAATCATGATGAAATGAATGAATCATGAATCTTTGATGAAATGTTTGTTTTTTCGAGATTTCTTAATAGATTTCATGCTTTTTTTTTTCAAATTTCTCCTTTTTTCTGCATTTTTTCGCCTGAATTTATGTTTTTTCTCGTTTTTTTTACCGTTTATTTATAGATACAACATATTTGCGTTTTTTCTAACAATTTTTTTAACAATTCTTTTTGGCGATGCTTTGAGAAATTCACAATTTTTCTGCGCTCTTTTGACATAATTTGTGTTTTTTAGAGATTTTTCGGCATCTTTCGTGTTTTTACTGCAATCTTTCGTCGAAATGTGGTTTTTTTTTAGCAATACTTCGGCGAAATTCATGATTTTTTTGCGATCTTTTCAATAAATTTGCAGTTATTTTTCGTGATTCTTTGGCAAAATTAGCATTTTTTCCAATGATTTTTTTTTTTTTTTTTTTTTTTTTTTTTTTATAGTGGGGACTAGCGTTTGATTCGGAAGGGCAGATTAACAGGATTTTACGATAATAAAATTTTAGTTTTTCAAGTGATCCTTTCATGAAATACACATTTTTTTCTTTTTACATATTCACGCTTTTCCCGCAAACATTTGATAAAAGTCGTGTTTTTTTCTCCCGATCCTTTGATAAAATTCTTGCTTTTTCTGCGAATGATTGACAGAAATTAGTCTATCATTTGTCGAAATTCGCGATATTTTTTATGCTTCGCATTTTCTTCCTGATGATTGATTTTTCACAATTTTCAGAAAAATTCCGATCAGAATCACCTGTGTATTAAATATCGCTGCAAGGGAAAAAATATATTGTATCCGCCGCCCCGGCAGAAGCGCCGCAGTAAGCATAATTTTAACTTTTAAACTCGTATGCACCGCGGCGCTTACGCCCGAAAATATGGAAATCTAAAATTGAACAGCTCAAATGAATATGTTAATCTCAACATATATCCAAGCAGAGAGAGGGGGGGGGGGACCCTTAATTGAAAGATAATCCAAGATTCTCTCCTTCTAAGAAAGTGCCACAAGATGGCCACTGACAGTTTTTAAATAGTCACTTTTTCTCTTTTTGTGGTTCTGGTAACTAATAATAATTTTGCCCTTTTTGTAGAAGAAGAAAAAAAATAATAATAAATAGTCATTTCAACACAAATGTTTCAGTTCAGATTTTTTTTTTCTTTACTAAAAATCTAATTTTGATTTTTCTGAAATATCTCTCTAAAAAGTTAGTAACAGATTTCTCAAACATCTCTTGTAACTCATATCATACTCACTAATATATATCCCCTTCCCCATAATTGCATTTAAAAATAGTTTATCACATCAAGTTCTGTCAATGTAAGTGAGATCTCTGATCAGTCTTTCTAATTTTTATTTAGTACTTACGTATTAATGCCACCGCATCAGAAGTTCTGCTAATAAATAGCAGTCATGTTGTTTGCACACAAACAAAAACTAGTCGTTGGGGGCCACCGTAATACTTACCCATCATGGATATGTATATGAAAATAAAACATGTGAAACTATTTATACAATGCATTGCAATTCATAAACAAAATTTAAATATTGTTAATATGCATAGTAATGCTATATTAAAGAACTGCTGATGTACCAATTTCGACAAATTATATAAAACGCCAAACTACTCAAGTAGTACCGAACTGCGTAAAAGAAACATCCTTATAACTCCAAAAACAATAATTCTATTAACTAACAATTAACTGCGTCGGATTAAGCGTCTCATTTCCAATTAAAATATACTTCTGAATTGAAATTTGAATGAAATACAGGGTCATGAAAAATCGAAGAATGTGGAAAACAAGATTACAAATATCTCGGCAACTAAAAATCCGATCCACTTCTTTCTATATGCAAAATGTGTGTTATTTTATTGCCTTTTACGTCCATTCCTTAGAACAAAAAAATTCGAAAATTTTTGTATACCTTTCATCAGAACGAATTTTTCGAGAGTCCGAAAAAAATAGTTCCGGGTAATCGAGTTTGCTGATATTAAATAGGGTTCGTCCCATTCTTACATACTAACTACATACAAAATTTCAAGTCTCTATCTCAATTTGTTCGGGAGATAGAGCATTTACAGACAGACAGACAGACGGCAAAATTTTTTTTCTAAAAATATGTTTTTCGGAATCTCCACTATCTAAAACGTGTAAATCCGTCAAAAAAATTTTTTCGATTTTCAAAACGATTGCAAGACTTACCCTACACTACGTATGATAGGTAAGTAAAATGATGTCAAAAAATCAGAAAAAAAAAACTCTAAGGCACTAAAAAGCACTAAAATAGCATAAAAAAGCACTAAAAATGGTGTCAAAAATCAGCAAACAACAAGGCAACAAGGAATCCAAAAGATAACTTGCATACACAGTGCAAACAACAAGATTGTGCTTTATTGGTACATTAGCACAGCTTCTGCTTCGGTGACGTTAATACGTAAGTACCTTTTATTTCTTCAAAATGATAAATAGCACTTATACTATGCATAAAAAATTTAACCTGCTTATCTACAATGTAAATAAAAATTGAATGCATATGTCCCATGATTGTGATACATTTTTAAATCTCATCACACTTTTGTATTATTTGAGTTCAATCCCATTGTTTAGTCACTTTGAAAGGATAGTAGATAAATATCACAATTTCAAATAAAAGAGGAGCACGAGTGAAACAATATGTTTGTAAACAAATTTACAAATTGACCATTGCAAAACATTTTTGAAATATAATTTTTGTAATCTTTATTTTGTTTTATATATATATATATATATAAAAATATATGGTATTGCTTTGGTAACAATCAAATCTTGACTGGCAATGATTGTAGCCTAATGGGTACAAAAGCTGCCAGTTTGCATATGTTTCCTTTACTTTTTTCTCTTTTAAGTAGACTATAAGTAAAAAATAACTATAGGCTTGAACTGGCTACTAAACAGAAAATCCATTTTTTTCAATGTTAGTGTAAAGGTTAAGTGTTCCGTTTATTAATGTTATGTAACTAGAGATTTTTAAAAGTATAATTTGAGTAATAAAATGTTTCATTTTATTCACCAGTTTGTTCTAACTGTATTTCAGTCTTTATCATTTTACATAAACCTTTTTAATTTTATGTAATTTTAATCTTTTTTTATTTATATATTTTTTTCACTATTTTTTAGTTCTTGCTCAACGAAACTATTTAAAGGATAAGGCTTTTATCAGCTACTTGAAATATTTGCAGTATTGGAAAAGACCAGAGTATGCTAAATTTATAAAGTAAGAGAGTATTTTACGTTTTGTAAAACCACTTCTTCTGGAATAGGTGTTTTGTGTAATTTTTTGATATTTTATAGTACCTTAAATTAGAATGCCAGGGCTTGAAATTCGATTTTTCCAAGGAGGGAAGTCTCTCTACCACATTTTTTAAATGCAGGGGAATTGAACTGTTTATAAAAAATAAAGTGGGAAAAAAATCTATTGTTATTTTACATGCTGTTTAAAAAATTGCATTAATACAGACATGACAAAATGCCAACAGAGCAATTTAAATCAATAACTCAGAATAATTATGTAAAAAGTTTTTCAAAGAATTGAACTTTTATTCAGTTTATGAATAATTTATATTTTCTTAAGATGAACTTGTGACAGACAGCACAAACACAGTTCAATGTTTGAAATTGAAACTGTTGATTCATTTCTTCTATTATACAACAAATTTAGGTTAACTTGATTTTTCAAGTCCTAATTTTTGTGAATTGCAAAAATCAACTAGTTTGTTGTTTCTACATATATATTTAATTACAGCTCTGAATTTTTTTTTCATGCACACCTCAAGATCTTTGCAGTCCATCCAATCTTATTTTTGTTTGGTACTGAATCTAGACCAATTTAGCAGAGCACAGCTTCCCGCGACATTTACTGTCCTTCTGGTCTTATTGTCCTTTGGGATATTTTCCTTTTTCTGTTATGGCAAAAAAATTTTGCGAAATATGCTAATCAGGCATAGAAAAAAAAATCGTGAATTTCCTCAATCGGTCGAGGGATTAAATTGGAAAATTCATAGATCTAACATAGGATCATGAAATTTGTTGATCTGTCACAAAGGAAAAAATTATAGAATCTGAATTGATCAGGAGAAAAATCCACAAAGTTCACCAGTCCATCACGATAAAATATAATGAAATTTATCAGTTATGAGGAAAAAATCCTGAATTTTGTTAATTCAGTATAAATTAGTTTGGTATATTATTTCAGATTAAAAACTATATACCTACAATAACAAGCATAAATATTTGTTTATGCGCTGTTTTCTTAAGAAATTGTTCTGAAAAAGTTTTTGAAGGAAGCAGTAGACTATATGTTTTACTTTTTTGCTGTATTTAATTAAATATTTCACACACAAAATATCTGCTTAGGGACTACAATACACATACATCAAAATCCATAAACTCAACTGCTTTAAATAAAAAAAATATATATACTCCTTATGCCGATGGAAAAACAGATTTTGTTTTATTTATCCTTATGCAGAGGGAAAAGGGATAGAATATTCAGTTTGCACTTTACCGCAATTGAAATATATGCAATTAAAAATTATACAAATAATTTAAAAACTAAACATTCTCCTGGCATGAATCAGTTTTATTTATTAAACAAATAAAGATAAAAAATTTTAATTTTTAAATAATTCTTCTATTTTACCTCTTCAATCACTCTTGTTTAAAATAGTATGATTTTGTGACTAGACTATTAGTCAAATGTCAAAGTTTCAAGGATTTTTGCTATAACAACTGGTGATTTATTTTAGTTGTGCATGATTTCTTAAAAAATATTTTATGTTCCTTAACATATTGCATACATTTTTAAATCATTTACTTAAATTTTGCTGTTCTTATTAAATTCTTGTCTTTTTTTTTTTTTTTTTTTTTTTTTTCTTATTTAATATTAGTTTACAACCTTGTAAAATGTTTAATTTGCATTTGTTTTGATCGATATATTTTTATATTAATAAAGTTATGGGGAATTTTATTTATTGTCTTGTTACTTGTTGTAAAGAATAAAATCAATGATTTTTGGTAGCTAAGTTGTTAATACAATGTTTTTCTAAATTCTATTTTTAATCCTAGAGTAATCGGGCTTATTGTGTCACTATTGAAAACAGCTGAAAAACAATGTTAATTTTAAAAAGGCAAAATTTCACAATAACTCTCCCCATGGGGGGACTAATGCAGTCAATTTTATTGATTTTCCCCTCTTCTTTGAAGTGTTACAATTATGTTTTCTGGTGAGAAAATTTCAGTAAAATTAATTACTTTTGATATTTCTTTTGAATACATAATCTGAGAAAAGATATTTCTGAAAATCCCTTTTAAAATTGTAAAGCCTAATTTTCTAATTTATTAGTTTTTTATGGATTTTGTTCTATTTTGTTACTCAACAATGAACTGTTAGACATTTTAGAACTGAAGACTGAAAATTTTGAAGAATATAGATGATGGCAAACAAATGAAGAAGCTTTTTTATAAAAATTTCTCTCTTTTCATAAGAAGGAAGGGGGATGGGGATTTCATCTTGGATTTGTTGAAAACAATACATTTTACAGAATTACTGATAAGAACAAGAATTACTGATAAATGTGAAGTTAGGAGAAAAGATTTGAAATCAAATGTGTCCCAAAGCCTGATTTGCTTAAAAATGTGACATGCAACACAGAACATTTCAAATTTTACAAAATTTGTCATTATATAACTTGGAAAAAAAAAAAATCATGAATTTTTTTTAGTCTTTTATTTGAAAAGATTGTGAAATTCATCAGTATACTTGCCAAGTTTTACACATTAGGTGTGAAATTTACACTTTTGGGCTGCTTTTTACACTCAGGATACTTTGTTTTACACATTTTTGCAATTTTTTTCCAAGCTCATTTCCTCCTATAAATTTTGAATTACAGTAGACTCCCTCAAATCCGCACAGTTTGGGACCAGAGGTTGTGCAGATTTTAGAATTTTGTGGATTTCTGGTCATTGCTTTGTTTGCATTTTTTAAACAGTAATTTGAGTGCATTTAATAGTGCAATCAGAACTATAATGAATGCTTACAATATAATAAAATATTAAAATAAGTAATAAACTAAAATAATAAAAATTTAGATAATTTTTAAAATGATTAAAGTACTAATAGCAAAGGTCAAGTTAATAATCAATAGTGTATGATTAAATATTCATTATAAAGATTAAATATATTTTTCCAAAATTATTCAACAAAACTTGGCTCAAAATAATACATTACTAATTCACATCAAAATCATAAAATAAGGATTTTTTTTTTCAAGTTTAGCCTGGCTTAATAACCAAAAAATCTTGATTAATGCATAAATATATTTGGTAAGAAGATTGTGATTACCAGTGATATCAGCAATATCTTGAATTTTTTCCAAAAAAATTTATTCTACCTTCATGAAAAAAACGTGAATAGAGTATTATTAACAAATTACAAATAAAAAAATATATGGAATTGATACAAAACTAAAAGAATCAAATTTTGTCCCAATATCCGAACTGAAAGTTTCATTGTTTACATCCATAAAATATGTGCGGATTTTAGAGAGTTGCGGATTTCTGGTTTGCAGATTTGAGGGAGTCTACTGTATTTTCTAACTGCTTTTAATTATAAATACTTAACTCTTTTTGACACACTGTGCCCACTCCAAGCACACCTGATTTTAATTCCAAACTTGCAATTCGTATCAAGAGTATTTTAGTGAAATTTTGTTTTTACAATCAAAGCTTCAATTAAGGCATTCTTAATTTCTAAAACAGTCATTTTAAAATTCTGCTGTCAGACAATAATTTTCATTTTACAAACAGAATTTGTCCATGCCAGAAAGGGTTAAGGGGGGGTACATTTAAGTATAGTTAAAAAAAAAATTAGTTTGTTTCATTATTAAAACGTATTACAGAATTTTTAATTTTCATTGTGTCTAAAAGATAACTTCATTTTGAGTGAATTTTGCGCATATTTTGTTTTAAAATGTGAGAATTAAATATTAGTGATGCAAAAATTAATGGTTTGGCTAAATAAATGAATAACCAAATATTCAGTATTCCTTTCAGTGTTACTTTTGATAATGATGTTTTAAGTAAAGTAAACAAAGTTACCTTTCAATGTTTTACATCCCATTTCAAAAAAATATATATTATTTCTTGCACAAAATATATTATTTATTGCAAAAAAATCACAGCATTCTTCACCCAATTGTAGAAAAACTTACAAAATTCATCCACCAGAAAAAAAAAAAAAAAAAAAAAAAATCCATAAGTAAATAAAAATTTAAAAAAGCTCTTAAAATTTGTCAGTGAATTGTCTGAAAAAAAATTATAAATTTGTCGATCAATCAAAAAAAAAAAAAAAAAAAAAAAAAAAAAAAAAAAAAAAACTTTTTGCCAATCCATGAGACAAAATTTCCTATTTCTTTCAACTGATTGACAAAAACTATTTTGCCAATCAGTTGAAAGAAAACATTACAAAATTTACCTGTTAGTTGATGATAAAAAATAAATAAAAAAATAAATAAATAAACAAATAAAAACTCATAATTTGTCAATGGATTATCAGAAAAAATCTTTAAATTCATCAATCAATCCTGGGAGAAAACCACCACTTTTTCCAGTTTGTTGCAAGAAAAAGTCTCAACATCTGCCAATGAGTCATATCCAGACCTGCTGTAACTACGAAAAAATCATAGTTGCTTCGATTTGGACCTATAAATTATGATGCTATAAAAATCAGTTTTAACCCTTTAAGGGTGTTCTTAAGTGATCCGCTCAACAAGCAAAAAACGTTTTGACACATTTACAAATTCATTTTTTAACAGAAATTTATAAAATTTTAAAGCCTGACTATGGAAGCGATTTCGAATTGAACCAATTTTTCCATTTTATGATAATTAAATTACTTATCGAGTTATAAGCTATTTCGATGAGGCAATCATCCGTTTTTCTCCTCCTTTTCGACCGGTTTTTCATTTTTCGTCGGGAAATATGCTCAAAAGTGTCAACTTTGAAGGCTTGTTATGAAAAATCTATTGTGTTTTTTAAAAAACAAAAGAATGAGTGCAATTAGACAGTTTCTGAATAACAACACCTGCTATTTTCATTAATTTCCGACAAAAATAAATTAATGCATGTGTCCAAAAAGTTGCCTTTTTTGATTAAAGAACACCCTTAAGCGGCCTAACTGGGTTTTTCAGTCATGTAACTTTTAGAAACAATGGCTAATTTAACATAAAATTAATATTAAAATTAATTATTTGAAGTGAATAAGATAAATATGTAAGTTGGTCAAATAAAAAATTTCATACCAATAAATTTTATAGATACTAATTTATGAATTGTTAACATATTCGCTGCCGATCACACTCCAGCGCGTGATATGGCGCCAACGTTAAGGGACCAGTGCATGATGTGGAGTTATGCCCAATAGCCAGTCACACATTAGTGCGGGAAAATCTTTCACTGATTCTTTGTTATAAAAAGTAAATCGGCTTCTGAGAAAACCCCGCTTCTACAGTGCGTCATTAACTATCACCACATCTTCACGTATGAGGCAGCGAATGTGTTAAAAATGAATGAAATATTTTGCAGGCCGCTTAAAAGGGTTAAGCTATCACTTTTCGCAAAAAACACAATTTTTGTTTTTCTAGTTTTTGCCCAGCAACAAATTTTTCTGGAGTGATTCTACTTCAAAATTTTAAAGTACTCGATGCCAAAAGTTTAAAAAAATTGGTCATTAGTTTGAAAATTTGACCTTTCAGACATAGTCTGAGCATTTTAAAAATGCTCATTGCAAAAAAAAAGCTTATCAAAAAACCCTCTTAATGGATGATAATCACCTGTAAATTGTGTTTTTGTGAATAGCAGGAATTACCTTTCTTAGAAACTGGGGCAACATTTTTAAGAGCTTTTTGAGAGAGGGAGAGGGGAGGGGGAGTCATTAACCCTCTGACAGTCTTGCAAAAGGGCAAAATTTTAATATTGTTTTCTCAGCATTGTTTTAATTGCTTAAAAAATGATTCTTTCAAAATTATAGAAAAATCTTATTTACGATTATGAATGTTATCCATGAGTGTGTTAATCATTGCACAATGTATTAAAAACCCATTAAATCAACTAAGTTATATCATTTTAATTATTGCTTGCATTGCAGTGAAACCTGGAGCTTAGGGAACGTCTATAGACGGGCTTGTCAGTGAGAGGGTTAAGAAGTAAGATTTGAAATAATGTGCAGAATCGTGCAATTTTCATACAGAATAGGAAAGTCTTACATTAAAATGCTGTGCAGTATTTTCCACAGGCCAGGGACACATCAGTGGTGTTCGGCACCTGCATGCAAAGCTGTATCTTGCGCTTTACAACAATTCTCCAAAAAGCTATTGTTTTATAAAAAACTTATCAGCAAACACATGAAATAGGTCTACAAAGTATATTAATTATAATATATGTTTAAAAAACAGAAAATATAAAATAAATATGTAAGAGAAAAATACATTAAAAAAAAGTACAAAAGTTAGGTCATAAAATAATATACTTTGTATATAAAATCAAATCAAAAAATCAATAACCATATTCAGATTTCATAAAATAGCTTTAAGATGATTTACAGTTAAAATATTCCACTGATAAACAGAAACAGAGATGCCAAGTATTAAGATTTGTCCGTAATTATTATGGATAATATATGCAACAAAAGTTACGGCATTACGGGCATCAAATAAAAATTACGGATAAAAAAATCACGAATCTCATCAAAAGATCGCTTGAAAAAACACAAGTTTCGATATAAACACCCCCCCCCCCCCAAAAAAAAAAAAAAAAAAAAAAAAAAAAAAAAAAAAACACAAAAAAAAAAAACACAAAATGTCGTCTAAAGATTGTGTAAAAATCCTCGCATTTCGTCAAAGTGTCGCAAAAAAGTGCAAATTTAGTCAAAAGAAAGCGGAAAAGTGCGAAATTACTCCAAATGATAGCGGAAAAGCATGAAAATAGTCCAAACACCGCGTAAAAAATGTGAATTTTATCTATGGCTTGCGTAAAAAAGGCTAATTTAGCCAGACTCATGTAAAAGCGAGAATTTAATAAAAATATCGCAAAAAACATGCAAATTTTATCAAAAATCGTTTAAAATGCACAAATTTCATCAAAAAATCTCTTAAAACGCATACATTCCATAAAAAAAATTACGAAAAACGTGCACATTTTGTTAAAAAGTTGCTTAAAACACGCTCATTTTCTCAAAAGATCGCAGAAAACATGCACATTTAGCCAAAAAATCGTGAAAAAAATGCAGATGTTGTCCAAAAATCAATAAAAAAATTTAACAACCTGCAAATAATCCAATTCATGATTTAGTGTCCTTTTCTTTACCTCCAGAAATTAAAAATATAGAAGTAGTAAAGATTGTTTTTCTTCCCAACAAATTTACATGCCGTTTTACGGCTTATGGATCAAGGTGTTATACAATGTTTAACCCCTTCGGGTCTGTTGTACTACTAATAGTACATCATCTTTCAACTAACATATTTTTCAGTATTTAGTAATTATTTTCAAAGAACCTCATATTCTATTTTAAAGACTTCTCTTGAAAGTGTGTATTTAATTTTTTCTCTAAAAGATAGCTCTACAAGCCCAGGAACACTCATTCAAGATGTATGAAACTTACAATGCACGTCAAGCAGAGGATTTTTTAAAATTTGCTCTCATTATTGATATTATAAATAATTAAAATTATTATTTGAAATTATTTTCATAAAATGAGTTATTGTAGCTAATATTTGATGCAATTTTTGTAATCAAAACCATTGAAAAGTTATGATTTATTAATCTTTGAATATGTGTATTATTAGTAGTACAGTGGTCTTTAACCCTCTAACCCGGTAAGTCTCCATCAACCTGAACCGCAAGTTCAGCCCTTAACTCTCAGTTGAATGAGAATCCTAATTTACCATTAACTCAACCTGCCGAATTCGGAGAAGAAACCAAAACAAAAGTTCAGTTACTCAACCTTAATATGGGAGAGGGGTATTCGACCGCACATGTGCAGTCGAAGCAAAGATAGTGGCTGTTTTGAATTGAACATTGGTGGATTTTTTTCCAAGAGAGCTGTTTGTAATTTATTAAGTAAACGAAATGTTAATTATAAAAGATGTTGTTATGAAAGAATGTGTTTCTTAAAATTTTTGAGGGTTTTTTCAACTTTTTACCTTTATAAACGAAAATTATATTAATTTGTGATGAGTCTCCAGGCTTAGGCTTCAGTTTGCCTAGCAATTTTGATATCAGGTAGCGCCATCTATTGAGTGCGAATAGAAACAAAGTTCTGATATGAAACATTTTGGTTACATAATTTAGATTTTTTTAAAAAAATAAAAAATAAAAGCAGTTTTTTCCTACATTTCAGTTTCAGCTTTTTTATATTTGTTTAAAGCATGCAATCGTAAAAGCAAGAATTTTGTGATCGCAAAATAATAAGCCGTTGAACTATAATAATTAATTTTCTTATTTGTTTTAAATAATTACTTTTGTTTAGAAGCATTTTTCAGAAGGAGATTTATCTTGAAAATTTTCACATTTAAAAATTTATGCATCATTACTTTAGTTAAATTAATTAAAACATTACATTTACGTTAGAAAAACATTAGAATGAATATTTGAGAAAATAGATGTATTTTCAATATTTTAATAGTCATTAAAAAATAAATAAATAAACTAGCTCGTTTTTTTCTTATTCAAATTACTATTGCTAGCCTGGTCAGAAAATCGTTTATTAAATTTAATGATTAAAGAAAAAATATAATTTTTTTTCATCAAGTAACTTTTATGAAAGAATTTTACTGTAACGCAAAATCTTGTAAAAATAAAAATCTAGTAACTGTATCAGTGTTTCTAATATTTGAATCTAATTTTGTGAGCGAATAAAACCACAAAATCTCAAAGGTAATTCGAAATTTATCCATCTAAAAATTAAGTACAAGTATGCATTTCAAATCTTGTTTTTGCTTCGTAATTAAAAACAGAACTCATGAACACAATATGTACGTCATGTGATTCGTTTGGCCAATCAGGTATGTTTATTTAAACATGAAGTTCACTAAGCCTAGGTTGACTAATCTCGGTTCTGAAGTTAACGATGAATTTCAAATATTAACCAACGGTTAGATTTGCTAACTAAAGGTTTCTCAACTGCGAGTTGAACAGCGGGTTGAAGGTTGATGAAGACTTGTCCGGTGAGCGTCTGGAACGTAATATTCTGCATACTAAGCTCCAGTTTTCACTGCAATACAAACAATATTTAAAATACTATAATTCCATAGATTTAATGCATTTTCAATACATCGAAGAATGATTCATACTCTGGAGGATTACATTCATGCTTATAATAAAGTTTTTTTTTTTATAATATTGAAAGAATCATATTTTCTTAACATTTAAAATAAAATGTTGAGAAAACAACTTTACAATTTTACCGTTTTGTAAGACGCTTGGAGGGTTAAAGGAATTAATTTTACTAAAACATGCACATTGTATTTATTAATTTTCAGAAATGAAATTTGTAGAAACTTAAGTTGAATATTACTGTTTTATGACAATATTTCTCATTCTTTTTGTCATATAAAACTCATATGCAATATTATTAACCTATAATTTGTTGGGGGAGGGAAAAAAAAAAATTGAAAATCAGTTGAAAGCGCTGACTTTCAAAAACCAAACTACATTTTCCGTGAAATGTGGTCGTCCAAGTAATTCACACACCATGGCTATTCCAAATTTTAAAAAAAGTTGAAACCATCATTTCGCCCAGTTGAGGAAGTAAGATATGATAATACTGGCCATATGACAGAGAGAAGCAAGGTACAACAATGGTGCAAATTAGGAGGATGTAATTTTAGAAAAATATCCTTCTGAAAAATGCAATATCTACTTATGCTTCCATGGTGACAAAAATTGCTTCGAAACTTTTCATACCAAATAAGAGAGATCATCAGAGTATACCAACAAATGAAAATTTTATTTGTATTTATTTTATTTTATTTTTATTTATTTATTTGCAATTTTTACCCTTTTTTTTTCTGTTTAGAAGTGTAATTAAGTGTCAAATAGAGCGAATTATATAATGTTAACTGCATATTTTAAATTTCTTTCACATTTTTCATATCTTTCAAAATTTCGATTTGAAATTGTTCTACACCTATCTTTTTCAGCATATTGTACTAATAATAGAATACCCATAAATGACATCTTGTTCCTCGAAAGACCACTGTACTATTAATAGTGCATAATGTAATTCCTTAAGTAATTATAATATTTTAATAAAACTTAATTTTTGCCTTTTAGGGAAATACTTTTTCATGTTTGAACCCCCCAAAAAAAATTTTTTTCGAACATAAAAAAAAAAAAAATTGGATTTGAAAGGGTTAAAAAAATATACCAAAGAAATTAGTCAATGATAATCTAATCAATTTAAAAATAAAGAAAATTCTCAAAATGAATTCTTAGTGGCTGCTCATAGCAAATGATTCTCGTCAGGCAGTTTCTCAGGACACAGTCTTGCCTGCATAGATATTTAAAGAATCAAACTTGGGAATTTAAACCTGAACCTGCTGCCCAGGGGTTGAAGAACAGAACACCGAATCTGAAAATTCCAGTCATCTAATATGCAGCATTGCAAAAAAATTGTTTGACTGCAAAATCTTACATTTGAAGATTATGTTGACAACAAGTTTAAAACTGAGAAAACATTTTCAAAAGATAATTTAATCTGCACCCTTCTCAATTCTGATTGGACATTCCAAATACAGTCGACTCTCGTTAATTCGAAATTGGATAATTCGAATCTTCGCTTAATTCGAACTAAACATGAAGTCTCGAAATTTTCAATGGCAGAATAATGTTAAATTTTTTCGTTAATTCGAACTCTTTTTTTCTTGACTTTGTTTAATTCGAACTTTCAAGAATTTTGATTTTCCATTTTTTTTTTTTTTCTCACGGATTTCAGATCATTTGAATAACTTTCTTTGATTTTTGTGAAAATTGTTCCGAACGAGTATATATATAATCCAATGCATTTGATATCCACTTTCTTAGTGCCCCGTCTGTCCATCAGTGACGCTTTAAATTTTTCTTCCATTGTGCTTGTTTTTAATTTTTAAATTAGTTTATGTATTTATACATTTTAATTTGATATTAAGTCACATTCTAATGATAAGAGACGAAATAAATTTAAAAACACCATAACACTAATTCCTTTGTAATAATATCATATTAAGCATGGTTTCATTTCATACTTTCCATAATTCGAACTTCGGATAATTCGAACATTTCTTGTGGTCCCGACGAGTTCGAATTAACGAGAGCCGACTGTAATTTTTTCATGAGTAAATTGACGATGTATCATATTTACCTCTTGCATTAAAAAAAAAATCAAGTTGTCTGGGACATTTACATCAAGTTGTATGGAAAAGGAGGAAATTCTAATGACTACTTTAAGAAGTTTCTAACTGTCATTTAAAGCAAAAAAGTATAACATGAATATGAATATTCCAAAAACATTAATTAACTAACCGAAGTCATTTTGTAAACTTTTTAATTCTTGTAAAAATTAATTCATTATTTTTAACCATTTTTTAAATCTAAAAATTTAGACTAAATACTACAAATATATTTTTTAATTGTATAAGTAAACAGTTTTTACTGTATTAGAATGATGTTAAGTATTTTTTAAGTGCATTAAGATCAACGACTATTAGCAACATTTGATTTAACGATCATTCGATTTAATGTCCTATTTGCTAAGGTTCTATGAAGGTCATTAAATTGCGAGTCTACTGTATTATAGTATATATATTTTTAGAATGAGTAATAAAGTGATTTGGTACAGGTATATTTGGATTATCTTTTTAAAGTAAAACTTAACAATGTGAAAAATGATCCATATTTTCAAAAATTTATCATCTTCATGACTTCTGGTCTCCAGGAATGCAATATAAATATCTTTTACTTCATATTGATATGTTTCAGGCATATTTTGCCATCATTATTAAGTTTTAATAATGTGTGAAATAATTGATATAACACACAATTCTATATAATACAAAATCTATCAGATTATTTCACAATAATGTCAATGGTTTTGTATTTTTTGTTCATAAATTGCATGTATTGGTGCAACTTTTGTTTTAAATTTTCATCAAAAAGTAAATCAAATAATTTTTATTTTTTAGATATCCTATGTGTCTACACTTTCTTGAACTTCTTCAGTATGAGCATTTCAGACGAGAAATAACAAGTTCTCACTGTGCCAAATTTATCGACGATCAACAAATTCTTCATTGGCAGCACTATACTCGAAAGCGTACCCGTTATCTCCAACAAGCACAACCTGAAGCTTCTGCACCTGTTGCTGCAGCTCAGCCTGTTCAAAAGGCTACATAAATTGGATTTTATTTTTGGTGATTTTACTTTTTAAGGAAACTTTTTTGTTATTTTGTATTTAATAATTTTAAATTATTAAAACACAAATTTGAACTGTGAACAGTGTAATTTTACTTGACTTGCAAATATGAGTTTGTGTAAAAATATCAGAACGGTTGTGGTATGTTTAATATTTCTGTGTATTATGCAAACTGTTACTTGCTTGACAGATCCTTATGCTACATTAAATGTTCCAAGAACTGCTTCTATCCCAGAAATAAAGCAAGCATATAAACGTCTTGCCAGAGAATGGCATCCTGATAAAAATAAAGGTTCTGAAGCTGAGGCAAAATTTATTGAAATCAATAAAGCGTATGAACTCTTGATGGATCCTGAGCGCAGGAGACTTTTTGATCGTTCAGGCATCACTGAAGATACTCCGAACTTTCGTCATTATCCAGATTATTCACAATTTAAAAGGTTTGAAAATGATCCTTTTGAACACATTTTCAGCCAAAGCGGTTTCAATTTCCAATTTAAATTTAATCAAGGTTCATTTTATCATAAACACACTATTACAGCAAAAGCTTATGAAAATCATGTTTTACCTAGTAGTAACTTTCAGCCATATCTAGTATTGTTTTATGGGGAGCTTTGTTTCGCTTGCATTAATGCAGAACCTATATGGAGGAAACTTATTCAAGAACTTGAACCTTTGGGTATGGGTTTTGCTGCTATACATGCCCAACAAGAAAGTGCTTTGACGCATAAGATTGGTGTCAGTACTTTGCCGTACCTCATTGGTGTTATTGATGGAAGAGCTGTACATTACAAAGATCATCAGTTAAGCTTCATTAAAGTTGTAGAATTTTGTCGAAAAATTATCCCTTCTCGTACTATAGTTAGTTTAACAGATTATACTGTTGATGAATTTCTTCAGGGCTGGCATGATAATCGTATTAGAGTCTTAATATTTAGTAAAGCTGAATCAATTAGATTAAGATATTTACTTGTGGCTTTTAGATTTCGCAGTCGAGCTGCTGTGGGACATATAAATGTAGGTAATGAAGACACTGAAGGAATTGTTAAACGTTTCAATGTACAATCAAATATGGAATCTCTACTAATATTTAATGAAGATTCTTCTAAACCAATAGCTACCTTAAGTATGAGTGAATTATCTGTTCAAACAATGTGTGATGTTATTGAAGTTAATAAATTTTTAATTCTACCTAGATTATCATCCCAAGTACTTTTTGATCAACTCTGTCCTACAGAGGCTGTCAGAGCACGGAAATATTTATGTGTAATTCTTGTTACCCAAAACACTAAAGAACATGATCCATATCGTTCTGTCATGAGAGATTTCATTCAACAAATGGATTTGCCAAATGATAGAGTAAGGTTCATGTTCATTTTTGAGGAAAAACAGAAAGAGTTTATTAAAGCTCTTAGTTCTGGTATGGGTGCCCCTGAAGATCCTGTTTTGCATGTTGTATTAATTTGGAGAAAAGAACATGATCGTGTACGATATCAGTGGTTAGATCATCGTTGGGATATTAAGGAAGATGTTATCAATAGTACAAAGGAGGAGTTAAACGCCGCCGTTAAACATTTAATGCAGAGTACCGAGACATTGCCTTATGATGCTAAAGTGTCAGTGCTTGCAGATGAACATGCTTTAAGTCTTTTCTCTCGAGTCTTAAACAGAATGATTCTTATAGGAGATGTGATGTGGGATAATATTACTAGACAGGAAATTTTACCTGCAGTTTCAGTACTGTTGTCTATAGCCTTTATCATTCTAATCGGATATATAATGTCTTATTTAGTTCAATTAGAAGAACAAAGTATACAAGAAAAATACCAGAGAGAGGGCAAACAAGTACCTGGTATGCCCAACAGAAGTAAACCTGAATACCACCTACACATTCATGAACTTCGTGGGGAAACTTACAATGGTCTTGTTAGACTTCTTAAACCGGGCTGTCGAACCATAGTTTTACTGTTAGATAATGAATCAAAAATGAAACTCTTGCCTGTTTTTTATAGAGCTGTATATCCATATCGAAAAAATAAGACTCTGATGTTTGCTTTTCTTATGGTTGAGAAAAATCTGGAGTGGTACAAAAGATTGTTATTGCAAACACTTGGTGAATATCGAGAATTAAATATTAATCCAAAAAATTGCATTGGAACAGTTCTTTCTTTGAACGGTCATAGGAAGTACTTCTGTGTTTATCATGCCAAACATGCTGAGCAGAGTTTGAAGAAAAAAGAAATTAAAGGAAAAAATGCTGATGGTACTGCCAATGGGGATTTCTTGGGATTTGAAGATAGTAATACTGAATCAGAAAATAGTGATGTTGAGGCCGCTAAAGGAAGTTTGAATGATGGCATTGATCATTATGGAAATATAATATTTCAAGAACATCTGCTTGATGGTCTTTCTAATTGGTTAGATAGATTATTTGAAGGCTCTACTCAAAGGTATTACATTCAGTATTGGCCAGATAACATGAAATAATATCTAAATTACATTATTCAGTTTGGATATTTGCAATCATATATTTCCTTCACACCCATTCAACATTCTTTGGATTGTATCTTTGAGCATTTCTGTTGAACACAAATTTTGCAATTGTAGTATGTCACTAGTCTTTTTGAGAGAAAACATTCAGCTGCACATAATTGAAAATTTAATGTTTGTATATTCTAGTCAACTTGCCATATTTCTAAATTATGAAATTTTCAATCATGTCTTCTTTCCTTGTTCACTACTTATTTATTTCTTCACTGTTGATAAAAATATATTCTTTTATTCTCTTTCTCATTTACTTATGTACTTCTATTTAATAAACAAAACTTTTGCTCTCTTATCTTTCCCATTTCTGATTAAACTTAAATTTTCTCCCCACTGTATGCATGCATTTTTAAACATTTATTAAGCATACATTTAGAAAAGTTTTATAGGTATGATTTAGCAATTTTTCTGTTTCACTCTAAAGCAGTGTTTTTCCTGTTTAAAAAGAGTTAACAGCTATGTTTTCCTTGTTTAGACAACTTGAATTTAAATTATTTTCAAAGATGTTTATTGATTTTAAAAAAAATAATTTTCAGAAGCTTTAAATAATTAAAGTTAGTATAAAATAGAAAATTATGATTTGTTTAAATTTTTAAGATTTTCCAAAAATAATTATTTTGGTACTTGCGTATTAACGCCACCGCAGTTATCTTTTGGATTCATTGTTCCCTTGTTTTTTGCTGGCTTTTGACGCCACTTTTTTAGTGCCCTTTTTTTTTTTTTTTTTTTTCGCTCATTTTTGACGACATTGTTTTTGTGAACGGCAAACAACAAGATTGCTCTTTATTGGCGCATTAGCGCAATCTCTGCTGCTGTAGCGTTAATACGTAAGTACCATTATTTTAATAAGTAATTAATAACTGAAGATCTGATAAAAAAAACAATATGTAAAAAAAGGAAAAGTATAAAAAAATTGAAGTGAAAGTTTTTGCTTAAATTTTATTGATTTGATTTCTTTTTTGGTTACATTATTTTCATATGTGACCAGCTGGTAGCTTGCATTGAACACTCTGAGGAAAGACTCATTAAAACTTAATTTAAATTACTAAAATTTTATTTTAGTACTAAATACTAATAAATAATGCCACAGTTCTTTAAGTCTTATTACAGTTTTAATATTTTAGATTTAAGATGAAATAGACTATTTCATACTTTCATTCAGAAAATAAAACAATTTTTGATAAATTGTAACATAAGTTTCTTTCACTAAGCTCTTCAATTATCTTAAACCTTTCAATAAGTTAACAGATGATTAGGAATAGCACAGAATGATAATGTATTTATCCACTCTAATGAAAAAATTATTTAGATGTTCCCTGTTAAAAACTTCTTGTCATGATTGTTTGTATATGTAACTGCTATAGTAGTTGTGGTTAACCCAGAAAATAAAATGATGATGAATAAGCATTAAATTTTTATCATCAACCTACCTTTCCGATAGGGTTCATTTCCCCCTTTTCTAAGATGGTTTGCTCTTTTTTTTTTTTTTTTTTTTTTTTTTTTTTTTTTTTTAAATGTAATTGAAAGTGTATATTTACTGCCTCTCTATTTCTTTAAAAGATCAGAAATATGTGTTCAGTTAACAAATATTAATGTATGTCAACTTAATCATTTTTTTTTTCAATAGGAAGCACCTATAATATCATAATTATTTTTAAAATGTATTAATCTGTTTATAATAAAGTAAAACATGTAAAAACTGCCAGTCTAAAAATCACCTCATATTGGAGAGGAAAAAAAGCAAAAGTATACACTGAAATTTTCTAAATAGGCATATGTTTCTGATTTTGTAAAACACATTTTAAACAATCCTCAAACAAAAATTGATCAGTGAGGCAGTAAATGTAGATGCTACATTGCATTAATATAATCAAAGCATCTGAGAAAAAGTTTTTTTTTTTTTTTTTTTTTTTTTTTTTTTTTTTTTTTTTAATCCCGTTTGGGAGTAGGAAGAAAATAAATATTTATTTATGTCTTTTGTGTATATTTTTTCAATTAAAAACCCTACAAAAGAATTAAATGAGACAATGCATGATCAAAGCCATCAGCATGAAGAGCCAAAACATGATCTATCCCCTGCCCCTCCTAAATATATATGAGGGCTGATTTTTAAGTAAAGGCCATTTGAAAATAAAACCAAACAAAAGGAAATATTCAAAAATTAAAATTATTTTCAGATTCTACACTCATTTCTCTATTTGCCAACCAAGTTTATTTAAACACCACACTTTAAGACTAGATTTTGACTATCCTTTTCATAGAAACTTGCCGTCTGTTTCAATAACCAAGAGGTAGATCCCAAACCTTGCCAAAGTTACGCCGAGCGATCCAAAACAAAGGATGCTATTTGTTATTAGAGGGAATTTTGCTAGCTCATGACAATGAAAGATCCTACACCACAGCTAATACCCAAGTTTTATTGGACTCTTTTGGCCAGGAAGTTTTGGATTCCCCCACCCTACAGCCCACATCTTGCGCTAAGCAATTTCCATATTTTTCGTTATCTCAAACATCATGTCGGTTGCAATCGCTACAACGATGAACCAACCTACCCCACATGGTGGGGCAGGTTCCTAACTAAATATAATTTATGTAGTTAACATCAGTTATTGATAAAGGTAACCAGGAAGCCAAGCTTTTGTATATTAATGAAAAAATCTAAACAGCAAACAAAAGAGAGAGTGAAACACTTTTTTGACACATAAATCATTTGTTCTCCTCTTCCTATTATCCAGATATAAAGTTTTAAAGTTAGGTAATTTAGTTGTTTTAGTTTTTGTAGAAGAATGTCATGGTTTTTAATTAGTTAATTTAATAATCAGATTAATATAAAATACAAAGTAAATTTAAATATCGTAATATAGAAATGAAAGATGCTTACAAAAAAGTATAGAAAATTGTATTGAAAAATACGATATTTGGAGAAAATAATAATAAAGATTAAGGCATAGAAAATTTTAGGCACCAGAACAATAAATTAGCAGACTTTAGAACTTTGTGTCTAAATTAGGGATGCACCAAATATTCGGTTAGGCTGAATATCAAACTACTAGAAGATAGCCTGTCAAAATGACGTGTTTCCATTTTTAAAAGAATGATAAAACATTACAACAACTTTAGTCAATCATAGCCACTTTAGGCTTAAACAATTTTGAAAAATACAAAGGTTGAACATGAGGGAAAAATCTAAAAAAAAAAAAAATCAATAGAAATTTGCATTTAAAATTATAACAAATCTATCTGGTGGATGGGGAGGGATTATAATGAACAAATGGTAACTGCATAAATTTTAAAAGAATAAAGTAAGGTAAAATATCAATTATAAAAGAATACATTGTGAGACTAGTCAAAAAATATTTTAAAATACTGAGAGAAAATAATAAAAATATCCAAAATGTATAAAAAATTTTCCCATTTTGGCCATTTCCAGACCAGGGGTGATTCTCGTCCGAAAATTTAAGGCATCCTCTTCCGAAAATTTGAAATTGGGTTATCAGTTCCGCATAGTTGCCAACTTGTACGGTTTTGCGCGCGGAAAAAACAATTACGTAGAAATGCAAATTTCGTGAAAGGATCGCCGAAATAGCATACATTTCATCAATATTTCATGAAAATACGACGATTTCGTCAATGTTTTTGTAAACGAACTTTGTCAAAAGATCGATAAAAAACGCGAATTTCCTGTGCGGATCGCGAAAAAACGGCAATTTCACCAAATATCGCAGATAAAATGCTGATTTCTTCTGAAGACCGCGGGAAAACGCTGATTTTGCCTGAAGATTGAGGATATAAAGTCGATTTCGTTAAAAGATCGCGGGAAAAGAAGCAATTTTCGATAAAAGATAGCTTAAAAATATTTTGTCAAAAGAATATTTGAAAAAAAAAATACGCCAATTTCATCAAAAGATCACGGAAAAAACGCCGATTTCGTCAAAAGATTGCGGGAGTAAAACGCCGTTTTCGAAAAAAAAATCGCGTAAAAATGTAAATTTTGTCTAAATATCGTCGAAAAAACGATCACTTACAAAAACATGGGAAAACGCCGATTTCGGCAAAAGAAAGCAATAAATCGCCGATTTTGCTAAAATATTGCTAATTTCATCTGAAGATAGCGGGAAAACGCCGATTTTGTCCGAATATTGCTGAAAGAGTAAGGGGTGACACCCCCCGCCGATTTCCGAAAATGCGATGCGAATTTCCGAAAAAAAATTTCACTCAGAATCACCCCTGTTCCAGACGAATATGAGAGGGTAGCCAAATTATTAATTGAATGGGTAATGGCATAGAATGTGCAGCTAATGAATTTCACTCACAAAATTACAGTAATTATTTCACAAAAACCATGCAAATTAACATGCATTAATAATGCAAAACATGAACTAATAATGAAACATTTGTGAATTAAATATTTTATACCATTAGCTAATACTTAAAAGAAAATACTTTATAAGTTCGAAAACAAATGTCAACAATAAAGAGTAAACAATCGTGATTCGTTATGTGACAATCAAGTCCATTCACGGCTGTAAAAAATAAATAAATAAAGCAACACGAATATAAAAATTCTAACAATATTATATTTAAAATGCACCTTTGTTTTTCTTAAATATAAAGTTTTAATTGAACACTGTTACAAATTTGACTGTTTTGCTGCATCGTCATTACACAGCATTTATAGAAAATGATTATTTTACACTATTGCACTGTTAAAAATTTGACCCATTTTTTGCAGCGTCACTCCACAGCTTTTATAGAACATCTCTCTTATGACCACTGATAATCCTCCATATCTCAGTAAAGTAGCCGCTTTATATAAAAGCAGTAGAGTGATGCTGCAGCATCACTCCAACGCTTTTATAGCAAACTGTTACTTTGTGTTTGTTATTTACAGTGTATTCTATAAAAGCTGGGGAGTGATGATGCAGCAAAAAGGTCAAATTTTTAACAGTGTATTGCTAAAAATTTGACCCATTTACTGCAGCGTCACTCCACAGCTTTTATAGACTGTCTCTTTTATGGCCAATGAGGATGCTCCATAACACAGTAAAGTAATCGTTTTCTATAAAAGCGGTGGAATGATGCTGCAGCAAATGAGTCAAATTTTTAGCAGTGGGAATATTGTGTTTGAAATAGGGAAAAGATTTCAAAGCACAGTAAAATGTAGTGACGTCATTTACACCTCAAACTGTAAATCTGACTAATGAGAACGCTCCATTACGACTCTGGAACATTTGCATTGGACAAAAAATTGATAGCCTTTAAAATCAGAGATAACTTTTCACAATGGAATTTGTCATTGGTCACAATAAGTGTTTTTTCTCGTGGATGGGTTGACCCCGGAATAATTATACACGGAGGGATTTTATATATATAATTCGGTTAAGCCGAATATTCGGCTTGGCTGAATATTAGAAATGAAAGATGCTTACAAAAAATATAGAAAATTGTATTGACAAATATGATACTAGAAGAAAAATAATAATAAAGATTAAGGTATAGAAAATTTTTGGCACCAGAACAATAAATTAGCAGACTTAAGAACTTTGTGTCTCAATTAGGGATGCACCGAATATTCGGTATCTATTCGATATTCAGCCATGTTACCAAATATTCGGTTAGGCCAAATATCAAACTATTCAGTTAAGCTGAATATTAAACTGAATATTCGGCCAAATCCAATACTTAATAAAGCCTTTTAAAACACATTTTTAAAAAATTTTAAAAATTTCTACTCTTAACTGTTAATTTATAAATATATTTAAAATAATATGAAATAAAATCATATTTAAATAAAATAGAGTGTTTTTACATTATTTATTTGCTGTTTGTAAAGTATAACTTAAGAAAGTTAACCATGAGAAGGTGATTTATTACGATTCTCCTTAGGAATAAATGATGAGAGTGCAGATGCAAGTTCCTAAATTTTATTTAGTAAAAAATCTGTTTCTTGCTTTTCCCAAATAAAAGTCCTTAAACAAGAAAGAAAAACTTTTGAGATTAGTAATAGCTATCAAGGCAGACAATTTGTCTTCATAAAACCATAATCATAATCAACTTATTGAATCATAAGTACATTGTATTTCATCTCACTCTAGGTCAAACTTGTGTTTTCGTTTGTTCCATTAACAATACATAAGATACCTAACTATATTTTCAACTCACATGCTTTGATTTCGGTAAAATATGATATGATGGGAAGGGTGGAAAATGCCACCATTCATAAGAAAAGAGCTATGATATAGACATTCCTTTTTTCAGAATTAAATTGAAAGTACTTATACTTTATCTTGAAAAAAAATCTGCCATGAGTTATTTAAAAAGAACAATTATGAGACACTACAATTTTTCTTCAACCATTTTTTCATTATTTCTCTTTGATTTTAAAATGTTTGTTTCAATTCGTAGTAGAAATCAAAAATTTTTTAATTTAAAAAGTCTTATAATTGTGCTTCTTGAATAAAGACAGAATTTTTTCAATACTAAATGTTCTTATAAAAAGCTCTTGTTTATCAAAATATATGTTTCTCTTATTAAACATTATGTAAAATTGTTTTAAAAAGTAACATTTTAATACCTTTAAAATTTGAAATATGAAAAGTATTAGGAAAGCTGAATATTTGGTATTTGGCCCAACAATTACTATTTGGCTTGCCGAATATTCGGTATTCGGTTCAGCTGTCGGTTGAATATTCGGTATTCGGCCAAAATCACTATTCGGTGCATCCCTAGTCTCAATAATGGGGAGACAAAGGCAAAACACATATCACTATAATCTTTCAATTCCTGCTTATTTGGACTTTTCAATTATTACGAATAGTGTGGTTTCCTAGAGGTGAAAGTGACAGTAACTATAATCGAATAAGTTGCACATATACCACCTCTTACAGTTTTCACTAGCAAGACTCCTTTATTTTTAAATCTCTGAATAGAAGGAAAATTGTATCTTAATAGTTCATAAGCATCACCTATTTTACATGCTTATAGAAGTCCCCAAAAAGATTAGAAAAAAAAAAATCCTGAAATATAGTATGTAAAGCCTTTAAAATTTCTTCATCAAAGTACTTTTAAAAGGGAATACTGACTGCAGAAAGGATGTAAGAGTCTGTTCTGGTTGAAGGACATATTAATGAAAATGTGCCACTTCAGAAAGAAAACATTAAAGAAAAGTCCTTCCGTCAGTATTGGGAGGAAGAGGTAGCTTTTACCTTTATATTTATTTATTTTAAATTAAATTATATTATTCAAACATACAAAGCTCAAATTAGTGGAACTCGATTATATAAAATTGAATACTAGTTTTTGTCAATACTGAATATTAATGGGAAGTTTTAGAAATTAGTCATCTTTTATTCAACCTGGTTTTATTTTAAGTGATTTATAGAGTCGCCAAATTTTACGATATCATGAAGAGAATGCCATTTTAAAACAACATTATGGATAAAACAAACCAATGAGCTTGGTCAAAATCTTAATTCATGTACACATGTACACTCACATCAAAGTTGATTAATATATAACAGTGCTGTCGCATGCAAATTGATTTTTAAAAAAATGTCACCCACATTAGAAATTCAAACTGCTACATCTCAGGCATTTTTTAAGGTAAAGACAAAGCAAAAAATACTCTGGAATTCATTATTAAGACCAAACACTTTAGAAAGAACATTTTTTCAATTTCTAATTTCTTGTTTGTACATCATTATACATTTAAAAGATTTTAGGTAGATTTTGTATGAAATACTACCTATTGCAATCGCACCAGTTTATATATATGGGTGATTCTCAAAATAGGGGACAATTTGTCTTTCGGCATACAAAAATAAAATTGAGAGGTTTTCTGTCATGTTTTTATATTTAGATATGTTTGTCTTAATATTATTCACTATTTGCACTCAAGAATTACTCACTTTTTAGTTAAAAACACCTTAAAATAACAGAATAAATGTTCAAAATGTCATTAGCATGGATGTCCACAGCAGCTGTGCCTTGTATATACTAGCTTTTTCAAGAGTTAATATCATGTATCAAAGAGAGGATTTATCCAATAAATTTCTTTTTAAAAATAAAATTATAGTATATAAAAAAAGAATTAAAGTTTGTCCTCCATATTCTATTTTCAAAACATGGTCATAATATAACAGCTGGTTATTAATCAAAATTTCATTTTCACATATGACAATAGTTTAAAAATATAAAGTTTCTCCGTGGCAACAAATAGCCATTTTATCCCAGCCTGAAAATAGAAGCATTTATTATATTTTAAGAATAGAAGTTGAACATTAGGGGCGTACATCAATTGTATATCATTAGAATGGATAATAATTTTCATGTTTATTTTATAATTAAAATTTTTATTTTACTTATTTGCGTAGGACTTTTGTGTTTTAAAAAGCCCCAGAAAGGACTATTGCATTGTGATTATATTATGGCTCATAATCTTATTTAAATTAAGATTTGTCATTAGCATGGACAAATATCAGTGTCATTGGCATAGTTTTTCTGTCCATGCTTGTTGTGTTTAGTAAAAGGATGGAAACGCTTTTCTGTTACGTTCCATCTAGGAGGCCAAAAATTATAGTGGGAGTAAATACAGTAAAACCTCTAAATAACGGACACCTCGGGAACGCAGAAATTGTCCGCTATTCGGAGGTGTCCGCTATTGGGAAAAACTCAGAGATTCAATAAACGCTAAGAAATACTTAATGTTTCATTAATTGACTTTTATATGTCCTAAAACTTATATTACATGATTAATCAAAAATTTAAATTATTTTTTATGCAATAAAACTACAATAAAATTGTGTGTAACCTCATCCACTGTCTGGTACACACCTATGAAAAAAAAAACTAACAAAAGTTTATTTTTGCTTGTGATTACATGCAATTTGTTTTTTAATGTGACGTATTGGACATTATAGACTTCCGGACTGGAAACGGGGGATTGCACTTTTTGAGCATTAAAAACATAAAATCTCAAAATCATCCGGGGAAACATTTTGAATGTTCTGGGAGATGTTTCTCCCGGGCAACCTCCTGAATTCAACACAAAACGAGGGATTGCACTTTTTGAGCATTGAAAACATAAAATCTCAAAATCATCCGGGGAAACATTTTGAATGTTGGAGATGTTCCTCCCGGACAACCTTCTGAATTCAACACAAAATGGGGGATTGCACTTTTTGAACGTTAAAAACATAAAATCTCAAAATCATCCGAGGAAACATTTTGAATGTTCTGGGAGATGTTCCTCCCGGGCAACCTCCTGAATTCAACACAAAACGGGGGATTGCACTTTTTGTACATTAAAAACATAAAATCTCAAAATCATCCGGGGAAACATTTTGAATGTTCTGGGAGATGTTCCTCCCGGGCAACCTCCTGAATTCAACACTGGACGTGGGGGCCGGGGGGGATGAGGGACTTTAATAAGCTTATCCTCTACATCTATCTGTGATCACAAAATTTGTGACACATTTCCCCAATAAATTTAGACGCTTTTTAATTTTTTTTTTAAACTTCCTTTCTCGTTAAAAAATACTTTTTCATTCTTTATCGCCGAAAATAGTGTCCGTTATTCAGAGGTTAAACATAGAAAAATTTAAGTTTAGGGAGTGGGGATTAGAAAATTGTCCGTTAAATAGAGGTGTCCGTTATGGAGGTTTTACTGTACATTGTGTTGAATGCGGGCCAGCAAAATACCCATAAAGACATGACAAAATATATCTTGATTATACTTCTCTAAGATTTTTAATAATAATATTAAATCAAAAAACTAGAGAGAAAACAAAATAAAACAGGAAGATGTTACCTGAAACTTGAAGATCGATGATTGAGACAACATGAAGAAATAATTCACTTGAGACGACATTAAAATTTGAAGAACAAACTTTATTTATTTATTTTATTTCTTATGAAAAGGAAATGAAGAATATGGTTGTTTGTTTTATAATAATAATTTTCTTTATGAATTACTTGATAAATGCGATCTATCTTGATATTATAGATCAAACAAACATTTGTGACATCTTGAATCATAAAAGAACATTTGAATCTGAAGAGCACTCTCTCTTCTTTTGGGGATGCCGTTAAGATGAGAATTACCTTTTTTTTTTTTTTTTTTAACAATCTTCAAAATCGAAACTTCTTTTTTTGCAAGAATAATATATATTTTTTTTTATAAAGCTTTCAAGAAAATAATCTTCGAAAGAATATAAAATAGAAAAGAAGAATTAGAAGAACCGTAGTTAAAATAATACCGGACAACGCCACCGATACTGTAAAGAACCACAAATAATTCCATTATGTTCTGCTCAGCTTGTTCGAGTTTACAACGGCCGACAAGCCACCAGAAGGACCAGGCCGGAGCGGCAGAGGTGCCTTACTCACTCCCAGAAATCAACTGACAACCGGTCGTCTCTGAGGGCAGTGCAAAGAGAAAGGGGTTGCTGTAATATCGCAACACGCCAAGTTGGCAAAGTTAGAATGGGCGAAGCGAGAGAGAAAAGCCAAGCTACGTACAAATACATAGGGAAATATGAATTTAATAGCATAAATATGATAGTACTTTTAAAGAAGCAAAGCCAAAAAGGTGGCCAGGAATTTAACTGCATAAATCACATCATCAGTAGAATTTAATTTCATAGGCCAAGGGGAGGGCTTAATTTAACGGAAGTAACCGCCTCAGAGAACCTTCTAGAAGCATTTTAAACCGGAAGGAATGAATTCGAAAAACATTTTACCGTTTTAGAATATCCGAAAAGCTACGTACGGAAGAAATATTTACAGGAGAAGGCATCAAAAGAGACGAAATCGAAATAATATTTAAAATGAGAACATTAATGAAAAAATGAATGATGGCAAATAAAATAGTTGATACAATTAAATTAAAATAAAATATGGCAGGGGTTTACGAGAAACCACCACAATGCTAAAGACTCCTATGTGCATAAATGTAACCATTGCTTATATTGTATCTTTTATAAAGTTTAATTTTACATATAAATTTAGATATTACATTTATTATCCCTAAAATATGAATTAAATCTGTCAGAAAATCATTAAGACAGCTTCTTACATTGTTAGTGTCAGAATGTTGCTCATGTAAACAAAGTTTGCTCTTTAGTAATGTTTTTATTCTCCTTATATGTATATATGTAAAAATGGAAACCATTTGCTGAAAAGGAAGGCTAATAAATATAGAAAAAACATTTAAACAGGAAGAAAATAAAAATTTCTTAATATATTTATTCCGTGCAATTTATTTTGTCATTAGCATGGCTCAAAAATACTTTTTTTTTTTTTTTTTTTTTTTTTTTTTTTTTAAAGTTAATTTTTAAATATTTAGCTCTGCTGACTACATGTAAAGTATACCTAATCCTAATACTATATTAACAACACCTATTTTTTTCAGAAATTTTGCTAACAGTAATTTTTTTAAGATTTCACTTTTGAAATTGTCCCCTATTTTGAGAATCGCCCATATATATATCTATCTATATATCTCAATTTTTTATGGACACGATAACTTCTATAATTCTTCACCAAACTGGTACATAAAATCAAAGGGGATAAAATCTCGGCTAAGTTCGTTAATGCGCAAAATCGGACCAAGGGGGTCGGAATAGGGGGCGTTTTTGTGAAAACCGAAAAAAACGCCATAACTTCTTAATTAAAGTATCTATCGAATTAGTTTAAAGTTTATATTACTTCTTAAAAACGGGCCAAAAGTTTATGCATGGCAGATTTTGATAAATTTAGAAAAGGGCTCAAGGGGCGAAAAAAACAGAGGTTTTGAGAGAAAAAAATTCATAACTTCGTCAATTTTCAAGATATCAAGTCCAACTAAAATTTTTTTAAATGTTCTTAAAATTATCTAAAACTTTTGTATTTACAAGTTTTTGATAGGACCAACTTTTACCGATGAAAAAAATTAAAAACGAAAAGAAAAAGGGCTGTGAAAAAAGAGAAAAATCCATAACTCCGTCAATTTTCAAGCTATCAAATCTGATTAAATTTATTTTACATCTTCTCAAAAATATCTACAACTTTTATACTGACAAGTTTTTCATAGGACCAATTCGTATAGCAAAAAAGAAATTAAGCAAAAATAGGAGTTGGAGAAAAAACCTCATCCAAACTGCTTATATTCTGACTCATTTTTAAATTCATTTTTAATTTTAAACGCATCCAAATGGTAGATCCTCTTATTTAGAAACTGTATAAAGTGACGCATTGGTCAATTTTCTGATAAAGACAGAATATATTTCAAAAAAGGCTACCAAAAAGGGTATTTTGAACAGAATTTTCCGAAATCATCGTGAGTGAAAATTTAAGGAAGTGTTCAAATAAGAAATTGCGTTTTTTTTTTCTGACTCGTTTTTAAATCCATTTTTGCTCTCAAACGCATCCAGTTTACAGATCCTCTTATTTAGGAACTATATAATGTGATGCATTGATCGGTTTTTTGATAAAGACAGAATATATTTCGAAAAAGGCTACCAAAAAGGGTATTTTGAACAGAATTTCCCGAAGTCTTCACGATTTGAAAATTTAAGGAAGTTTTCACATAGCAAATTGCGTTTTTTATGACTCGTTTTAAAATCCATTTTCGCTCTCAAACGCATCCAATTTACAGATCTTCTTATTTAGGAACTATATAATGTGATGCATTGATCGGTTTTTTGATAAAGACAGAATATATTTCGAAAAAGGGTATTTTGAACAGAATTTCCCGAAGTCTTCGTGATTTGAAAATTTAAGGAAGTTTTCACGTAGCAAATTGCGTTTTTTATGACTCGTTTTAAAATCCATTTTCGCTCTCAAACGCATCCAATTTACAGATCCTCTAAATTTAGGAACTATATACTGTGACGCATTGGCCAGTTTTTTGATAAAGATAGAATATATTTTTAAAAATGCTGTCAAAGTGATTATTTCGCACAAAATTTTCCGAAGCATTCATGATTAAAGAATTAAGGATGTATTCAAACAACAAATCGGTTATTTTATGACTCTTTTTTTAAATTCAATTTTTTTCTCAAATGCATTCAACTGACAGTTTTTTGTTATTTAGGAATTGTATAATGTACTGTTTTGGTCGATTTTTTAATATATTCAGAATTTATTTCAAAATATGTTGTCAAAATGGGCATTAGAACAGAATTTTTTTTAAGATGATTCTGATGAAACCAGTTTTTGCAAAAAAATGAAATTAAAAATTTTTCATAAATGGCCAAATGAAGTTATTAAACTGGGTTTATCTCTAATCATATTTTTTTTTTTGTTGTTTGTTTTTTTTTGTTTGTTTGTTTGTTTGTTTAAATGAGCATTCTTTGAAATCTACCTCCGCCTATAGGCCCAGCCGACAGGGATTTTTTGACAATCTTAAATGGCCGCCATTTTGAAATAAGATGGCGGATGCAGTTGGCTAGTGAAATCGGTCAATACATTGGTAGGTACTATGTACACACGGAGTTATATCCAAAGGAGTTAATAAATATGCGTAGTATCGTGTGACAAATTTCATACCGTTTCAAAATATCAACCACACTGGAAATTGAAAGTGCTATAACTCAGCCATTTTTCAAGATATAGATGAAACAAAATATGCTCTGGAATCTTTGTATCATGATCAAATACACAAAAGAAAAATCTTTTTTCAATTTCTTACTTTTTTGCACCTAATCTTAAAATTTAAATTTAAAAAATAATAATAATATTCCACCATTTTGAAACAAGATGGCAGATGAAACTGGCCAACGAACTCGGTCCAGATATCGTTATGAACACAAGCGACTAAATTCTCGATCGCGGCGCGATGCTCATTGGTTTAAGCATAACTGGAGCCTCTTGGCGAAATATCTCGACTTATGCTATAATTGTCAATAAAGCGTCTTGTTGGTGACATGCATCACTCTTAAAATACTTTTTTTTTTTTTTTTTTTTTTTTTTTTTTTTTTTTTTTTTTTTTTGACATTTATTGTTTGTTTGAAATCGAAGGCATTAACAAGAGCAGGTTTTTCCCTAGTTAGTCGTTATTTTAAAACTTTTTTTTTAATATTTCTCCAATAAAACTTAAAAAAAATTTATTAAAAACATATGGATAATTAAAAACATATTTATTATGTGTGATCTTAATCCAAGGTTATGCTGAATTCAGGGAGCTGTGTGTGTGTGTGTGTGTGGGGGGGGGGGGGGGGGTTAATGACGGGTTTTTTAAATATTTATGCAATAAAACTTAATAAAATTAAAACTTATAAAATTTTATTAAATACATATAAATAAATAAAAACATATTTATTATGTGTGTTCTTTAATCCAAGCTATTAGTTTCAAAAAAATTAATTTTTTGAATGTTTAAGTTACATAAAATATTTTTCAAAGTTTACTGATTAATATAATTATTAATTAATTATATAAATATATTACATAATTATTATATAATAAAATAATAAAAATAATTATTTTATAATAATAATAAAATTATTATAAAATAATTATTTTATAATAATAATAAAATTATTGGTTAATTCCATGCGTGACTTACACTACATCAGACAATTTTGTACATTTTACAGGATACATTTTGGACAAATATTTGTGAGCTAAAAAATGTGATGCATGCCAAATTAATTGCATATATACATATGCTTTTTACCATTTAATTTTGAATACTTCTTTAAATTAATTTATCTATAACTTAAATTGTTATAGTGTGACTTACACTACATGAAAAGAAGTCAAAAGTTGTTAATACTTTTATTTTAAGATTTCTTCCAAATTGTGTATCAATGAAATATTTTATTGATACAATCTATACCAGGGCTGTCCAACCTTTCATTAGGCGCGGGCGCACTTCATCAAATAGCAAACATTGAAGGGCGCCATTATTAATATGTCTGAAAATATAATAATTTACTATAGGTTGCAGGGTTGCTAGTTTCGATTCTTTTTTATATGCAGAAATTCCAAATTCACACAGAAATTTCCGAAAGAAGAATTTTCATTTTAAATTAAAAATTATTATTGAAGTAAAAATTATTATTCGGAATTTCTGCTAAGAATTCGATTTTCTGAATAAAAAAGGAAGCAATTCTGGCAACTATTGTAAAGAGTAACGATATTCATACGTCTTATACGATGCACAAACACCTCACAACATAAGCCATAATACCTCCTAAAATATAATTAGAGCTCAATGTAAAAATAATTTCGGAAAAAAGGTTAAATCATAATAAAATTAGAATTACATTTTACAAAAAGAGGGCCTATCAAAATATTTTGTAGAAATAAAAGGCTAAAATTTAACGTTTTTTATGAAAGAAAAATCGTGTGGAACATTAACTATTTTAAAGAAAAATGTTTTAAAATTGATTTTTATTTAAATAGCTTTTAGTAACATGAAGTTATTCATAAAGTCTTTCATGAATCATTTCTAAGGGCGCCATGAAAACTTACGAAGGGCGCCATGGCGCCCGCGGACGCCGCGTTGGACAGCCCTGATCTATACTATAGGGTTTGAAGTTTTAAAAAAATTAATCAACACGATTGTAGATTCTTTCAAAAATTTTCAATTGAATTTATTTTATGTGACTTGCACTACACAATGACAAATAAATACAATCACCCCATTAAAAATTTGCTAAAATCAAAATTTGTAAATGTTAGGTTACATCTTCGATCAAAATCCGGTTCTGGCAATTTTATAATATCTTTTTCATCAATATCTATGAGTAGTGATGGGCGATTTCGATTTTTTAAATCGATTTAATCGATACTACGGCCAACTCGATTTAATCGATATTTTAAAATTTTTAATCGATTTCTCTGAAGGTAATATAATTTTCATTTTCCTTCAAAAGTCGAAGATAAAATAGTCGGATGTGCCAATTCCAAAATTTCAGTGTATTAGTTTCTAAGATAGAAGAATTAAAGAAACCTCAGAACCCCCCCCCCCCCTTCCAAAATAGCGTTTTTTGTTGAGTGATGTACACCAAAAATTGATCAGGATCAATTTTTATTAAGTACCAGCTGAATCTGAATTTTGATGAAAATCCATGAAAGCGCGAGATACAGCTATTGCGAAATCATAAAAAATGCAGCATATCAGCGCCACCTGTTGGGAAATTTACACCAAGAACTAAATAACACTAATCTATGTCAGGGATTTACTGAATCTGAATTTTTATGAAAATTCGTTCTTGAGATAGCGCTATTGCGTTAATTATGAATAATGCAATATAGCAGCGCCATCTCTTAAGCGATTTCCACCATAATATAATTAGCATCAAATAATATCAAGGAGTAATTGAATCTAAATTTTTAAGAATGTCCGTGCATTAGTTCTTGAGATAAAGCTAAAATGGAAACAGGGGCGTGCGAAAAGAGAACTGCGCCCGGTTCAAAGTTCCAATTCAGCCCCCCCCCCCTATTAACTTTTTCTTGTGATAGGCTAGAAGTGATGTTAGAAGTAAAAATTTAGCGCCCTTTAAATTTCCGTGCTCGGAACGATCGCCTCCTTTCGTCCCCCCCCCCCCTTTCACATGGCGCTAAGTGGAAATTGTGAAAAATTCAGCATAGCAGCGCCATCTGAGAAGCGATATACATCAAAATGCAAAAAAACATCAATTCATGTCAAAGACTAACTGGATCTGAAATTTAAAGAAAATCCGTGCATTCGTTATTCAGATATAGCTGTTGCTCAAATCGCAAAAAATGCAGCATAGCAGCGCCACCTGCTAGGCTATATACACCAAAAATTAATTAGATTCAGTTTATATCAAGGTCAAACTAAATCTAAAGTTTTGTGGAATTCCGTACATTTGTTCTAGAGATAGACCGGTCAGAAATTTTTGTCATATATAGACTCGCAGAGTGACAGACACACACACAGACAGATATTTCTTAAAAACCATGAAATCGTGTTAAAGACCTTCTAAAATATATAAATCCATCGAAAGCGGGAAGTCGAAATTTTTTCACGAATCTAATACTCTCTTCTTGTAAAGTTACAAAAGAAAGTAAAAATGTAAAATCGATTCTGCCCGTAAAATCGGTCTTTAGATTCGATGTCGATCTTTAGATTCGATTTCGATCTTTAGATTCGATGTCGATCTTTAGATTCGATTTCGATTTTTTTTTTTTTTTTCTAGGCTAAATCAGTGTTGAATGCAGGTATTTTTCTGCGACTCCGGAGAAAGGCATCATGATTTACAGCTCTGTAAGAGAGGGGGAATCGCAATTTGTGCATTAGAAAGCTTAAAATCTCATAACTTCTTGGGGGGGGAGGGGGGGGTAATCCCCTGCGGGCCACCACATTAATTCGACACTAGGTTTAATCATTATATTTTTGTTTAGAAGTCCAATTATTTGAAGTATTAGTTTATTATGTTTTATTTTTCACGCTCGTCTCTTCTAACTCCCCCCTTCCGCGTCAGTTTTAACTTACAGGGCCGTTCGAAATATGCATACAGTTTTGAAAATGTCCAATTCTCGGTCTGTTTTATTTTAGATCCACATTTTAAATCCTTGACAAAAGATAAATAAAGGATCACCCTTCTGCCCGTTTGGGGTTTATCTGCGCCCCGCCGGGGGGCATACTTTTTTGTTTCTTCAAAAGAAACAAAAAAAAAATGTTGAGGGGAGGCTTGCATCCTCCCCCAATATACACCTTAAAATTTTGCATTTTTAATTCTCTACCATTTTTAACTTAAAAGTTTAAGCTACATGGTACCTCCTAGAGCTGTGGACCCCCCCCCCCCTCCTGTTGGTCACTCACCTAATTTTGCTTATTTCTTCACTTCATTTCAATCTTTAAAAGGCTATTACTGCTTCTATAGGAGTTACAGTGCGGAGAAAAATTCTGTATAGCTAACCATTTCTCGCCGTTCTTTTTGCTATTCCAGTTTCCCGATTTTCCCTATAGGACTTTTTTTTTTTTTTGGGGGGGGGGGGGGGGTCTCATTTCTTGATACAATATGTCTACTGAAAGCTTATGCTTCATACATTACAAATCTAGCATAAGAAATGTTCTCCCATCATTTCAAGTCACGTTACGGACCCATAATGTGTTAAAATTTTAAATTTTTAAACTTCTTCGAAGAAAAAAAAAAAAAAAAAAAAAAAAAAACATACATATCAGCGAAACTTGGGTTCGAATCCGCAATCTTTTGATTGCACACGTAATCCCTAAGCTTATTGGCCACCGAGTACTCAGCAGCGTATTATTTCTTTAGATTGTCATCTTTAAATTCGTAATATCTTTTGAATGGAATGTCCGATTTGAATAATTCAAAAAGTAATCTACAGATATTGTAACAGGCATTAATACAAAATGATTTATTTGGATAAGGATTAAGGTATCGATAGTATGGTCTAATTTTGGTTGGTGTATTTATCGCGTTTTAAAATGTAAAAAAGTAGTTATAGTGAGTTAACTACAATAGCTGGACATATGCTATCGCGCGTTTTTTTTTAAATAGATATTGATATGTTATATTATAGAACCTTTTTTTAAATTCTTTTAAAAGTATTTCCTGACGATTCAACATTAGATATCCTAACGATTCAAAAAATACACACGTTCAAGGTTTCATTTCTGTCGGCACCCTCAGAGTGCCACTGTTTTTTTTTTTTTTTCATATTCGCCCATCCTACCTCCCCCCCCCCCCCGCCCCCTCCTCACCAATCTTAACATACAGGATCGTTCAAATTATAACTGTGATTTTAAAAATGTCTAATCCTCGTTCTATTTTATTATAAATCCATATTTTGAAACCTCAACAAAAGATACATTTGGGCCAGGGTCGCCCTTCTGTCCGTTTGGGATTTACCTTGCCCCCCTGTGTTTGGGCATATTTTTTGTTTCTTCCAAACCATCTCATGTAACATATCGTTATAAAGCTTTTATCTCCTCGTTTTTTTTCTGTTACTACCTCTCTCTTCACCTAGTTACATGCTCTTGGCACTTTTTATAGTTTCAAAGAGTGCTTGTTCCCCGCGGGCCACCCCATGAATTCAACACTAAGTTAAACACTATATTTTTGTTTAGAAGCTCAGCTATTTGGATTATTAGTTTATTATGTTTTTTTCTTCTTTTTTCTAAGTTCGTCCGTTTTAATCCCTACCCCCCCCCCCCCTTCCTCGCCAATCTTTACTAAATGGGCCGTTCAAAGTATGCATGCAATTTTTAAAATGTCCAATTCTCATTCTATTTTATTGTAAATCCTCATTTTGAAACTTCGACAAAAGATACATTTGGGCTATGGTCGCCTTTCCGTCAAGAGTGGGGTTTACCTGCGCCCTTGGGTATGGGGCATAGTTTTTGTTCTTCCAAACTATCTCGTGTAACATTTGGTTGGCATTAGAAAAAAAAAGTTTTTTTTGTCTATACTCCTTGTTCCCCATCCTAGTTACACGCTCTTGGCACTTTTTATCCTCGGTTTAATGCCAAGTTACTCAGTGTTGTTGTTAGTTGAGTTATGTTTCTCAAATTTGTCAAATTTTTTGTGTAAGTGACAATCATAAGTGACAATCATTTTAAAATTTAAAATTCTTATTATCCGACTCTAAAATCTGCAATAGCTTAATTCTATGCCTCCCTAAATGGGGATGGGGAGGTGGGAGGCGGTAATTAGGGTCCTGCTGATTGTCTAAATTTTGGAATTAGTAATTTGGATCTTCTTTGTGTGAATCTGAATATCGAAATATCGATTCTAGTTTCGATTCTAGACCTGAGAAATCGATTCTTATTATGATCGATGTTGTTTTATATGATATCGATTTTAATCGATTCTCAAAATTTCCAGAATCGCCCATCACTATCTATGAGTAAAGTGTCTTTTGATGGCCAAATAAAATGGTTTATTTTCCATTTCAAAAATTTCACTTTTGCAAAGGATTTTTCTCTCTCTATAGTTTGACCAGCAAAATGCTTAACAATTGTTTTTCCCTGCAAAGGGCACTAATACCCAATTGCCAATGCTGAGCTCATTGTTGGTGTCGATCTTTTCACCAGAAAAGACTGCAGACTTTAAAGTATAGACTTTTCCTGTGATTAGGTTGATTTTCAAAAATTGTTTTGGTCTCATAGAAATATTAGCAACCTTTAACTCATAATCTGTAATTTTTATGAAACAGTGCATTTTTTTTGTTTCAGGAATTTGCAAAACTTCTTTTCCTGAAGATGCACATAATTTTTCAATTTGTGTTTTTTCATCAAGGATTGTACTTGCAGTAACATGCAGTACAGTCATATTTTTACATATATTCTGTGCTGAAATAAAGAAATCCTCAGCAGAACGAGGATCAATTTTTCTTGAAAGTGTGGCCTCTCTTATTCTGCGTTTCACAATCCCACCAATAAGTCCTTTGCCATGACCTGTGGCTGAAAAGTACCACTCTACCTCATGAGACTGTAGCATTGCTAAACAAATTGAAAACTTCTGTTTGAAATGCTGGCCTGTACCATCTGACTGATACATTACTTTTGAAATAATCAGGTTTGGAAATTCCTCCTGTATTTTTCTTATTATAGCATCATTAAATTTAAAAACTGCATATTTGTCATGATGTAAATAATCAGATACTACAACTATTGGAATAGAGTGAGAGATTTCATCATGAACAAAATAAGCCATTGCTGTATATAGTGTGCAGGATGTTTATACCCAATGTGCAGACTGAATCTCATCTTGAGAAAAGAAACTGTAGTTTTCACTAAAATCAAAGCGTAAAACAAGCGTATTTACAGGTATGTGCTTCTTAATGTCCTGAAAAAATAGTTCTTGTTGACGTTTCACATAAACATGTTGTAAAAACTGTGGAAGTTTTTTTTTTCAATTTTTCAATTGCTTCCCTTAAAGATGAAGAAATTTTTTGTCGTAACACTGTTTTTGTTTCATTTCTTAGCCATTGGAAGAATTTTATATCCTTATCTAAATCCATTTCACTTATGGTAGCAGTGATATCATGTAGTTTTCTTAAATTTCTGCATTGATCACAGTTTTGATAAAAACACTCTTCACTGCCCTTATCACAGACAATTAAAATTACCAAGTCAGATGTTTTGTTTGGTAAAATATCGATTGATGACAACAAAAGTCTTATATTTTCATGGTATATATACAAAGGCATAAATTTGGAGTTTCATGACTCAAACAAACTTTAAGTGGATGAAGTTCGCAGAACTTTGAACGACAAACATTAACATCAGGATTTTCAGTTTTAAAAATTTCATATGCTTAGCCAAGAGTCATACATAGATATTTCTTTTGCAGTTTTGACTTTTCTTCATTTGTATCTTTCGTGATAATGTAATCCTTAGTTCCAGGTGCCTGGTAGGAAATGCTATCTTTTTCAAAAAATTCTTTTACTTTTGATATTGTTTCCCCACTCAAATGACTGGTTGGTTGTCTTTTAGCTGTTGGTTGTACAATATCTGGTATCAGCTGGCAAGCTAACTTTTTCACCCAAGCTTTGGATTTGTTTGGACTTCGTGGCAATTTTTTTCTCACCCTAGCAAGGACCTTTCCGAATGAAGCTGGACTTTTAAATGCTTTGAATGTGAATCTGAACTTGAATTAAAAGAAGTACTCTGTGCATTCTTGACAGCCTTTTGTGCTTTTTTAGCTCTATACCTTCTCATTTCTTCCTTCTTCTTTACTTTCAATGCTTCTTTATTTTCAATAGTCATAGTTCTTTTCTTCGTACGCCTTCTTTCTTTTTGCTTCTTAGATTCATTTTCTTTAAATGATTCAAATTTCCTACTTGCTTTTAACCTTTCTCTCTGTTCTTTCTTTCTCTCAGCTGCAGTTTTCCCCATCTAAAGTAAAAATTGGATAATATCAGAATCCTTTCAATGTATATCATTTCAATGATGTATATAATTATGACTTACTCTACGGAATAAAAAAGCTAAATATTCAATAACTATTTTTATTATTTAAAAATTTAAAATTGTAGTTTTAAAGTCATTAGTATGAAGAAAGAAAATAGTTAAAATCATGAAGATCTTACTTTATTTAAAAACTTAAATCAAACTTTTGTTTGTTTTCTGTGACTTACTCTACAACTCAATTTGTACATTTCTCTTTCATATAAAAAGTATAAATTCAGGGTATTAATCTAACCAAGTGTTTTAATAAGAAGTTTAAGTACTATATTTCTAAAATACATTACAAATAATATTAAAAAAACTTTACTTACCTTTAAAATCAGAACTTGAAAATGGTGCAAAATTGTAAACAGCTCCACATGTGTACAGCAGCCATTTTGAATCTCTGCTGTTGCCACAAAAATAATTTAAAATGTTATCTATGCAAAATTTTCAAATTATAGGTATTCCTATAACACATTCAAAATGTTTAAACTTAAAAAAATAAAAATAAATAAAACTCTCTAAGGATAATTTTTCATGGAATATCATAATAATAAAGTTATTTTCTTTAATGGAAAATGTTGGCATATTATGTTCATTTCTTTTAGGATGCTATTTATTGTATTTTGTATACTTATTAATAGAAATTTATTAACATTTGCCTTCAGTTATTTTTTTAAATTAATTTTCTTAAACAATATAGCTTACATAATATACTTCACATAATAATAAAAATAATTATATTATCTATATTTTTTAAAGTCATTTTTAATTAAAACTACATGCATTTTGTTTTTCAAGTTGCAATTAATTATATAATGTAATTATCATTAGAATTAATAAATTACTAGCAGGCTATGCCCGCTGCGCTGAACAATATTTCAAAATCAACCGTGGATGAAACGAACTGGTGAATTTAAATTTGTATTTTAAATAATTTGGACCTCCAGCAGCACCTTGCTCATTGCTGAAAACGATTTAGACACCATTTTAAGATATTAAATTATCTTAAACGTTGCGCAAAAACCAGCTATTTAGAAGTAACTATTTTAGTTTATTACTAACAGTGCACATTTGGAAGCGAAATGAGACCATTATAACAACAGGATTTAAAATTTTCTCTTATCTGAAGAAATATTAATTATTACAGTCGTTACCATGGTACAACTTCTGAAAAATTTCTTCACAACTTTTCATTATGTGAAGCCAGGAACCCAAAGCTACTCCCACCAAAAAGTTTATATATATTAAATTTTGTCTGCGCGATAAAAGGCACAATTATGCAAGAATCATCTTCAAACTCGTCAAGTACATTGAGATGGTTAATATCTCAGTGGGAATTGCAAATGAGCAAAATCGGCCCAAGGGGGTGGTAATTGGGAGGGGTTTAAAAATTTGAATACATCTTAACATAGCTTTCACAAAACCAGCTCTTACAAAACAATAGCAGGAAAAAAAAAACATTTTTCGTTACAGCAAGTTGCCAACGATAAAAAAAACACACACATTAAAATTATCACTACAACAATTACTTTATTATTGCAAAATTTCCTCCTGAAAAATAAAAACAAAATTATTTGCTCTTTCGTATTTAAGCATTTTCTCTTTAGTTATTTAAGATAAAATTATGTAAATTTGTATAATTTGGCGAAATTGGTTGACGTGATAATCAAGTAGTAGCCAATTTACACTTTTCATATTTCACAAAAGATTCCTATACAGACATCATATACGCAATAGGTTTAGCACGATTATCTTGCAATTACAATGTAGCAAAATCCTCGTTTTAGAATACCAAAGAAATTTATGTATATTTTATTATTTTCTATCATTTTAAACAGCAATTAACAATAAATAAAAAGTAACTGTAGAACAAAACAACAAATATCATTTCAAAAAAGAAAAAAATGAAAGTAAATAAACAACTTATCATCAGATAAACAACTATAGCTGGGTTACCATATGAGGCAAATAATGCCATTTTGGCGCCAGTGAGATACCTCGATGAGTATATGACCAAATCCGTGACAAAATTTCCATTTGGAAAAAACTTTAATCGGTATTTTTACTGCATTTTCCCTACTTATGTATAAGAAAAAACTTTGACACAGATGTCATGTTTGCACCACATTGGCGCAATTTTTTTCTGGCGCCAATTTGGAGAACTTGGTTTTTAATTACCAATTTCATAAATATTTTTAAATTATTTTGTATTAATTGAAAAAAAATAATAAATAAAAAAGTTTAATTAATAGCTATAGAGCAAAATGATTTATATTATTTTAAAAAACAAAATGAAAGTTAATAAATACAGTGAAACTCGTTTAAGATACGAATCAAGGGACCGAGAGCATTTCGTATCTTAAGCGGGATCGTATCTTATCCCGATTTCATAGATTCTCGAATGATAATGCATATAAAAACAGTACACATTGTTGTTAACGCAATTTTAGCCATTTATAACTCTTATTTTACCTATTTCTAACAAATTTTAAATATACTAGAAAATTTGAGTTTAAGATATTGAAAAAAAAGGATAATTTTATTTTCTCCAAAATTGTATTCAATATCTGTTTGTACAGTAAAAAAAATAAAATGCCTTTATGTAGTACTTTCTGCCAAATTATAAATAAAAGACAATAAAATGAAAATTTTCTTAATCTTTAGAAAAAAGTAACTAAAATACCTTACATTTAAAGGGGAAGAATAACAAATTTTCATAATAAATTTTGAAAGACAAGCTAAATGTATGCAAGCAATAATAATTATTCGATACATTGTAAAAATTGTGATGTAGTTTTCGTTTGTTGAAAAAAAGTCATTTATCTTGGTTTGATGCAATCTAGGACGAGATTTTAGTAGTAAGTTTTCTGCCTTGTTGATGTGGTCGAAAAAATCTTCAACGGCAGGACCAGCATCCATCGCAGAGGCATACAGTCGAAGTAAGCTGAACGAGCTCATTACAGATGCGAATAATGGTATGACTAGTACATCTGTTTCTTCATCCGCATCGTCTTCTACTTCTTCTAAAGGGCGAGGTTCATCGGAACTTTTGACGTCTGCAATTATATGAGATAGACCGAACTTCACTTGTTACAAGTTGATCGTCAATTTCTACAAATAAGTCCCAATCTTTGCATTCTTCTTTATACTGCTCTTCCTCTGTGATGTTAACGTTTTGCAAAGTTCCGTCAATATTAAAGGCTTTAGAGAAACTGTTCTCAATGGTGGTTGATGTTACGTCCCAGGATTCACTCAGGAAATGTATGGTCTCCAAGAGATTAATAGGCTTACAGTTTGGGTGAGATAGATCCTTTTCACGATGATCTATTTGGTATAGGTAACGTACAACGATACGTCTTTTGTATTTCAATTTCAGAACATGAATTATGCCCTGATCCAAGGATTGAACCACTCTAGTCTCATTAGGTTGTAAAAAGACTAGTTCGATGTTTTGTAAACCTGGGATATCCTTGCGATGGGCAGGACAGTTGTTGACGAGACACAATAGTTTTCTAGACTCCTTTTTCATTCGTTCATCGAATTTGCGGATCCACTTAACGAATATATCACTTGTCATCCACGCTTTGGCTTGACTTTCATAAACGCAGGGCAGATTTCTAACATTTTTAAAACAACGAGGATTCCGAGATTTGCCGATGACGAGGGGTTTCAGTTTATCTGTTCCACTTATATTTAATCCAACGAGAACAGTGATAAGTTCTTTGCTTAGCTTACCACCGGAACATTTTTCACCTTTAAATGCCATTGTTTTATCCGGCATTAATTTAAAAAAAAAGGCCCATCTCGTCGACATTGTAAATATCGCATCTTGAATATATTGTCAACAGTGATGCGAGCACATTATTTTTTCCAACAATTGACATTATCTATATTCACAGCTGCCGACTCTCCGCATATCTTTCTTTAAACTATGCCGTATCTTTGTCTGAAACGGTCTAGCCAACAGTTGCTAGGCGTGAAATCCACTCCAAGACGTGAAGCAACTTTGGCAAGCCTTTTCCTTAATCAATGAACCGTTAGTTGGGATATTCGTCGATCGGTTTTGAGTAACCATTCAAATAAAATTTTCTCCAATTCTTCGAATTTGGACACTTTAATTTTATTTCTACCAGAACCTCCAGCTGATACGATGTTTTCCAGTTTCTGTCTGTTTTTTAACAGAGATCTAAGTGTTGACTCGTGTATTCCCACAGATTTGGCAAAAAGTGTCTTGTTTATCACATTCTCGGCGTCATATTTCCCTAAGAACATCCAAATTTTCAGTCAAGGAAATTGCTTTTCTCTTTACTCTAAGTTGTTTATCCATTATCTATTCCTATCACTATTAAGCGGATAAACAAAAGACTAGATTTGCGTAATGTCCTTTTGAGAGCTTTACCAGAATTGAGATTTCAAAGCCACACTATGGAGTTGCATCACATCACGTGATTATTATGCAAAGGAAAACAAAGTCTCCGATCTACCGCTAGAGAAAGGGGGGGAGAAGAAATGAAAAGGGGGAAAGCACCGAGAAACATTCGAGCGCAATTCAATTCCTCTTTTTACATATTCTTGGATCTTGGACGAGATAATTTATAGAATTCCAAACAAAAAAAATCTTTTACCTCCAGTAGGAAAATGTCTGCAAAACAATTAGCACATAGGGGACAATTATACCTAGAATGTCCAGGCCTGCCAGAGAAAATGCAAGCGACAAGAAGAAATTCATAAAAAGGTCAACCCCGAGGACGATATACAGTATTAAAAATAATATAATAATAAAAAGCAACTAGATAAAATTTAAAAAAGAAAAAAAAAAGCATAAAAATATAGGCCGATTTCACCTGCAGTTTTTCATCAAATCAGGGAAAGGCGTGATAGAAATAAAAGCGGTACTTGTTTTTGTGTTTTGTTGAAAAAGAGGGAACCAATCAGAATTCAGCTTGCAAAAGCAGAGGAAAATAACATATTTGTGAAAGAACAAAAAAAGATAAAAAATAAATAGCATTTTATGAAAAATAAATAAGATTTTACATATTCTATTCTAAAGACACGTGATGGACGGATAATTAAGCACCAATTCGTATATTAAGCGGGTTTTTTTTTTATATCAAGGGACCAATTTTCATCGTATATTAAACGGGATCGTATTTTATGCGTACATATATTAAGAGGGTAATTTTACACAGGTTTTATAGGCAGTTTTCAAGGGACCGAAGAAAATTCGTATATTAAGCGGGCGTATCTTAAACGAGTTTTACGGGTTTATTAATAAATAAACAACCATAGTCGGTTTACCATGTGTGGCATAAAATCGCCATTTTGTTGCAATCGTGCGAATGTGGTGCGTATATGACATCTGCGCCAAAACTTTAAAAAGTTGCAATTAAATTATTTTACAGTTTGGATGAGGAAGACATTTATACTAAAATTTAAACATTATACGCTTTTTTTTTTTTTTTCTATAACTGCTATTTATATATTTACAATTAAACATAAAAAAATATCCTAAAAATGCTCTCACACATTTAAAAGAGAGTGAGAGAATTTAGTAATTGTGAACATCGCTCCGGCTTATGCCTTCTTGGTATAAAATCGCATTGTTTGATGGCAAAAGTAAATTCAAACACCCAAATAAACAAAGAACATACAATTAACAGATAAAACCATTTTTAAAAGTAATTCTGCTATTTTGTCCTGTAAGACACATAATGGTAGAATTAGATTTTAAAAATATTTTTTTAAAAATAGAAAAATGTTATTTACGTTTTATCTAATAAAATATTAAAAATACATTTTTAGCCTGCGCGAAAGAGAATAGCAAAAGTTTGATTGAAGAAATATTGAAGAGGAAATGGTCAATTAAAAAAGACTTGTAAATTTTATTCAGTGGAAATTTTTCATTTCAAAATGTTGAATTTATAACGCGTAATAACGCATAATTGCATAAATTTACTTTGAATTGCAAAATTTTTCCTTCAGTACTACTTGGTTATACCGTCGACCAATTTCTCCAAATTATACAAATCGCCAAACTATTAGCCAGATTATATAGATTAGCATAAATTTTCATTTAAATAACGAAAAACAAATTAGCAGAATATATATAAAAGTAGAAATAAAACGTCGCATTAAAAATCACTTGATGACATAATTAGTATTTATATTATGTTTAATGTCAAGTGAATGTGACATTTACGATCATCCATTATTGACATTTAATCTTGGAATTTGGGGGTAGATTTTTAATCGATGGGGTAGTCTTTCATTCTTCAGTTTTTAAAATTTAAAACTGAAATTTTTCCTGTAAGTGAAATTGGCGAAATCGCGCAAGAAAAATTAAATTAACAATGAAGACATTTGCAAAAAGAAATAAAAGAGTTATACTCATATCTATATAATTTACGATTGAATATTAAAATATACTCTAAAAATTATCTTCACTTGAAAAAAAAAAAAACATTATTGCGACCATTAAGAACCTAAGTCAGGCATTAAGTCAGTAGTGCATTTTCGGCTTAAAAACACATTCTTTGGCGACAAAAGCAAGATGAAAATGGTATAGAAACGAATAGTAACTCAGAACTTACAGTGTCTTTTACAATCAGATCTGCTTTTTTCTGCTGTAAGTTATATTATACGGAAATTCGATAAAAAAGAGAAAGAAAATAATAAAAAGGGAAATAACTATCATTCAAAATTCATTTAATCAATTTCTGAAATTCATGTTTTTATTCTAACACCAGGGATAAGTCGGTAAAGTTGAACCAATTGTTATATTTCGCATTAATTTATTTTTTAAGCATTACAAATATTTTTTCATTTCCAAGATAAATATATTTTTATAATATTATGCCTCATTTAAGTAGTCTTTCTTTAATATTGTCAGTAGATATTTTCTGCTATTATTTGCAAGATATTTGTAATATTTCTAATAGATATAGCCATTTTAATTCTTTTAGCAATTATAATTTTCGCCAAAAACAGCTACTGGCAACCCTTTTGTCAAAAATAACCGAAAAATACGAAATTTACTACGAAAAATCAGAGTTATCCCTGTAAATTTGAATCATAAACCTTCGGAAAAATATTTCCTATCGAATGATACAATCGGCAAAAAAATCCATCGGGTAGTTTTTGAAAACACTCGTTTGGAAGTTTCAGAACTTCTGCTTTATAATATACTAGCAGGCTAAGCCCGCTGCACTGGTCTATTTTTCAAAACAAAAGATGAATCAAACAAAATATTGGATATGATTGTGTTTTTTAAAGCAACTTCACCTCGAATGCTCTTTCACATATCTGAAAATCATACAAAACGCCACTGTATTTAAAGATAGAAAATCAACGTATATAAATGCACCAAAAATGCATTAAAAGTTAGCAAACAGCTGTTTCGAATCTGTTGAGCTTCTTCATCAGTGCAAAACTCAGCGAGCTAGAAAAAACAAAACTGATCCAAAAACAAAAACAATAAAAATGGAATCAATGCCCGTTGACACCAAAATATATTAAAATAATAATAAAATATTATGTTGTTGTATCAGCTTATGCATTCGATAAAATTCGGGCTTAAAAAAAAAAATATTTCAGTTGACCATTTATTGTAGAGTTTGATAGATAAATAAGGCAATTATGAAAAGAACAATTTAAATATTGTCTATTCACCATATTTCTAAAATAGCGAGCATTATGATCGCAGAGATTGACCATTGAATTTAAACAATTTTCAAGTGATTCATTTTCATTTGATAGTTTTTGAACTCTAAACCTCTCAACTTGAGAATATGGGTATCTGTGGAAACCTTAATGCATCCTCTATCAATATTATATTATATTTCGCAACGTACATCTGCTCTTGACAAATCTATTACTGTGTTCCGTTTTTGGAATGCAGCAGAATAAATAAAGTTAAATAAAGTTTTCCTTAGAAAAATAAGGTGAATGTTTTTTGAATGTGTGAAATTCATTTTTTGATACAGATGTCATATACGCATCACGTTGGCGTGATTGAAACAAAATGAACATTTTATGCCTCTTATGGTAATCCAGCTCTGTTTTTAATTTATTATTGAACTATTTATTTACTTTCATTTGCATAGAAAAGTAAAATAGAAAATGGAAATGTATCTGTCATTTGAAAACGAAGTTTCCGTTAAAGTGGCGCCAGAAATGTATCACCCCAACGTGGTGCATATATGACATTTGTGTCTTTTTCTTACAACATGGGTATGTGCCGTGCGTGCATTTGCACCTAAATTTAGTTATTTAGCTCTATTTTTGTAATATTAACTGGAGTTTGTACAATGTACGGTACTACTTGATTATTCTGTCGAGCAGAAAAAAATAGCAGATTATAGGAATAAATGTCAATAATCGATGATCGTAAGTATGATAGCAATTGATATTACACGTGATACACGTATTTTTTTACATCATAAGTGCTTTTTAATCCGACTTTTAATTTGTATTTATTATTTATGTTTATTGTTCTTTCGTTATTTAAAATGAATTTATGTAAACTTGAATAGTTTGGCGAAACTGGCCGACGTGTTAATCAAGTAGCACTCAATTTACATTTGAAAATATCATATTTCACAAAAAACTTCGGCACAAACCCGGATTTGCAAGATTTCCTTCCAATACCAATGCGGCAAAATCCTCGTTTTAGAATAGCGGAGAAATGTGCATTTTTAAAAATTATTTTTATTATTTTAAAACGAAAATAATAATAAATAAAAAAAGTTACTGTAGCACAAAACAATTTATAGAAGTTCTAAAAAGAAATTGAAAGTAAATAAACAATTTATTAATACAGAAACAACTATTGCTGGGTTACCATATAAGGCAAAATAACACTGTTTTGGCGACAGTCACATACCTCAGTGTGTATATAATATCTGTGCCAAACATGTTAGGAAAAAACAATAATTGTTATTTATACAGCATGTTTAAATACTGTAGTATAGTGAAAAAAATGTATACATGACATATACGCACCACATTGGCGCATTTTTTTTTCTTTTCTTCTAAAGCCGATTCGGAGAAAATTTTGTTTTCAAATACCAGTTACATATATAGTTTACAATTATTTTCTGTTATTTTAAATAGAAAATAACAATAAATTTTAAAAAGCTTAGTTAATAATTATAAAACAAAACTATTTATATTTCCTTTAAAAAATAAAATAAAATAAAAATTTATTAATAAATAAACAACAGCCAGGTTACCAAGTGAGGCATAAAATCGCCATTTTATTGCAGTCGCGCAAATGTGGCGCATATATGACAAATGTGTCTAGATTAAAATAGTTTATATAATTAAAAAAAAAAAAGAAAAAAAATTGTAAATAGACAATTTATTAATAAATAGAAAATAACATCCGGGTTATTTTATCAAGCAAAATAATGACACTTTGGCGTCAGTTAATTACCCAGATGTATACATGGTATTGGCGTAAGAGACAAATCGCACCAATGTAGTGCGTATGAGATATCTGTGCCAAACAGAGCTGCTAGAGCGTACCAACTTAATGCTGGAATCTGTCGTAAGCAAAAGGCGGGGTCAAGGCATATGCCATCTAGCGGCAGGGGTGCATAACTAGAGGATGACGTTGGTTTGACGTCGTATATGCGCAGATGTTTATTATCTCCATATCTTTTGCGCATATTTTCTGAATTTTCTCTCAGTCATGACAAATTAATCAAGTCTACGAGGTTTATTGCAAAACATTTTTGTTGTAGTTTGTTTCGATAAAGTCATGTACATTTAAAAAAATAGTCACAATGTCATTTTAATTTTATTTTGGGAGAAAAAGTACTAATTAGTACTCATAAGTACCATATCATGCTACGAAAAATATTGACTTTTACCCTAAAATTAAAATAATAATGAGATTTTTTTTTAAATACACAAATTTTTAATTAAAAAGATCTGTGTTTTTTAAAAAAGTCTCATTGTCATTTTAATTTTAGGGTAAAAGTCAATATTTTTCGTAGCATTATATGGTACTTATGACTACTAAGTTGGTACTTTTTCTCTCAAAATTAAAATGATATTGTGACTATTTTTTTAAATGTACATGACTTTACCGAAACAAACTATAGCAAAAATATTTTGCAATAAACCTCGTAGACTTGATTAATCTGTCATGATTGAGAGAATAGCTTGAAATTTATGAAAGAATTTTTAATATAAACTCTCAAAATGGCTTTGTCTGTTAAAAAAAAAAAAAAAAAAAAAAAAAAAAAGAGAGAGAGAGAGAGAGAGTCTAAGCAACGATTTTAGGAAAATTATTGTCTAGAACGCTAAATATTTAAACAAATAAATTAACAATATTTCTTTGTTTAATAAAACAACATTTAATACATACATTTAAAATTAAAGTTATTCCGAATATACGTATAATAAAATAGGTTTTTAAATTAAAAGAATGAAAAGTTTGCAAGTTAAATAATAAAAGTCGATACGACCAAGAAAACATTGGATTTTTATCGTCTGAAATTGGTAAATAAAAAATGCAGCTTGTTGTAAATAAAAGTTGAATATTTTATTTAGTATTAAATTCTATACATTTCTAAATATTGATAAATATTATATTATCATATGAAATACTACGGTGTATATCATTTTGTATAATTTAGCTCATCAAAAAATTACTAAAATGTGACACTATTTCAAAATTCTGCATTTATATAATAAGTACTTACAAAATTTAATGAGTCATCTTTCATTACATTAAAAGCGTAATTAAAATCGAACATATTTTAATCAGCGATATTTGTATCGCATAGTTAAATGATATTTCATCTTAGTATATTTTATGTTAATATTTAGTCGTACTACACTTATTTATTCTATATTTATTTACAATATTTCAAACCTAAAACTTATTCTACGAAATATTTTGAAGTAACATTTTATAGAAACAAAAAAGTTTTGTTGCCATTCACACAAAAGAAACTGCAATCTACTTAATAATCCTCTAGTTATGCACCCCTGCCGCTAGATGGCATATGCCTTGACCCCGCCTTTAATCTTGAGGACAGCTCTTCCATAGGAGTTGGAACGCTTGAAATATATGCAATTTTGGTGCCAAAAAAAAATTTAAAAGTTGCAGTTAAATTATTTTACAATATCTACGTATGTGGAAAGACATTTACTCTAAAATTTAAATATTATTCATTTTTGTGGTATTAACTGCTATATGTGTATTTAAGTTAAATGTAAAAAAATTTCCTAAAAATGCTCTCTCTCATTAAAAGAGAGAGAGAGTGAAAATAGTTCTTGAGAACATCGCTCCATCTTGTGCTTTTTTTTTTGGTTTAGAATAGCATTGATTGGCGACAAAAGTAGATTGAAACACCCAATTGAAGAAACAACATACAAATAACAATTAGAGCCTTTTTTTTAAAAAAAAAAAAAATTAATTCTGCGAGTTTCTTCTGTAAAACACATAACGGGAAAATTAGATTTAAAAATAGTTTTAGAAAAAGAAAGAAAAAAAAAACTTATGTTTTACCTAATGAAATTTTTGAGATGTTGTTTTCTTTTAATCTGGCTCGAAACAAATAAATAGCCAAATATTGTGTCACTTCAAAACTTTCTTTCTTATTGAGTTACTTTTTAAATATTATAAATACTAGGGGGAACCCGTCGAATTTCGACGAAAAAAAAAGTTTAGAAAGGAACTGTTTCATTGATTTATAATAAGCCCACAAAATTAGCTACAATAAAAAATGCATCTTAGATTGGTTAGACTAACTCTAAAACAAATATTATTTTAAGCTAAAAAAAATACTATTTCTATAAAACTTAGTTGTCCAAATTATTAAAATTAAACTTAAATCGCATATGTAATAAGTAAAGTATAACAAAAATAAGTTATGATGAAATTATCAATTGAGGTTCTTATGTTTGGTATAAAGCAAATGAAAAAAAAAAAAAATATTCCAAATTGACATGATCATAGAATTCCTATGTGAAATCTTAACCCGTCATAATTTTCATCGTCTCAAAATTTACATACGCACGTCTCATAGTATTTTAATTTGATCATTTTAAAATCATTTGCTTTTTTATATGAAAAGATGTTATTTTCATCCGCTAAAAGCATTCCATTTTTACTGATCCAGTCTTAAATAACACTTATAGAAAAGTTTGTATATGACGTCATTAGGACGGAATATTACACAAACGCAGCAAAAAAAAAAAAAAAAAAAAAAAAAAAATATTCAAGACACTCGGCAAAACAAATCGGAAATGTGATGATTCACAAATTTCACTTCTTTATTTATAGTAGCTCCATGTTTTATCAGGAGTCATTCATTTGCATTTTTTTTTCAAAATTTGGAAAATATCATTACATATATGCGGATAAATAAAATTACACTCATTTAGCTTTTTCATATGAACTGAGTAAATGCGGTGAAGTCACTTGAATATTATTTAAAATACATTTTTGTAAAGAGAAATTGTATCCTTTGTAAATTAAGTTTTCAATAAACTAAAAAACATTTAATTGATGAATGAAAACGCAATAAAACCAAAGTTCATCGGATTACATGTCAGACGATTTCTTTTGACAAGATATTTTTATTTCAGTTTTTATCAATTTTAAGGTAAAATGGGCTATTTCTGTTGCCACAATCAGAAAACTCGTACTAAAAACTATACAAAAATTAATAACTCATAAATAAATTGAGATACAGCTTTCAAACAAATTGCATTTAAAAGTACATTTTTTTCTCAATACAGCGGTGTAAAAATTGAAAATGTGCGATATTTAGACATATAAAATTTGTAGTACCGAAAATTGCAAAACTGAATTGCATGCGAAAGTGTTGCCATTCACAAAATGACGTATGCGTTACGCACAGATACGTTTGGCCTTTATTATATAGATTCTTTTTTTTTTTCTTTTTCTTTTTTTTTTGTTAAAGATATTTTTTTCCTTTCATAATATTATTTTGCATTAAACGGATTTTTTTGCTTTTTATCATTATTTATTTTAAATCAATGAATTAACAGGTTTTTTTTTCGAAATGTTTATATTATTTTCCATTAGAGAAAGCATTTCATTTCTTTTTTGAAATATAATTATCGCCAAAAAATTAGTTGTTGCAACCCTTCCGTCAAAAATAACCGAAAAATACGAAATTTAGTACGAAAAATCAAAGTTATCCCTGTATATTTGTATCATAAACCTCCGCAAAAATATTTCCTATCGAATGATATAATCTGCAAAAACACCCGTTTGGAAGTTTCAGAACTTCTGCTTTATAATATATATGATATGATTACATATTATTAATAATATTATTTATTGATTATATAATAATATTAATATAATTTACACTGAAAAATCTATTATAGCTCTCTGTAAATAAATATTTTATATTGGTTTAAAATTAATTAATAAAGTATAGCAATACAATTAGTATATATATACTTAAGAAGCTATGAACTTTGAATAATCATTATTGATAATAAGTGCAAAAACGAAAAAAAAAAAAAAAAAAAAAATGTTGGTTATGTGTATATATATATTTTGTAATTAATACTTCAAATTTAAAAACCAATTTAAAGAAAACCCAAATGTTTAAGATTAATTTAGCATTCAATATAAACATCTATTATTCATTTAAAATAAGCTAATTTTGTAGCATGAATATAGTTATAATTAGGATATAATCAATATATCAATAATCAATATATAATAAATATTTATTTTTTATTAAAAAAATAAAACTAATTGTATAGTATAAATGAAAAATGTATGAACATTTTATAATTGTTAATATTTAACAATATTTATTAAATCAATATAATAAATTGTTAATGATTAATATAATTAAAATATAATAAATGTAGTATTACTAATATGAAACTGGAAACAAATATTTAGTGCAATTAGCTATAAACTGACTTCATTTTAAAAAAATAAAATCAACATCGCATAGTATAAATTTATATTAGAAGAAATTATTTAATAATGAAAAACAAAATTTAAGTGAAATGATTCACAAAAACTATATTGTTTGTAATATCTGTATGCAACGTAAAATAAATAAATAAGTAAGTAAAATAAAAAATTCACATTTATAATAAACACTATGCTTGACATATTTATCTGTCTTACACAAAAGTTTTCTTGGCAAATCTTTTAATTTATAAATTGCATAATGAAAAATATTTTTTATACAAAAATTAATAAGGATAATTTTTCTTATGTTGCAAAGGAGGACAGATTATAATGGTTCTCATTATTACAAGTACTAAATATGTTTTTAAAAACTGGTTTATGATTCAAAAATTTTTATTATTTTTCTTTTTGGTAGGGGGGAAAAATGGAGTAAAAAATTACTTTTGTTTTTGTTTTTGTTTGCAACGTATCTGACAATAAAGCCATTTTGGAATCCACATTTTTTTTTTTCATTATTATAAAGTTCTATAAAAAGAAATAATGAGTTAAGTGAAATGCAATTATTTAATCCAAATATACATAAAGGTATCATTTTGAACTGTAAACATACAAAAGAAAGCTCTAAAACTCATTGAATGTTTAAATAAGCCCAGTTCTGCAACATTATACAAGTCATGTTTAATATGTGATTTTTGTCCATTCTCTTGAAACAAGTCATTCTGATTTGGCCAGGGGTGCAGAAAAGGTTTTTCCCAACATTTCCCCCATTTCATATGAAAATTTCTCTCAAAGTTTTATGATATATTATAGGCTTATACAAATTCTGTATTATAAGGAAATTTCTTTTATTTTCCCAAAATTTATTAACTTGTGTCAGAGTATATATGAGGAGCCCAGAAGCCAAGGGGTACAAGTGACAAAATGTCGATTTGGAGTAAATTGAGTTTAAAGATAATTGATGTTAAATTGGAACATCAATAACAATTGACTAAATTGAAGTAGGAAACATCTGCTTGTTGCATTCTAATCTTTGAACTCTCATTTCAATAACTGTTAAAAAAATAGAGTACAATTTTCTTTAAATGTATAATTAATCAATATTGTTTGTTTTTCGAAAAAAGTGGTTTATCTCTATAACTCCCCAAATAATCAGAAAATGACCTATATTTTTTTTTACCTGAAATGAAAAAAGCATATTTCCAGATACCCTGTGCACTTAACTCAATTTTTTCAATTTTGTCACTTATACCCCTTGGCTTCTGGGCTCCTCATATGATATATATTTTTCTGAGATCGATTTTGTGAAAGTCGTCATGCAAATCTTTCTATTTGTAGTGATTTTTTTTTTTTTTTTTCTGTATCAAGAGGAAGGGAATGATGCAATTCTTTCTTAAAATCGAAATCAAACTTATATTTTTATGCAAAATTTCTCCATATCCTAGATTGCTGGATCGGACATATTCTGTATTCCTGGGTTCAACTGTATATGATTGTGTATTTTTAATTCATTTTTTTTTCCTTATTTATAAAAATGATCAGTTTACTTTATTAGAATTAAGTAATCTATAATTCAGATAAAAAATTCTATATACTACTCTTATTTAAATCAATCGTTTTTGTATGAAAAAAAAAAAAAGAATTTTATAATAGATTTTAATTCAATTCTTGATCTGGTACAATAAAATTAGATTCACACTTGTGTATTTCTAATGACAAAGCAGAATTTTAATATTTTTAGATTTGAATTATAAAGGAATACTTTATTTTAAAGATATTTTTCAATTAATCCTCCACAAATGATAAATTACCAAATGTTTTCTGTAACACATACAATTGTATAGAAGTTGAAACAAAAAGGATTGAAATAAATGCTCACTAAAATATGTCAAATGCTTCTAAAACTACACCAGTGAAACATTTTAAAGGATAAAAAGTAGAAAATAAATTTGTAGAGTAATATTATAAAAAAATAGATGTGCTTTTATCAGTTGTTTAATAGTAATTAATTTATGATTTTATGTTAAGAAATAAATTTGGAAATCCTAAAAAAATAGTTTAAATAATGTTTAGTTTTTTTTTTTTAATTTCTGAGTGAAATGTATCCAGTGGTTGTCGATTTTTGTAGCTTAGGTAGAGCTTAGGCAATTTGAGTTAAGCTCTGGTTCGACTTCCAGACGATTGGGCATTTTTATCTTGGTTAGAAAAGCTCAGTTCATGTGGTTGTTCTAGATATTTGACAAAGCATCTAAAATCGAAGGTATATGTTGACTTTTGGACATATATTCAAGTGTACATTTCAGAAAAATAAAAATGAAAGTTGCTTATAGAAAGACATGGAACCAAAGTAAAAAATTATGCAGAGCACTACAGAATTTCTTTCAAACACTTTGAAAAGTTTAGTTTTTCTTTATTCATTTAATGTGGTTCAAGACATAAAATATTTTCTTTGTTGTATATGTGTGCATATATATTTAATATATATACACTGAGGTGACATAAGTCATGGGATAGCAATATGCAAATATATAGATGGCAGTAGCGTGGCTTACAAATTGTATAAATGGTCCATACCTGGGCAGGACTTTCATATGTGTTCAAATGCTTCCATTTAGAAGGTTCATTATGTGATTATGGTCTCACGACGAGAATTGACGTATTTCAAATGCGGTATGCTAGTTCAAGCTAGATATATGTGATATTCCATTTCGGAAATCGTTACGGAATTCAATATTCCGAGATTCACAGTGTCTAGAGAGTGCCTAGAATACCTAAATTCAGGCATAACCTACCATCATGGACAACACAATGGTTGATAGCTGGCACTTAATGACCGCAACCAGTGAAGTTTTTGTAGATGCGTCATTGTGAACAAACAAGCAACACACTGAATGAAATAACTGCAGGAATGAATGTAGGACGTCCGATGGACGTGTCCATTAGGATAGTCTGACAAAAATTTGGCTGTAATAGGGTATAGCAACAGAAGACCGACTTGAGTGCCATTACTAATAGAACTTCATCAACATTGGCTCCCCTTCGCTTTTAACCATATCAGTTGGACTGTAGATGACTGGAAAAAAGTTGCTTGATTAGATGAGTGACGAATTGAACTAGTAAGAGCTAATGGAAGTGCACCAGTGTGTCACAAACCTCATGAAGCCATAAACCCATGTTGTCAACAAGGCACTGTGTAAGCTTGTGATGGCTTCATAATGGTGTGGACTGTGTTTACATGAAATGGACTGGGTTCGTTAGTCAACCTGAACCGATCATTAACTGGAAATGATTAAGTTCAGCTACCGGGAGACATCTTGCAACCATATATGGACTTCATGTATCTAAACAACGATGGACTTTTCCAGTCTGACAATGCGCCATGTCACCGAGTCATCGCGATTGGTTTGAAGAACAGTTTGGACAATTCCAGCGGATACTTTGTCCATCACAATCGCCTGACATGAATTTCATCGAACATTTATAGGACATAATCGAGAGATCAGTTCCTACACAAAGTTCTCAGACGGTGATTTATTTGGAATTATAGACGTCTATAGAGGCCGCAATGGGTTCAATATTTCTCCAGAGGATTTCCAAGGACTCGCAGAGTCCATGACAAGTCATAATATTGCACTTTGCCGAATAAACTGAGGACAGACACTATATTAGCAGGGTATCCCATGACTTTTGTCACCTCAGTGTATATATGTATATAATTAAAAAGAAATCAAGAGCAAAAAGAAAATACAAAAACTAAAATTAAATTAATAAATAAACAACTAAAAATAAGCAATTATTAAGCAAACTGTACTCTTTATCTCATATGTAAGGATATGCAGTGGTATTAAAATTGCTGGAATGTAAAGGGTTTATAAAACTAAAATAGCATTCATGATGGATATCAAAATATGTATAGAAATGATCTCTTTTACCAAGATTGTCAAACTGTGGCCTACCAGATACCACTAAAATATTATAAAATAATCATTGCCTTATCTAATCATTGAGTCTTTGCAATTCAAGAGGTCAACTATTTTTATCAAAACATTAGTAGTACGTATATGACGAGCTACAAATTGACATCCTTCTTTTTTTGCTAACAAAAGTTCACACAAGTTTGGTTTGATTTAATTACAAATCAAACTAAAATCTGTATTCCCAGTTATGTTCTTAAATAATGATGAATGTATCTTCTAAATGAATTGAATTGCTGTTAAACATTGCAAATTTATTATTATAAAAAAAAATGTTTTCTGTAGATGTCGTTACATTTGGTCAGCTATTATTGTACTATGTAATAGCTGGTCCAGTCATTTGAAAGGTTTTTCTACGTTTTTGTGCCTTATTCCAAATTATACTCTGTTTCTTGATAACTGCACTTTTTCTGCAAAACTTCTTTCACAAGAATTCTATCATGCGATTCATTCTATCATCCAGATGCCTTTCTTTGGTTTATTCATGGCCTATTAAAGCAATACATCTTAAGAAGCGCAAATAGTCACTTCAATCAAATCAATTCAAATATTCTTTTTTCTCGAATTAACGTAAGGCGAAATTCAATAGTTTTATTTAATTCAGTCATGGATGGTTACCAACAGCTTGTTTCTAACAATATGTTCTAAGACAGAATATTTTTATTTTGCATCCCTCATTTTTTGAATACCACTGTTTTTCAAACCATGTTATCAGAGTTCACACTTGCTTTTGATCAACATTAGCGATTTGGTGAATAAAAAATAAAAAGCACTCGCCAAATGAAAAGAAATGTGAGCAAAATAGATTCGGTATGAAACACTGAAAATATATATCTTTAACCCCCTTATTATATTTGTTTTCCAAATGTTCTAAAATAACCCAATTTTTTAATAATTGCTTATAAAATAGAAATTCGACTATTTGCTACAGAAACTAATTACAAATGAGGACATTCTAAATGTCTCCTAGTCGAAATGTGCAAATGTTTTAGACATTCTTTTAGCAGTCTAAATAATAAGAATTAAAAACAGCTATCGTTGTGAAAACAAATGCTAAAAATTGCTGTAAGATATCGACTCAATAGAAAAAATTTGACCGGCTAATGATTACTTTGCATACAGCTAATAAACTATATAAATGGTTAATTTCAGCACTATATTGCCACAAAACTTTTCTCTATTTTTCATTTGATGCAAGTATTTTTACCAGTATAACGCCAGTACACAGATACTGATTAAACAACTTTAGATAAATATATATCACATAATCTTTATTGTCTTTGGTTGTTGCTAAACTGAATTGGTGTTGAGTCAGTATCTCTGTAAATAGAATAATATAAATTGCATGATATGATTGAACATGTAAAGTGACACCCACTTTTAGCAAGGAGGATAAGGGTCTCCACCAGAGCCGTCCTTAGGGACGTGCGACAGGTGCGGTCGCACATGGTCTCGCACCTGGACACAAAATATATTTTTTAATAAAAAGAAGAATGTATAATAGAAAATCTCTAATATAGACTTGTGATTTTATTTAAGAAAATATAGTGGTCTTGACATAAAGTATAGCGTAAATATTTGATGTGGGATTTTCACTATCAAACTGCCACCATATAATTTTCAATTTGATTCCGTAGTTTCAAAAATTACCCCTACAAACACACAAACAAACGCTACTCCTTTATAATAGCTAGAGGATCGAACCCTGGAACCCAGGTTATTGTATATAGGTGAAAAACCATTATTTTTTATTGATAGTATAGATCAGATTATATTAAGAGCCTGAAAAGAAATGACCTCGCAAAATCCTTGCACTGGGCCTCACTCCTCTATAAGGACGGCTCTGGTCTCCACTGTATTAGCACACACATACACACACACAAAAAAAAGGAGCAAAAATTGAGCCTAGTTATTCTTTTACTCGTCAAATGGAGCAGTTTGTCGTGATTTGGCACAATGGTGAGTGTCAGCAAGAACACTGGGAGTTATTTGAAAAAATTCTCGATTCAATCACAAGTGGTATACAGGGAAGTAAAATGTTCCAAACTATAAACTAATCTAATTTATGGAACACTGCAACTGAAATTAGAGCAGATATCTTAATTTCGAGGCATGAATTTAAGTCTAACTTCTTGAGCTGGTCTTAGCGTGAATTCTACTTTGATATGAAATTTGTCTCTTGGATCAATTGATATAATCTTGAAATGCCTCAGGATATTGCATACAACTGTTTTTTCTTCTAGCATAGCAAATTTCTGCCCTAAAGGGGAAAACAAAATAGATAAATATAAGCAAAAATGGAAAAAATGTACACCAAGCAGATTATGAAATTCTTTCCAATACATTCAGAAAATTGTAAAGAAATTTCATTGTTAAATAAGCTAAAAATAAATATGCAAATAAACAGTTTGGAAATAATACAACACATTTAAAAATACTTGGGATAACAGCCGAGCTGCTCATAGGGCCCAAAGCCTCCCCTCCACTATCTATATTTAACAAGTTGGAAATTGCACGTAAACGTAGCAAATGAGGTGCGTTCGTACGATAACGAAGTTTTAAAAATATTCAAATCTTGCTGATATAGTAGAGAGTATTTCGGATACAGTATAGTAGTCGAAACCTTTTTTGTGTTCCTGTAAATATACAGAAAGTAATTTTTATTACACCTCCGAAACGTATATCTTATTCATAAAATGTGAAATAGTTGAATATAATTAATACACGCCCCAAACAATGTTTCCCCGTATAGCATTATGTAGTGGAATACTTTTGTGTGGCCCTGTAATTTAATAATAAAAATTCTTTGCATCACAGATTGTACAGAATGCATATTTTAGTATAAACTTCATAGATTCATGCCAATTTTATTATGTTCGAATGAGTGTAACATCATAAAAATGCATTTGAAACTTTTTTCCCATTGACCGTAATGTAATGGAATACCTTTGATTGTCCCTGTAAATGATCTATGCATCCGACTTTCATAACATTTGAAATGATTCGATAAAATTACGTAATAATTATATATTTTAAATTTCAAACGATTAAAATGCATTTGAAATTTTTTTCCGAATTGACCGTAATATAACGGAATCCTTTTGATTGTCCCTGTAATTGATCTATGCATCCGATTTTCATAACATTTCAAATGACTCGACAAAATTACGCAATAATTATATGTTTTAAATTTCAAACGATTAAAATGCTTTTGAAACTTTTTTCCCCATTGACCGTAATGTAACGGACTCCTTTTGATTTTCCCTGTAATTGATCTATCCATCCGATTTTCATAAAATTTTAAATGACTCGACAAAATTATGTTATAGTTATGTATTTTACATTTCAAACGATTCGGCTGGGTAGTTTTTGCGTTATTATATGCGGACGGATGGACAGACAGACGGACGGACGGACTGAGCGACAACAATAGGTGCTACGTATTTACATAATTACGAACGTACCTAAAAGTCAGTTTTTAGAAATTACCGTCTATAGTCATAAAAGTAGTCAAATTATTTAGTACTAGGGCTCCCAAATGGTCCTCTTTTTTCCCCCAAGTCCCCTTTTTTGTATTTTGGTCCCCCAAGTCCCCTTTTCTGTGTCTGAAAAAAATCGCAGCAAAAAAAAAAAAAAAAAAAAAAAAAAAAAAAAAAACTCTGAAAATCTCTAAAAGCTTAAAAATCCAAGAAGACAAAATTTATTGAAGTGGGCGTAAAAAAAAGCATTATAATGGGTATAAAAAAGCGTTGTAACTGAAATTATTTCATGAATCTAAATGTTAAAGAATCACCCCAGAATACAGGCAAATTTTAAAAATTTATTAAAATTCTTAAAAATTAAAAAATTTCAGAACACGAAAGTTACTATATTAAGCTACTGCTTGACCAGTCTTCAATAACGGACCTTGGCATGCTTCAAACTTCAACCCCCCCCCCCCCTAAAAAATGAAGCTTTTTTGAATGGAAAGAATCATTGAATTGTGGGGAAACAGACAATTAAAACTAAGAGAAATTAATTTAAAGTTCACAACTCTGAATCATATTAAAGAAAATGGTTGGAGTAAAATATCTTTTCACATATTTTTACTTTTTTCTATCTTTACAAAAAGAAAACATTGAATTCATGAAATAATTTCAACTTCCAGTTTTCCATGGATTTATGCATTTTAGAAAGTCTAGTAACACGATTTGGTGGTTTTTGGAAAATGTCTGTGTGTGGCAAAAATTCTGTGGGCGCTGTATCTCAAGGACTAATGCACAAAACTTTAGATTCACTTAGACCTTGATATAAACTAGAGCTGATTAGTTTTTAGTGTATATCGTTCAACAAGTGACACTGTTATGCTACATTATTCACAATTTCATTAATAGCTCTATCAAGAACTAATGCACGGATTTTCATAAAACTTTAGATTCTTTTAGTCCTTAATATAATTTAGTGTTGATTATCCTTTGATGTAAATTGCTTAGCAGGTGGCACTGCTATGCTGCATTATTTATGAGTATCGCAATAGGTTTAGCTCAAAAACTAATACATGAAATTTCACCAAACTTCCGGTTTCGTTACTCCCTGATATAGATTAGTGTTGCTTAGTTTTTCATGTAAATCACCCAACAGGTGGCACTGCTATGTAACATTTTCCCGATATCGTAATAGCTGTATCTCCAGAAGAAATATACGGATTTTCATCAAACTTCAGATTCAGTTATTACCTGATTAAAATTGATCCTGATTAGTTTTTGGTGTACATAACCCATCAAGGTGATGCTTTTATGTAGAAATTTTTAATATTTTGCAATAGCTGTGCCTCAGAAACTAATGTGCAGATTCTCATCAAATTTCAGATTCTGTTAGAAATTGACATAAATTGTTGCTGACTAGATTTTGGTGTAAACTATCTAATCAGTGGTACTGCTAAGCCTCATTTTCCAGGAATTACTGAAATATAAGAGATAGGTAAAAGTTTTGGAATTGACACATCTGACTGGTTAATTATTGCAATTTCTTTCAAATAAGAAGGTATATTCTACAGAAAACTTTCTGTTGAATCAAGAATTAGTAATATATTTTACATTCTCATTATTTATTTTTCATAACATTTTAAAGTTGTTTAATGATGTCAATTTATAAATAAAAATAATACAGCATTACATATTTAAACGTCCAAATTATCATAACATGTTTCTTTAGCTTAAACCTATTCTTTTCATTGAAGAAAAAGCTAAAATTTTTATGTACTGTTATGCAGGACCAGTACAACAATCGGGCTAAAAAAAAAAAAAAAAAAAAAAAAAAAAAAAAAAAAAAAAAGGTGTCTAATTTCATTTCCTGTGTGCAAAAAATGTTAAAAGTGAAACATCTTTCTTTTTATCTTTACAAGAAAAAAGTATTACATTTATGAATTTTTTTAATTCAGGTTTTCAACAAACTTGCGTGTTTTAGGAATCAGAGATCATGAAAAATATGTTTTACAAAATATCTGGATATGACACAAATTTTATGGGCACTTTATCCCAATAACTAGTGCATGCAGTTTAATAAAAATTTATATTCATTTAATGTTTGATATATAATGGCAGTCAAAGTTTCCAGCCAGTTAGTTTTTTTTTTTTTTTTAGAACTTTTTAGCGAAGAAGAATAATTACCCCCAAAAGGTAGGAATATACAAAGGACCTCTAAACACGTGATCATTTTGAGACAGTATTGAAGACACTTGGTGCAAAAGAAAAAGTATACGAAATTTTGTGTGTGCAAAAGTTTCTGGCCGCGAAATTTTAAAATGGAGGGCCAAATTCACAGTCAAGTAAAATCCAGACACCTCATTGGTCGTGTGGAAAGGGTGAAAATCACGAATTTGTTTCTCCTTTTGAAAAAGAAGGAAGGGGTAAAGTAATTTTCAAGCGATTGTTACCGTCTGTTCTTATTTACGATAAACCATCGAAATTAACTAGAATTAAGGTTGTTTTCACTTAATTTTAATGTTTAACGTGCTGATTTGCATGAATTTGTAAATTAAACAAAAAAGGGGGTGGGGCGGAGTTAGTAAGCAAATTAAATTTGCGTACCTTTATTTATGTTTCACTTACAGTGGAGCATCGTTTATACGACGTCGAAGGGACTACCGAAAAACGTCGTATAAACGATAACGACGTATAATCGATTGTCACTTCTGAAACTAGAATTAATGTTGTTTTCACTTAATTTTAATGTTTAACGTGCTGATTTGCATGAATTTGTAAATTAAACAAAAAAAAGGGGGAGGGGCGGAGTTAGTAAGCAAATTAAATTTGCGTACCTTTATTTATGTTTCACTTATTTGCAGTACATAATTTCCTTTCCATTTAAAGTCAAAGATAAAAACCCCGCGTGTCCAACTAAAAGTCGCTAATACTGATAACAGTTATAAGGATAGTCTATTTGCAATTTAAAACAGGTCGGGAATGGTGACCATCCTCAAAAAAAGAATGACCCCTCCCAGTGTAATCTGTTTGACGTAATCTGATTTTTCAGACTAATCGAACAGTAGACCATATTTTTATAATGTGGAGTGCATTTAAACACGCTCTTTGGTGTCATCCATAGCTGCAAACTTCCACTCGTTCTTAAAATATACAAGAAAAATGAACAAAAAAAAAAACCTATACAAAATCGAAAAATCGACGTATAAACGATTTTGGGCGTCGTATAAAAGATATATTTTTACATTAAAATGAATAGGAACGAATTGGGACCACATTAAAACGTCGTATAAATGTAAACGTCGTATAAGTGATCGTCGTATAAACGATGCTTTACTGTATATATTTTAAGATACAGATGGCCATGGCCTCCTGATGGACTTGTCATGGTCTGGGAGATCTCGAAAACAAATATTCGTGAGAATAGAATTGTTACAAGAAAAGCAATTGACTCTCATAAAAATGCTGCTGCAATCATCCACAATAGACAGAGTGAAAATATACCTAAAATAATTTGGTCTACCATTTCAAAACACATATGTGATGAAGGACTTTATGGAAGAATCTGTTAAAAAAACTTTAAGTAAAAAAAAAAAAAAAAAAAAAAAAAAAAAAAAAAAAAAAAAAAAAAAAAAAATTTCAGAGGATCCGATGGGCGATTGCCAAAGAACAAATATAGTAGTCTTGCAAAACTGGAAAAAAAGTAGAATTTTCCAATAAATCTAAGTTTAATCTTTTTAAGAGTGATGGTAGGCAGTATGCCATGACTTAACAACAAAAGACATGATTCCAGATGTGTTATTCTTACAACTAAGCATGGTGGAAGATACGTTGCATTATGAGGAGCATTTTATGGAAAAAATGCCTGTCCATCTGTTAAAATCCGTGGCAAGATGAATAATGCAATACATAAGAATATTTTGCAAAATAATTTGCTGCCTTATTGGCGGCAAAATTTTGGTCACAAGTATTAGTTTCAGTATAATAAGAAACCAAAGCATGCATGAAAGTTTGTCAAGCAATGGTTTTCGCACAAAAATAGTTTGCTTTTGAAATGGCCAGCCCAAGCATCCAATCTGAATACTATAGAAAATATTTGAAATGAACTTTAGAAACATGTTTGAAGTTAATAAAACACAAATTGAGCATGGCCGGAATTTTCCCATAAATTTCAAGATGAGTGAAAAAACGTACCACAGGTGATTTTCAACTGTTCATTGAATCGATGTCAAGTTGTTGTGCCTCGGTACATGTACATTTTGCTTAAGGTATGACAACAACATACTAATTGTAAATCTAGTTGATCACAGTGATTTTCTATTATAACACATTTTTTTTTTCTAAACTTTCCAAGATGCCCGATAACTTTTGAAAGCGTGCGTTTTTCTTTTAAATTAATTTTGTCAGTTGTATTTATTGATATTCATTTGTTATTCCATAAATAAGTTCCTAACTATTATGTTAATAAAATGTATGAGTATTACTTTGAGATTCCTCTTTATATGAGTATCTTTCTTAAATAACGAAAAATTTTATGTTGGCCAAAGACTTTTGACTGCCGCTATAAATTGGTGTTGATTAGTTTTTGGTGTAAATAGCTCGACATGTGGCGCTTCTATGTAGCATTTTCCACGATTTTTGCAATCGCTCAATCTCCAGAACCAATGCACAGATTTTTATTCAGTTAGCCTTGACACGAATTGACATTTTTTATTTTGGTATAAATAGCTCAACAAGTGGCACTGTTAATCTGCATTTGCTGATTTCTGCGATAGTTCTATATCCAGAATTAATGCATGGAATCCCATTAAACTTTAGATTCAGTTAGTCCTTAAGATGAATTGGCATTTTTTACATTTTGATGTACATAGTACATTCATTAAGAAGTAGCGCTGCTATGATTTTTTTTTTCTTTTTAAAGGATTTTTGCAGTAGATCTATCTGATTTAATGCACGAATTTTTGTCAAACTTAGAATTCAGTTAGATGTTGACACAAGTTGTTACTGATGTTAATCTTTCAATAGATAGTGCTCCTAAGCTGCATTTTGCGGAATTTGTTCAAGTTTAGTGATAGTCATATTTGAAGAACTAATGCACAAAATTTCATACCTTTAGAATTCTTATGATGGGCATAGGTTGCAATTTAATTTTGGGACTGTGATAAAGAATTTTGAAGTATTAACATGTATGAGGGGGAAGAAAGTTTCGGGATTGCCACATCCGATTAGTTTGACAAGGATTGTTAAGTTAGAGCTGTAAATATTATCTACCTGGTGGTACATAATATTTACATGTGCTGCATTTATAGATTTTAAACTTGTGCATATATGCCTAGTTTTTGACACTAATTCTGAATATGTAATTTTCATGAAAATTGATTAAGATTTTATTTTATTCAAATATCGCTTTTTTAAAAAGAAAAAGAAATGCTTTTATATTACATGTTATTTAAATCTAAGCGTTTCTCCACTAATTATCATTATTTTATGTCTGATTTGTTATTATAGGCTATATAAAATGAACTTATTGGCCCATTTTATTTATGAGTGGTAGTAGTTGGCACTAATCCAAATATTAATTTTAGGGGAAAAAAAACGAAATTATAAATAGTAATTAAGTTATCGATTTTAAAATCTCATATTTTTTATAACAGACAAAAATTTTTAAGTGTGTGTGAGGGTATAGTGCAGTAGAAATAAGGCAAAAAACACCTTTAGGTGGAACTAATTGGAACACAAATGATTCTTGTTGTAAATGGCAGGTAACATGCTCCTAATCAAGATACTAAAAATATACAGTCGTACTGTTGCGCAAAATGCGTTTTTTGGCGGCCATCTTGAAAAAAATGCGAAAAATTTTTAAAAATCGAAAAAGGTCATGTGGGGTATCATATTAAAGGAAATTTTGAGCTGATAAAGAATATGATATTTGTTTTTAAAAGTATAAAAATATAAAAAAGTTGTGACAAAAAAATGAAGGATTTCGGTTTTTTGAAAAACATGGTTTTATTTTAAAAATTCAAAATAAGTACACAAGAAAAGGGATTTTGTCTATAAAATCGTACTTATCTAACCAAATTTAAATAACCTCTCCATATTCATCTGAATCTAAACTGTCTCCTGTGTTTGCACAGTCCTTTCCACAACAGATTTTACAAACTACTGAACATGCAAGTCCATATCGGCGACATGTACACTTTGCAGAGTTACATGGATCTTCAGTTGTAATTAGAGAAGCACATTTAATCATTTTTAACAGTTTGTCTGGTGCTGGGTTTAAGTCTGTTAATATCGGTTGGAAATATCCATCAACTAACTGCCAACCCCACAGTGTAGGATCAGGAGATGGTATATTTAGATTTCGCCATATAAAACACTGCAAATGTACTCGAAGTAGGGGATATTTAGCTGCATTTTGCGTAGGAGGCAAACGAGCTATGTCGAATTCTTTTTTAGCTGAAGCTATTTTTCTCATGTACTGCTCATAACGAAGGACGTTTAGGTCACTTTTTTCGATGTTGCCGCCATAAGGAAACATGATAACTTTACAGCCATTTTCAATCAATTCTTCCATAGTAATATCTTTGGTTGATTCATAATATGAAGCCCATTCGCATAAAATTTTCGATTGAATGATTTTTTTGAAAGCAGAAGATTTACTTTTCCAAATAATGCACTCGTGGTGTCACATCCCGTTAATGCGTGAATAAAAAGTAAAGTTTTGCAAGCTTTCTCTCCAATAGATCCTTGCATGGCTTGAATGTCACGAACGTTTTCAGATTGTGTCGCAGACTGCATGAAAATATTCTTCGAAGAATTATATAGTAGTAGGATTAAAATGTCAGTGTCATCAGCTACTACAGTGACATGCTTTTCCTGGGCTAACTTTAGAGCTTCTCTGAAGATTACCACGTCTGCATCTCCTTTTGCATGAATGACGGAATGACCCCTTTCTTGAAAATAATTCCCCAGTATATTGATAAAGCGTTGTTTGTTTGCAGGGTTAGAAAGAAACTGGCTTTTCTTTACGATGACGGGTGAATTTTCATCAAAGAATACTACAACGGACGAGTGCTTCTAGCGCAATCTATGCTCCATATCTTTTATATTAGGTTCTTCATACCCATCAAAAACTATAGTTACTTTTCCATACTTTCTGTTTACAAATGATTCGTATTGCCTTACGACATCGCCAAATACTGCAGAAGCGGACCATGTTATCTGGTGAATTAATGCCCCACCATCAAGAAGGTAGTAAGTAGTTGAATGAGACCGCTGTATTTCATTGACATTCACACTATATAATGAGTGTGCTAATGATGATTTATCTGTTTTTCTCATTAGTTGCGTACTATGGTCAAACAATGAAGGTGGTAGAATAGATAATTCGTAATTAAAAAATTCTCTTGTATCCTGAGTGCTATTATTCAAGGAGATACAAGCTAGCATCCTCTGTGTTAAAAGACGAGAATCTACATGGTGAGTCTCACCAGCAATAATAATTCCTTTTTTCAATACTTTCATGGTTACTGCTTGGTCTGATTTCAATAAAGTTTTAAACCTTTAAAAAGTTTACCGGTAAGCTTATCTTGGATGCTTCTTCCAATGTAGTCAGCATTTTCTACAGTTACTTTCCTTTTACTATCTGTAATTCCATTAAAAATATTCCATAAATCAGTTGAAGTAGCAATAAATGGATTGTGGTCCATAAAAAATTGCATTACCTTTTTCATATCTTCGAAATCTCTCGCCATCCTTGCATCAGTTAAATCAGTATGTTGTTCATTGCCAACACGTGAAACATTGGTCAGCAAACTCATTGCACATGCTACTTCACTACATCGAGAATGACTCAAAATCCAAGTTGCACGTTGACTTTCAGTCATACCTCCTCCATGAGTTATACCAGAACGACTTTTGGTGCATTTCATGAGCGTTTGCTCAATGTGCATATCGGTCCAAACACCAGACCATTTTCTGCCCTTTCTTCGTACTGTAAAGTGACCTTCATTAAGCATTTTGTAGAGTTCTGGTTTCGTTGTCTTTAGTTCCCGCATTTGTTGAAGGTAAATTCTTGCACATTTGGCATAATTGTTATGACCTGAACTCGCAAAAAATGGTAGCATCTGCTCAACCGCCTGTAAGTGCATTTCAAAATTTCCTGATCGCTCAGCCGAAATAAACAATTTTACAATATCCACCATGTTCAGATACAACAGCCAGAGTTTAGCAGTGCGGCTTTGTGATTTCAGAAGGTTCTTCCGTTCATGTATTAGTGTTGAAAGTTTGTGAAGATCAGGATCTGAAATAACTTTTTCTGCCTTGATATCACCTTTGAGCACTTTTTGGAAAAGGTGAATAAATTTTTGAAGATTAAAATCATCATTTAACTCCACTTCCATTCCGTCACCAGCAACGCGGCAACTTTTTGATGCAATCTCGCTAAAATCTGAATCTGAATCTGTAGTAACTTCAACTGGGAGGCTGCATTTCAGTATATTGGCTACGATTAAAGCAGTGAGAGATGAAGAAATTAAAAAATGTCCACGAAGAGCACGCGAATATGCTTTACCTTTCAACATATGCGGTATTGAATTTTCAGCATAAACTGTCTGTAGGGCTTCTTCTATGCCTGATCCAGCCATTAATCCTCCAATAGTTCCAAGAAAAGACATCAGTGTATGAAACCCACCAAGCCGGATTACTACATTATCAAACTCTCTCTTGTGATCAGCGCATTTAATTTCCAGTGCCTTTATCCACAAGCATTGATCGAAGGTTACAATCGGAGTTTCTACATTTAGTCTTTTTGCTTCATTGCTGATGAACATAAGTGTAGTGTATACACAGCTGTAAGAATTGGGATTTAGATCAATCATTGGCAGAAACTTAGTTACTGTTGTAACACTGTTTTCACCTTCTGAAGCAGTTTGCATATATCCTAACCATCCTGGTTGAGGCGTTTTAAATAACTTACTGATACTCCAAAGAACATCAAAATGATTAATTTGCATTGGTGCATAAGATAATTTTTCAAACTTCAATTTATTCATCGCTATTGAGCTAGGAGATTGAATGTAGTAAAGAGGAATTTTTGCTTTTTTAATAATGTTATGTGCTAGAGGGCGAGACTTGAGTCGTTTTATTGCGTCTGTGAGCAATAAAGAGTTGTTAAAAGATTCTCCTGATGAACACATTATAACTCCCATCCCGTGAAAGGTATTATGGCCATCTATTGTTGCTATATTATGATCAACATTGTCTGCAACCCATTGAGAAAAGTGACCTGAATGTACAATGCTTTGGTTACTTTCATCCATTACAGAAGAGTGTATGTATTTCTGTATTTCATCATAAGACACACTGAATCCTAGACTATAAAGTTCATCAATTAGAAAACGAGATCCAAAATCTCTATGAATCTGAATGCCTACACCAAGAGGAATCGGACATATCAGAGAACGAGGCCTGCATGCTTGCATTACAGCTTGACCTATTGAAATCTGCTTCAGATCGTTCCGTTTACCACCAATTAGGATATCTAAAAAAGTTAATAAAACAGGGGGTAAATATGTCTTATTTTCTTCAATGGATGCAATATCTGATGAATTAGGATAAAAGTCCTTATTTTTGTACAGCAAATTTATTTCTGTTCTAATCAATTTCGCTGCAGATTCTATTAATCTAAATTTTTCTTCATCGGGATCATCAAGTCGTTTTTGCTTATGATAGTCCAGTATTATGTTTGATACAGTTTTTCCAAACGTCATCATGTCACTTTTCCCATCACTACTTGATATTATAATGTTGTCTCCAAACCTGTCTAGCAATTTTTTCTTCAAATGTCTAGAAGTGTAAGGCTCGCTTTCCTCTGATGAAAAACTACGCATTTTTTCGACTAAGTCATTGACAGATATTGGCTCTTTACAATTTTCTTGAAACCATTCACATGTCCTTTCAAAAGCATCAGAGTTCTCAGTGTTAGTTGGACGTCCTACTGCTGCGGACAATTCTCCACTGCTACCTTCAGATGTGTATTTCACAGGAATGGGTTTTCCGTTCCTAAAATTGATACCACACACTTGGTGATATTGAGCTTCTGCAGCAGGTAAATCTATGACTGAAAGCAACCTCGTATGTACATTTGCCCATAAATCATTTCTAGCACTACATACTTTTAAAACTGTATCACGAAACTGGAAAGTACGTACAGGAAAGACTGCTCTTTTTTACGGTTCTGATGATCCGTAATAATCTGACCACAGAATAAACAATTCTCTTTGAAATTGAAGGATCCAACACTTTCTCGTAGCGTTCTTGAGCTGGTTGAACTAGCATCATCTTGCGACATTTTCAGTTTTCTGTCACTTTTAATTTTGATAGGGTTGACATATACACGTCGACATTCTGTATGTACTTTAAAAGTACCTGTAGAAGTAGGATTGAAAAATTCATGAATTTTATCAATTCTTTGCTTGCTTGCATTAATAATTCCTTTCAGGCCTTTTGCTGTTAATGTGACATAGGGAGTATCGTCACAAAGTTCATTAGAACACAAAATGCAAGATTTTTTTTCCATATTCCTTATACTGATTTTAAAAACTCAGAACAAAGATTGCATATTTGAAAAGAATAAGTAAGCAATTAAAAATAAATCTCACAGTGTCGTAACTCGTAATAAATATTTCATCATCTCACCACCTGCATTTTATTATTGCAACACAGAAAACTATTTATGCGTCAGATTTTTTCCCCATGCAATGTAAAGAGAATATTACATAATCTTTTAAACGTACTTTTTTATCCTGCGCCTCTAAAAGAATGGCGCATGCGCTCGTGTAGGAGGGTTGAACATTTGCTCAGGTTAAGAACAAAATTTTCAGTATTAGTCTTTTTGTTGTTGTTGTTGTTTTTGGACAAATAGAAACAGAAAATTTTAGAGCAGTTTGCTGTTCTAAAAATTTATTTGCACATGAGCCTTTTTACTTTTTGTAAAATTAACATTTAGTGTAAAGATTAAAGTGTATCGTCTAACTTATGATTCTTATTTTAATAGAGACAATTTTACAGTATGACATTAGAATTATAAATTTTAAATTAATATGGTATAAACGATCCCGATCCTTTGGAAATTTGGAGATAAGAAAATTTTATATCTTATATTTCATATTGTATAAATTATTTAGTAAAAATAAAAGCTGATCAATATTTATATTTTAATTTTGTAATAACAGTTAGTGTTGCAGTGGGAGTTGTCATATGACAGTATCAGGTGTTTTCTGTAATGCAATGCAACAAAGTTACATTTAAGGTACATTTAACTATGGAGTCATGCAGGTATCATTTTTCTAACATTTCCCGCTAGTTAATCCTTACAAACTTTTTTTTTTCAAAAACCAATATCAATCTTTTTTAAGCATTAAATTTCCTGTAATTTGATACCCCACATGATTATTTAACACTTCAAATTATGATTTTCAAAAATCCGAAACCCTTCATTTTTTTGCCATATTTTTTTTATTTACTTCTACTTTTAAAAACAAATATCATATTCTTTATCAGCTCAAAATTTCCTTTAATATGATACCCCACATGGCTGTTTTCGATTTTTAAAAATTTTGCGCATTTTTTTCAAGATGGCCGCCAAAAGACGCATTTTGCGCAACAGTACGAATGTATATTTTTAGTATGTTCATTAGGAGCGTGTTACCTGCCACTTGAAACAGGAATTATTTGTGTTCCAATTAGTTCCACCTCTAACGCTATTTCTACTGCACTAGTAGTGGGATTAAATTTCTACGTTTCTTTTTTACTTCTCCAAGCTCTAACTTAAGGGGTGTCAAGAGTTTTAAAATGGTCAAAAAATCGATTTTTTTTTTAATTATCTATTTCAAAAGTTTGAACAATCCTTAACAAAATACAAAAAACTGCTTTTCAATATTCGCATTACTTTTTGAGTTATATGTGTTTAAACATGACCCACTCTCAAAATCTGCTTCCGCTTCACCCATTTAAAGGGACCTTGGCATTTGTTTACATTTTCGCCTGAAGCTTGAAACTGTGTTTTTGTCTCACAAGTGAATCTAGTCATTCGCATTTTTCGTTTTTCTTTACCCCATGATTTACTGAAAACATTTTTGAACAGAAGAAGGATGTGCACAACTAAACTTTCGCTGATTTTGAAGCTCATGTTATGATCAAAAAAAGCAAACGTGAGTTCGCTGCTTTCGATTTTGATGATTATATTTTGCATTATTTTGCAAGTTATCTTTATTTTTTCGAGTTTATTAGAATAATTTCTAACTGAGTATTTATTATACTTTGAAAATGAGTAAAGCTTACAACAGATCTTGGGATATAGAAGTAAGAAACGTCGTTTTCATGGAAGGAAATCTGAGAACAGCTCTGATATTTTTACTGGAAAATTGGCTTCCTCTAAGAAACTGAAGCACATTTCAAGTGCACCTGAAAATTCTAATAGTTGTGAATTGACAGGCTATCGTCTAATAGATATAGCTGTTTTTTTCAAAGAAATTTCTAAGTATGTTTCCTGCAATATTTGTCATACTAGTGTAAATTTTACAGAGGAATCAATTCGTGGCAATGCATTAGTTTTCAGTGTGAACTGTGAAAACTGTAATCTGAATAATAGAATAAATAGTTGCCCCATGATTGGACCCAAACATAATGTTCCAGAGGTAAATATTAGGCTAGTTTATAGCTTACGTTCAATAGGTCAGGGCTTAGCTGGCCTCAGAACACTGTGTTCTCTTATGAATATGCCACCACCTATCTCCCAGAAAAGTTATGATACCATAACCAACAAACTGAAGGTCACCTAAAAAAAGCTGCAGTGAAATCAATGAAAGAAGCTGCTGAAGAAGAAATTACACTGAGTGGAGATTCCAACATTTGCATCAGTGGAGATGGCACGTGGAAAACACGAGGGCACACATCAAAAATTGGTGTGTGCAGTGTTATTGGCATTGAAAGTGGAAAAGTAATTGATGTAGAAGTACTTTCCTCATACTGCAAAGCCTGCGAGACATCATCATCTTCAAGCCATGATTGTAAAACCAATCATTCGGGAAGTTCTGGCAGTATGGAGGTGATAGGTATAAAGAGAATTTTTCCACGTTCCGAAGTTACTCGAAGTGTGAAATATCAGAAGTACCTCGGAGATGGAGACACAAAAACATTCCTCGAACTAACCAAAGCTGAACCATATAAGGAACTCAAAATATAAAAACTCGAGTGCATAGGGCACGTGCAGAAGAGAATGGGCTCTCGTTTACGTAAACTGAAACAGACGCTGCGCGGTGTGAAACTTTCCGATGGCAAAGCCCTAGGAGGAAAAGGCCGTCTAACTGATGGTTTGATCAATAAATTGACAGTGTACTATGGCAATGCAATACGGTCAAACACGTATTGTTTAAAAAGCATGAGAGCAGCGGTTTGGGCAACGTACTGCCATATGTGTTCCACGGACGAAGAACCAATGCATATGTTTTGCCCAAAGGGTATCGATTCTTGGTGCAAGTACCAAAGACATGTCTCTTCACCTGATATACTACAGCACCTTTTCGCCATAAACTCTCAGTGCCTTTAGAGGTGATGAAGAAGATAAAATGTATATATGCGGACCTAGCTGCACCTAATTTATTAAAACGCTGCCTTAGTGGTAAAACACAGAATCAAAACGAAAGTTTTAATTCAGTCATTTGGAAGTTTTGTCCAAAGGTATCTGGTGCTGGTTTCACAGTTGCAAAACTTGCCACTTATGAAGCAGTAATTGCTTTTAATGATGGCAGTAGTGGTCGTCTAACTACTCTGGAAGAATTGGGTATTAATCCAGGTACCTACACAGTCGAAGCTGCTAAGTCGTCTGATCTGAAACGAGTGCGCGTTGCTGAAAAGCGAGCCGATTTCAGTAGTTTAGAAGCTAGAAGAGCTAGAAGCTTAAAAGAAAAAATAAAATTTAATAAACTAGAGCTAAAGGAAGGAACAACATATGACCCATTAGCATTTTAAATAGTTCAGGTTAGTTTTTAAACTTTTTTTTCATAATTTTAACTTTAAGTGTCGTTTTCTCAGAACTGTATTTTTCAAAACAATCCGTAAGATAAAAAAAAATCTATTTGAAGTATCATCTGGAAATTTCTCACATATGTTTATATTAACATTCTCTATAAAATGAATTAATTTTGTAAAGATAATTTAAAATTTAATTAATTTTTTAATGATTAATTAATTGTAATTTTAACGATTTTTCAAATTTTCAAATTCAGATGCCATTTTAAAGTAGTTAATTTCAAGCAATGTCTATATCCTTAATTCATTCTATAAAATAGAGTTTAGAGATCATTTTAGTCTATGAATGAAGTTTATAGATCTACTCAAAGTTTAGTTATCTTACGGATAGTGATAGCCTTTTTGAAAAAATACATGAAAATTTCATTACTTAAATGTTCTTGCTATATTTTTTTTAGTCTGTTGTGAGTCTTTATTTTATGATATTATTAGACCTAAACCCTATCCCAAATATACCACAAAAAATTAAGTAAATACTTTGAATATTTATGAAGTTATGCGAACTCGAAGCGGAAGCACATTTTCATGAAGTGCGTTAAATTTAAAACTCCTGACACTCCTAAGTATTTTAAGCAATTTTCTAACTCAACCTTTAATTAAACTACAGCGAGATTGAATCTCATTTGAAGGGTTGACCAAAGGAGGTTTATCTCATCGAGCCCAACATCTTGCTAGGGTCTATTTTGATCCCAGAGAATTGGGGGCATTTTTTTGTGTGCATGTATGTGTGCATTTTTACATACATATGATCCTTTTTTTGGTTTCCGTTTTTAATAAAATTGGTCCCCCAAAGTCCCCTTTTTAAGCAAAAACGGGCCCCCAAAGTCGCCTTTTTAAACAAAAATGGTCCCCCAAAGTCCCTTTTTTAAATAAAAATGGTCCCTTTTCCCCCTTTTTGAGGACTAAAATGTATTGGGACCCTTGTAGTACAATCCTGTAAATATTCTATAGATTTGCATATATGACATAGCATGCAAAAATTTAATTTGCTATTAAATGTATAAAATAGTAAAAAATTCATCACTTTTAGCAATTTTCGCCAATAGATGGATATGCATTCAATTTCTTTTTGTTCAGCTTTGTATATTATTAACAGATTTATATGCATTACATATTAAGCTAAACATTAATATAGGTTTAAAATGTGTAATACAACCAAAACCATGCTTCCAGCAATAACCAATCATAAATGGCAATTTATTGGAGTTCTTTGCTTAACTCTATGTATGAATTTATTTATATTCCACAAACTTCTCATGGTGCTATTCTTCAGCAGGAAAATGCATAATACAATCAATTCACCCCCATATTCAGTAATACCATGGACCACTAGATCTAAAGGCCTGTCTATTTAAGATTAATGTATGAAGTCTCCCGCCAGAGGACTCTGATATTTTGCCCAAGTTAATCTGACCAATCGTGCAAACCCTGAACCAAAACAATGACCACGTATGCAAACATGTGCACAGAACAGAAAGCAGCTTATTCAATGCTAATTTGGGCAGGGTTTGCGTCACATGGACTGACACGTGGTCTAATGAAATGGTTCAGGGTTTGAACCTGAATCCAACTTCACTTTTTCGGCGGTTTTTCGCGAAATGGCTCGGCCGGTAGTATATAGTCAGCGTTGGTAATACTTAAGCATGGTCCTGTTCATTTGAACTGATACACAGTACATATGCAAAAATTGGTTAAAATTAAAAACACATAAAAGAAAAAGTTCAAATACTATCACTTTTTTTTCTTCAAAAAATGGTTTAAGTTAAAAACACATAGAGAATAGGTTCAAATACCGGCTACCACTTTTGTTTTCAATCTGTGTCCTGCAATTTACAAAATAAGTAAAAGGAAAAGCGACAGCAGTTTACCTTGACATATTTTACACTTGTTGCAAGAGTAAAATATGTCAGAAAGTCTGCTAATTTTGAGTTATAAGATGGTTAGAATTGGGAACTAAAACGGCCTATAGAGGCGCGGTTCGCAGCCTTCGATACAGGATAACTGTCCCTTTAATTTCCCTTTAACTAATATTAAAGTCCCATTGAAATACTTCTTTATTATAAATATATTTAAAACTTTTAGATATTCAAATCAGTATAACATTTACTTCGTCATATAAGACAGAAAACAAATGTCGCAGGAAATCTGAAATTGTGCAAAAGAATAATTATCCTGAACAAATTTAAAACGCATGTAATGCAATGAGCTTACACGGCGTTATCCTAAATGGTAGGGATGGGCATTATTTAATGTATTAGTATAAAAAACACTGTTAATATGCTGGAACTTAATATAGCGTTAATATTGTTACGAATTTTGTAAATAGTTAGTGTTTGTACAGTAAAATAATGTAAATAATCTTATTAAGCTCCATTCCTTTACTAATATTAGTTTTTGTTACATTGTCTCCGTTATCAAGCAAACTTGTCTATTATTTTCAGTGAATGTCTATGGCAGCTTGGTGAAATATTAGAGATATCGCCAAGTTGGCGTCACTTTTAACGACTAATTTTGGTCGCCAAATTTGGCGATATATCGCCAAGTTGACGACAAACTTGGCGATGGTAACCCTTCCCTCTCTATGGTAACCCCCCTTTAGATATGCTGATACATTGAATGTTATTCCGTGGTTTTCTGGAATATTCGAGAAGCCTGTAGAAATTTCCAGCGCATGCTGCGAGCCTATATAAGGAGAGCAATACGGGCTGTTGTTGTTATTATTTATCAGTCAGTCATTGAGTGAACAACTAGGCGATTGTTAAGCAAGTTTGCTTGAGTTTTATGTACGTTGTTTTGAATGTTATTTAGTGTTGAGACGTTATATAAAGAGTCTCTGGGACCTATATCTGTACTTGTACGATAGATTTCAGCAGTTATTTTTGAATATCTAGTAATATTTGTGAGTTTCGAAGACTCTGTTGTTCTGAAGATCTGTAAATAAATGATTTTCTACTTTTGAAGAAACTACTACTAACTACTTTTTACTACTACTAACTAACTACTTTTTTTCTACTTTTGAGTTTGAAGTTGTCTAACCATAAGATCAAAAGAACCCTATATACTAGGGTGGAGCGAAAAAAAATTATTTTTAAAAAATCAAAAACGGGTAGGTGCCAAAAGTTGCCTTTATACTAGTACATCAACTGCGTGAAATTTGACCGATGAAAAAAAATATCTTGAGTCTGCGCTTTTGCTCCAAAAATCGAAATTTTGGGTAAAATTTGACATTTTTGACATTTTTTCAAGAAAATTTAAAAAATTATACAGAGCGGGTTATTATTTTAAAATTCTATTTAAACCTTTGTTATTAATTACTTAATATAATTAAACTATAAAACAATATCTTTTAATCGTATGGATGGGTCAAAGTAGACAATTTTTGATAAGAAAACGGCATTACCACTCTATTAGGACATACAACGACTTTTGCTGTTTTTAAAACAACTCTTATTTTCAAAACTACCTTGGACATACGTCGTGGAGGTGACTATCTTTCACAACACACCCGTCCCAACTACTCGATCATCTTAGTACAGTTTTTTATTTATATATGAATTTGTGATTTTCTTTATCAAAATTTGGCATGTTTTCGATGCATCCACCTAGTTTATCTGTTCTTTGTATCCACATGCTGCTGTGACTATATTCATGCATATTTTTACAGCTTATACGAAAAAATAACAAGCAGAGTAATGCACGGGAATATTATTAAAGGGATCTATTATCTTTATCAAACTTACATCCAGTTGATGAATAGTAATTGGAAGTTCTGTTACCGCAAACATTTTTTTAATCAGTTATTTTTTTTACGTAATGATCTGCTTAAAAGATGATTTCAGGTATTTCAACTATAAGTATGCCATCGTTTATTTTACTTTTGCATTTTTTATGTTGAGAAGCGAGCTGTTTAATGTGATGGTGATCGTCAGAGAGAATTGCAATGAGAATTTCTTCTGCATTTGCAGAGCAACCGTTGTTGTAAATAACTTTTTTTGCACTAGTTTTATGCCATTTTCTAAGTGTTTTCGTAGCCAGGTAATTTCCCATTAACTTTTAGATCCCCTTTTTATAAGTGGACAACTTATAATGCACAGTAGTTTTTGAGGGAATGTACAGACTCTAATGGGCAATAAGTACTCATTTAAAATCAGGAGAATTCTATTTGTCGCTGTGAACCCTTTTGCATGGGGTAAGCTTAGAATTGTGTATAATAATGGATCATGTGCTACTTTAACTCCAGTGAATTTTCTCTGGGTCAATTATTAGAGAAATTGATATAAAACTTTCTAATCTACATGGATTCACTGGATCAATAAGAAAATTTTTGTCTACGTACTATTCACTTCCTATTACAATTTTTTATAACATACAGAAGAATTTTGAAAAATTATTTTCTCAAATTGAGAAAAAGATACTGAGAACAGACTAGAAATTTCTGCCGGAGATTGCAAAGCAAATTCATAATTCATAAGGAAAGCTATTTATCAGAAGAACTGCGGAATAAGAATTTAGAAAACATTTTACACAAAAGCCAGCTCATAAAATTTTCCGCTTTATATAAGCAGAGATTGGCAATCAAAGTCTATAGGAATCTTCACTCAGAAAATATATAATCCAAATCTATACAGCAGGATGTTTTATACCAAATGTAATACACACCTAAAGAATAGGTCTAAAAACTTATTGGAAATTACTCAATTATGAAGCAACACAGAAAACAACATAAACCAAATACTATAACTTCTTTAGAAATATTGTTGCTTTATACGCAAATTTTGTTTGCAATCCTCTGTGGCAATCGTCATAATATTAAACTACTAGCTTCTCAGCATATATTCAATGTAATAGGTAAATGATGGCATACTAGAAATTGAATTCATACAATCAATTTTTAGGAAAATCATTATATATAAAATGTGATTGAAAAAATGCTATGGTAACAGAACTTTCAATCATAATGCATTAATCACATGAAAATAATAGATTGCCGAATTGGTTCAATCAACAACATACCCAATACATTACTCAGTTTCTCTTCTGTTATACAAGGTATAAAAATATACGTGCAGTGGGTCACACCAGTAGCATATAAAATAGTGAATACAAAGAAGAGGTAAACTACTTAAAACTTATGCGCGTCTTCGGAAAAAAATAACAATTAAATACATAAATAAAACACTGCGCAGTAGATAGTCGAGTGGTTGGGACGGGTGGGTTAAAATATGCAGCCACCTCCACGAGTTATAGCCAGGGTAACTTTGAAAGCAGCTACGTAAGAATTGCATTTAAAACAACAATTCGTTGTATGCTCCAATAGAGTGGTAATGCCGTTTTCTTATCAAAAATTGTCTGCATTGACCCAGCTCTACGGATAAAAGAAATTGTTTTATAGTTTAATTATAATAAATAATTAATAACAAAGGTTTAAATAGAATTTTAAAATAATTATCAGCTCTGTAGAAATTTCTTAATTTTTTTGAAAAAATGTCAAAAAATGTCAATTTTACCCAAAATTTCGATTTTTGGAGCAAAAGCGCAGACTCAAGACATTTTTTTTCATCGGTCAAATTTCACGCAGTTGATGTACTAGTATAAAGGCAACTTTTGGCACCTACCCGTTTTTGATTTTTAAAAAATATTTTTTTTCACTCCACCCTACTATATACGCTACAACATTTGATGTCAGAAGTGGGATGTCTTGTTTATTTAGATGATATCATAATCATAGGGAAATCTTTTGATGAACATCTGAACAACCTCAGGCGGGTGCTACAAAAGTTAAAGGAAGCTAAGCCCTTCGAAATGCAATTTGTTTCGCAATGAAGTCGCCTTGGACACATCATTTCGGCGGAAGGAGTTAGGACTGATCCAGAGAAGATATCGGCTGTGAAAAATTGGAATCGTCCAGCAGATGTTCACCAGCTTCGGAGTTTTCTAGGATTATGCACCTATTACAGAAAATTCGTCAAAGGCTTCTCGATGATTGCAAGACCACTTCATAAATTAACAGAAGCCAATAAAAAATTTATGTGGACACAGGAATGTGACGCTGCTTTCGAAAAGCTTAAGGAGGCATTTACATTCACTCCAATTCTGTCGTATCCTCAAATCGATAAACAGTTTATACTTGATATGGATGCAAATAACGAAAGCATTGGCGCTGTACTGTCCCAGGAAATCGACGGCAAGGAGCGTGTTATCGCCTATTTCAGCAAGTGCTTGTCAAAGGCAGAGCGAAACTACTGCGTACCAAGAAACAAGTTCTTGCTGTAGTGAAAGCCGTAGACCTTTTCCATCACTATCTTTACGGTCGAAAATTCCTGATCCGAACTGATCATGCTTCTCTGACTTGGCTAATGAATTTTAAGAACCCTGAAGGCCAGATAGCCAGGTGGATACAAAAGCTCCAAGAGTACGATATGGAGATACGCCATCGAAAAGGCTCATCACATGGAAATGCAGATGCTCTCTCAAGAAGACCCTGCTCAGAGAATTGTAGATACTGCGACCGGGTTGAGAAGAAATTTAATGTCAAAGGTCATATAGTAAGACAAGTTACAACTGGGTCTACATCATCGCAAGATCAGTGGAGTGATGCGAGCCTGCGTAAAGATCAACTTGCTGATCCTGAAATTAAGCCAATTCTAGAGCTGAAAGAAGAGTCAAACAGGAAGCCCAGCTGGCAAGACATGGTCCATTACCATCCCACGACTAAACGTTATTGGGCTCTCTGGGATTCCCTACATTTGAAGAACGGTATCTTGTACCGAAAATGTGAGTCTGACGATGGAAATACATGTAGATGGCAACTATTACTTCCTAAGTCGAGAATTTCTATGGTCCTTCAAGAACTGCATGGTAGTCCCACAGGAGGTCATTTCGGTGTAATGAAGACCCTGCAGAAGGTTCGAGAGCGTTTCTACTGGAATAATGTTCGCAGTGATGTGGAGAAGTGGTGTCGAACTTGTGCCACCTGTGTAGCACGTAAAGGTCCAAAGAGGCGCACCCGTGGACGATTGCAGTGTTATAATGTAGGAGCTTTTTCGAACGAATTGCTCTAGACATCCTGGGTCCTCTTCCTAGAACATCTGATGGCAAATAGTACATCCTCGTTGTCATGGATTACTTCACCAAGTGGCCTGAAGCCTACGCCATTCCTAATCAAGAGGCGGTAACCGTAGTAGACATACTGGTTCAACACTGGGTTTCCAGATACGGAGTTCCTCTTCAAATCCATTCTGATCAAGGAAGAAACTTTGATTCGGCTGTGTTTAAGGAAACGTGTGGACTACTCGGCATGGACAAAACTCGAACTACACCTCTACATCCTCAATCGGACGGCATGGTGGAGCGGTTCAATCGTACCATCCTAAATAGCCTCTCCCTCCTGGTGTCTAAAGATCAACAGGACTGGGACAAGAAATTACCTCTGTTCCTTCTTGCCTACAGGAGTGCTGCTCATGAGGCCACTGGTTATTCCCCTTCTCAAATGCTCTTTGGTCGTGATCTTCGTCTACCTGCGGATCTTTTGTTTGGCCGTCCTCCTGATGCTCCTTTATCGCCCGAGGAGGAACTCCAGGCACGGATTGAGGAGATTCATCGTCTAGCGAGGAACCGAATCGGACTGGCATCGGAAAAGATGAAGACACGGTACGACACAAAGGCAACTGGACATGAGTTCAAGAAGGTGACAAAGTTTGGTTGTGGAATCCCATACGTCGTAAGGGACTGTCGCCAAAATTACAAAGAAACTGGGACGGTCCTTACACAGTCGTCAACAGGCTGAATGACGTCGTCGTACGCATACAAAAATCGCCACACGCCAAACCCAAGGTCGTACATTATAACCGGCTAGCCCCTTATTTTGGTCAAAGCGATTAGAAATTCAAAACTGAAATTTCAGACCATGGTCGTGAAAGTCACTTTTTGTAAATATGTAAATAGTAATTACCGGGTGTCCTGAAAAGGACTGAACGATTTTAAAAATCAATAACTTGCAAACTTTACAGATATTTAAAGAATTCTTGCACGAGAGTCATGTAAAAGGTCAAAAGTTTTTTTCCTGCGATTTTGGATTTTAGTTCTAATTACAAACAATAGATGGCGCTGAGAGCGCTAGGTGCTGTGTTGAGATGGATATTGACGTCACTTGGCACTGAAGCAAAATAAGGAGGTTAAGCTGTGGAGTGGAACTTATTCGAAAATGAACTTTTGCTTTTATCGTCCGATTTTGAATGCAATCCATATAATTTTGATTTTGTTGGTGTCAGCGCAATAATAGAGAAAAATATTGTTTTCATGGTTACGACTCCTTTGAAATCAAAATGTGTGAAACAACAACGTTCGAATTACCGACTTTTATTTATTTATTTATTTATTTATTTATTTTTTTTACATTCCAAGAATGTACCGGGTGTCCAGTAAATGACTGACCCATTTTGAATGTAAATAACAAAAAAACTGTTTGAGATAAAAATGCGCGGCTTGCTGTATTGTTATTAGAATATAAATAAATTTTAAAATATGCCCTTTGTTAATGTAACATAATAATATTTAAAATAATATCTCAGTCTCAAGGCTGAGGAGGTGAAGTATAATACAGATGGTTCAATCATAAATATTATTTTAAATCACTTTCCAACCAACGTACCCTATTTTTGAAGCTGATTCGAGAGTCGATTCAACATATAGATTCAGATTCAACAACATATAGATTCAGATACAGCCGAAAATCTCATATTTATGAAAATTAGAGTCATGTCTCTATTCAAACAGCCTGTTACCGCCAGCGCGATATTTTTTTCCGAAATTTGAACTATATTAACAAAGTACATGTTTAAAAATTTATTGATTTTCTAATAACAATACCGCAAACCGCGCATTATTATCTCAAACCGCTTATTTGTTATTTAAGTTCAAAATGGGTCAGTTATTTACTGGACACCCGGTAAGTACTTTTGAGAACAGGATATCTTATTTATTTATTTATTTATCGGGGTATCTTTTAAACCTTTTTTAATGTCACATAGTCATGTCCTGTATTGTATATTAAGTATGTGGGATTAACAGTTCATTTACAGGTACACCCAAAAGATTGCATCACATCATAGTCTATGGGGGAAAATCGCTTGCAGTGTATATTAATGAAATACACTTTTTTAAATGTATTGAAACTGATATAAATCACTGAATTTCAGTATAATCTGATTATGATAGAATAGGGTATTTCTTATTTATAGCATTTAACGTTCATTTACAGGGGCACGCAAAAAGAAATCGGTTACTGTACTGTCTTTAAGTAATAATTGCTGGAAATGCGTTTTCAATTTCGGCATGCGCTTTTAAATTTAACTGTTTTTTAGATACGTTAGTAATTATATAAATGCGTATCACCTATACTCGTCTCTGGTCTGTCCGTCCGTCTGTCTGTCCGCATATAACAGTGCAAAAATTACTCTGTCGAATCGTTTGAAATTTTAAATATATATTTGTTGAAGAATTATGTCAAATTGTTTGAAAATCTGATGTGTATTTCCAATACAGGGGCAGTCAAAAGTTTTCCGTTACATTATGACCGACGGGAGGGGGGGGGGAGTTTCAAGTGCTTTTTGATGATATTATACCCGTCCGAACATAATGAAATTAATATGCATTTATGAATAAGATTAAAATACAAATGATGTAGAATTTGCTGCACAAAGAATAGTTATTATTCATTTACAGGGCCACACAAAATAATTTTGTAACATAACGGTATAGAAGGGAACATATTTTGCGGCATATTCTAATTTTGTCACTCATATAATAAAATTGTTATAAGTTGCTTAGGTTTACTACGAGTTACTTAATGTGTAATAGAAAATGCGAAGTATTTACAGTGATACACAAAAGATTGCAGAAACTATGCTGCATCAAAAATGCTGTACGCTAACGACAATTGCTCGAAGTTTTTCGTTTTGATATAATTTTTTTAAGTTTCACTAAATTTTTGTATGTTACGCTGTGTGTATAATTGGTGCAAATCATATACAGGGCTACACAAAAGAATTCGCACTTCTTACTAAATGTGTAAGTAAATATATTAAAGGTGATTTGTAAATAAGTTATGCATTTTTTACGTTGAACAGCTTTAAGTATATTACGATATATTTAAAGAATAGAAATTAAATGATATACAGAGGCACTCAAAAATTGGATTAATAGCCGGCTCTGGATAGTAATATCTAGAAGTGTGATTTCATTAATTTAAAGCATTTTTCGGTTTTATATAGATTTTAGCTAAATAATGGCGTGTATTTAAAGATAGTAGGTAAACTACAGGGCTATACAAAAGAATTCAAATATGCTTCTGTCTATTTAAATAAATTCCTAAATGTCAAATTTCAACTTAACATGTCTTTTTAACGCTTTCCAACATAGTTGACAGAGTTTATGAGTTCTATTTAGTTAGCCGTCTGCCTGTCTGTCTTTCCAAACTCTAACTTGCGTTGAAATAATTGAATTGGTCTGTAAGTGATATATGTTAATGAGATTTATTATGCCGTGTTGGGTTGTAAACAAACTATGCATAATTCATGATTCATTTACACAGACACTCAAAACTATTCCATTACATTATGTTCTGTGAGGATAATTATATATGTAGCAACTATATTCGTCATCTGGAATTTTCTTTTATCTGTCCGCACATAATAGTGCAAAAACTACCCAACAGAATGCTTTGAATTATAATATATATACTCGTTGCAGAATTTTCGTTACGCATTTAAAGTTTTATGAAAAGCTAATCAAAGCTTAAAAGGATATTAATAAATGTTTTCTTCATTCTATTAAAACCTATCATGCGTGACTAATTCAATGATATCCAATGATAGGTGATGATTCTAGGTTGTCATAATGACTGTGGCTCATTTAAGATGAAGGTAGTATTATTTCCCTATTACCATGAATTTAATATACATAATCGTAATAAATTTTGTATTTAGCTATATTTTCAAAAGAGTGCAACAGCTAATGCACCAAGTTTCAATGTTCATACTATAATATTCTTTGTTCTAAAGAATAAACCATTTCCGCAATTTTTTTACAACTATAAAACTCTAGTAAAAAACTTCTTTAAAAGAACTAGCATTTCTTAGAATATAACAATTTTTTTTTTTTAAATAGCAAAATTGATTAATTTTTAACAACAACAACAACAAAATTCTAAATCGTTTCACTTTGTTTTAAAATATGATGCACAAAATATTCTTTAAATTAGATGATAAAAAGTAATTTAATCCGAGAAAATACAGCTTTCTTAAATGTAAAATCGTCTGCAAAACTCGTATGCTGCTCGTTAAATTTATGCCCAGTTTCAATCGCTGCTATTATACAAAATGATTTATTATTTACATGACAACAACACATTTCATTGAAATCATACTGACTGAGTCCAAAATCGGACTTCATGTCGAGTACACAGGTTAAATGTATGTTGTTCAATAAAAACAAACTAGCAGGGGAGACCGAGCTTAGCTCGGTCAAAATTAACTTTGTGTTCAACTCGATATAGTATTTTCACTGTATCATTAACTCTGTATTATTACTGTAAAACATGTTTATAATAGTATTATTTAGAAAAACAATCAATAAGAAAACTATGTTTTTATGCGCATGTTTATAACGAAGGGACATCGATCTAAATCACTTTTTTAGCTCGACTCTGATTGGTTTAACCATGCATCTCGAATCCTCTTAAGAATGTATAAAAAAATTCTTTACGTTCTGAATGACAGTATTTTTTGCTTGATATAGCCAAATTTGGAGGCATTCTTTCATTTGGATCCAAATACGTGTTTTGGTTTTCGTAATTTTTATAGTCGATTTTTTGGCCATATGTCGCCAATATTTTGTCAAATATCACCAAGTTATTGCCTAATCCCATATTCTCGTGACCCTGACCCGTATTACCCAAAATGAGCCACTAATCAAATTTGATCAAGCCTGTGACATACCTCAATCGTCTTCAGGTAATCAAAAACAGTAGAATATAAAATTGAATCAAAACCGTTTAAGCCATTTTTTAGGTAAAATTAGCTTGGCAGCATTCAGCAATGAAGCGAAATGACCCACTAATATAATTTTGTTTAACATGCGACTCAGCCCAATAGTCTTCTCGTGACAAAAAACGTTTTGTTTCAAAATTTAGGTAAAATTGATTGAGTCGTTGTTATATATAATTAGAATGACCCTAGCTCATTAAGACCCAAAATGACCCACTAATCGAATTTTCGCGAGCATGTGTCCAAGCCAAATGGTTTTCTCTTGCTCAGAAACGATATAATACAAAGTATAGTCAAAATGGTGAGTACCATTTTCTATATAAAATTAGCATGACCCATCATGACCAACAAATGACCCTTATAATCGAAATCTCTCGAACGTTGGGCCTAGCTCATTAGTTTTAGCATGCCGAAAAATATTAGATACAAAATTTAGATAAAATCGATTCAGCCGTTTTTTAGATATAGTTAGTTTGACCCTGACCCCTTATGATCCAAAATGACCCATTGATCGAATTTTCTTAAAAATCTGTTATAACCCAATGATTTTCTTGTACCCGAAAACGATAAAATACAAAATTTAGTCAAATTTGCGCGAGACATTGTCTAGATAAAATTAGAATAACCCAAAAGTGACCCACTGATCGAAATTTCTCGAACATGTGACATAGCCCAGTGATTTTCTCGTGCCAAAAATATGCTGTATACAAAATTTCATTAAAATCGATCCACATCCGTTCTTTAGATATAGCTTGACCATGACCCATCATGACCCACAAATGACCCTCATAGTCAAAATCTCTCAAACATGTGATTTACCATTAGTTTTCTCATGTCAAAAAACTGTTACATACAAAATTTCGTTATAATCCATCACGCCGTTCTTTAAATATAAATAGCTTGACCCAGACTCTTAATGACCCAAAATGACCCATTAATCGAAATTTTTCGAACATGTAACCTAGTCCAATGATTTTATAGTCCCAAAAAAATGTTGCATACAAAATTTCGTTAAAATCGATCCACCTGTTCTTTAGATATAGCTTGACCATGACCCATTATGACCCATCATGATCCACAAATGACCCACATAGTCGAAATCTCTCAAACATGTGATTTAGACCATTAGTTTTCTCATGTCAAAAAACTGTTACATACAAAATTTCGTTATAATCGATCACTCCGTTCTTTAAATATAAATAGTTTGACCCAGACCCTTAATGACCCAATATGACTCATTAAAATTTTTTCTCGAACATGTAACCTAGGCCAATGTTTTTCTCATGCCCGAAAACCATAGAATGCAATTTTTAGTCAAAATTGCGTCAGAAGATCTCTAGATAAAAATAGCATGACCCACAATGACCCCAAAAATGACCCACTAACCGAATTTTCTCGAACATGTTACCTAACCCAATGGTCTTCTTGTAATCCAAAGCGATACAATATAAAATTTGGTCAAAATCGTTAGAGCCGTTTTTTAGATAAAAATGGCTTGACCCATAATGACCCCAAAATGACCCACTAATCGAACTTTTTCGAACATGTGACCCCGCCCAATAGTTTTCTCGTGCCAAAAAACGATTGGATAGAAAATTGCCTTAAAATCCATCCAGCCGTTCTCTAGATATAAATAGCTTGATCCTGACCCATTGTGACCCAAAATGACCCAGTAATCGAATTTTCCCGAACATGGGACCTAGCCCAATGGTCTTCTCGTGCCCGAAAATGGTAAAATCCAAATTTTTGCGAAAATCGTTAGAGCCGTTTTTGAGATAAAATTTACCCACACACACACACACAATTTTTGCTCGCATTATAGTATAAGATAAAGAAAAGTTCAAAATCGGGGCCCTAAGAGCAAGATTGCATGGTCAAACGAGAGCCACTCCACAGACTTAACCTCCTTATTTTGCTTCAGTACTAAGTGACGTCAATATCCGTCTCAATACAGCACCTAGCGCTCTCAGCGCCATCTATTGTTTGTAATTCGAACTAAAATCCAGAATTGCAGGAAAAAAACTTTTGACCTTTTAGATGACTCTCGTGCAAGAATTTTTTAAATATCTGTAAAAGTTTGCAAGTTATTGATTTTTTAAAATCGTTCAGTCCTTTTCAGGACACCCGGTAGTTCTTATTTATGTAAATCTTATTCTTCTTCTTATTATTTTATTTATTTATTTATTTATTTTATGTGTTTTCCTCTTAACTCAAGGATTGCACTGCCCGGGATGTGCAGTCTTTGAGGAGGAGGTAGTGTTACGAATTTTCTAAATAGTTAGTGTTTGTACTGTAAAATAATGTAAATAATCTTATTAAGCTCCATTCCTTTACTAATACAAGGTAGAACCCGTCGAATTTCGACGAAAGAAAATATCTATGAAGGAACTATTTCATTGACTTATAATAAACCTACGAAATTAGTTACAATGAAAAATGCATCTAATATTGGTTTGTCTAACTCTCATATACATGTTATTTTAAATTAAAATTAACAAAGTAATATTTCTATGAAACTCAGTTGTCCGAATTATTAAACTTTAATCGTAATGTAAGCTGCAAAATATAATAAAGATCTATCATTATGACAAAGTTATTAATTAAGGCTCTTATAAGCTTGGTATTCCAAAATGAAAAATTGCAAAAATTATTTCACTTTGACTTAATCATAGAATTTTATCGCCGTGAAGTTTAAATACGACATTGAAAAGACAAAGATCCAATGATTCATGGAGAAAAGAGAAAATAGCAACATAAAAATACAGTAAATATTTTTTTCCGGCCTTTTCCCCCCTTTACTTTTAATAGAAATGGAGTTCTTCTGTTGCCACAATTAGAAAAACGCTATTAAAAACTACAAAAAAATAATATCTCAAAAATAAATTAAGATACAATTTTCAAACAAATTGCATTTAAAAGTACATTTTTTCCCTATACGACGGTGTAAAATTTTAAAATGTGCGACGTTTTGCAATGTAAAATTTGCAGTAGCAAAAATTGGGGAAACTGTTGTCATTCGCAAAATAACGTATGCGTTGCGCACAAATACGTTTGGCCTTTATAATATAGATTAGTTTTTGTTACATTGTCTCTGTTATCAAGCAAACTTGTCTATTATTTTCAGTGAATGTCTATGGCAGCTTGGCGAAATATTAGAGATAACGCCAAGTTGGCGTCACTTTTGACGACTAATTTTGGTCGCCAAATTTGGCGATATATCGCTAAGTTGGCGACAAACTTGGCGATTGTTGGCGATGGTAACCCTTCCCTCTCTATGGTAACCCCCCTTTAGATGTGCTGATACATTGAATGTTATTCCGTGGTTTTCTGGAATATTCGAGAAGCCTGTAGAAATTTCCAGCGCATGCTGCGAGCCTATATAAGGAGAGCAATACGGGCTGTTGTTGTTATTATTTATCAGTCAATCATTGAGTGAACAACTAGGCGATTGTTAAGCAAGTTTGCTTGAGTTTTATGTACGTTGTTTTGAATGTTATTCAGTGTTGAGACGTTATATAAAGAGTCTCTGGGACCTATATCTGTACTTGTACGATAGATTTCAGCAGTTATTTTTGAATATCTAGTAATATTTGTGAGTTTCGAAGACTTTGTTGTTCTGAAGATCTGTAAATAAATGATTTTCTACTTTTCTAAGACACAAGAGTTTGAAGTTGTTTAACCATAAGATCAAAAGAACCCTATATACGCTACAACAATATGTTACCGAAAAGTCCAAGTTAATTAAATAACATATGGTTTTAAATGGCAGCGTCTTCATTCATTTGCCTTAAGAGCCCACAATAGTCACAAAAAAAGTACGCAAAAAGACCCGGATGATTATGTAAAGTCTATGCGAGCGTTCTTTTCTAATATCTCGCTCAAATTTTAATGTTTTTACATGATTTTTTTTGCATAGGCTAGCTTAGGACGATCTACAACCGGGCTAGTTTTTACTTTTTCGATTTTGGTTTCAGAATTTTTTTTTTTAAATATTTTAACTTTCAAAACCGGTTTAAACCGGTTCTGAAATTGAAACTATCATAATATAAAAAATATATGAGCAAAATCGAAAAAGTAAAAACTAACCCGGTTGTAGATCGTCTTAAGCTAGCCTATGCAAAAAAAAATCATGTAAAAATATTAAAATTTGAGCGAGATATTAGAAAAGAACGCTCCCATAGACTTTACATAATCATCCGGGTCTTTTTGCGTACTTTTTCTGTGACTATTGTGGGCTCTTAATCAAGAACTCAATTTCGCACGTCTAAAATAGAACAATATTCACTAAAAATGCTCTGAACCGTTTCTTTTGAGACGAGCGCACCTAATTGGCCCTATCTTCACTCTCTATTAAGGCAACTCTGTTAGGCGTGTGGTGCTTTTGCATTTCATCAATCCCTAACGCATGAATAGAAACAATTTGGAGTCTTAATTAAATGCTTGGTGCCTGGTGCTAGTTCACTACCATCACATACTTTTTAGGATTCTGATGGCACAAAGTAAAGATAAACGAATCACTGGAACAAATACACTGCTCAAAACAATTAAAGGATATTTGAAGTTTTATATAAAATAAAGATATAAACGAATTTTTTTTTGCCGAAAATAGAAGAAGAGAATCACAAATGTAAATTTTTCTGGTTTTCAAATTGTGGAGTACGCAAATTTTGAGTTCGACGTCAAAAACGTCGCTTCAGCGCCAGCGAATGAAATTTGACTTTCAACTGGATAAAAGAGAATGAAGACAAGGATGATCGGCATTCAGTGATTGCTTTGTTTCGATGAGTACGATGTATCAGTGAAGTCATTTGACAGATTCAGAAGCTTGGAGAATTGTTGGTAGGTTAGAAGGGGGCCAAACTCAAGCCGAAGTAGCGCAAGCCATTGGAGTGTCACAAAGTGTCATTTCCAGGATCTGGAACCGTTTTTTGGAGAGTAGATGTGCAGGCCGAAGACCAGAGCAAGGTCGTAGACGGGCAACAACGCCCATTGAAGATCGGTATTTAGCGTTAACAGCTCGGAGACACCGAAACATGGACGCTACTCTTCTCCAACAACACCTTCGCTCGGCTACAGGCACCACGATTTCAACTCAGACTGTCCGAAACCGGCTCCATGCTGTAGGTCTGTATGCTCGCTGATCGATGGTATGTGTTAGATTAACATCAAGGCATCGTCGCGACCGCAGAGAGTGGGCAACCGAGCATGTGAACTGGAGGAGAAATGAGTGGAGCAATATTCTGTTTTCTGACGAGTCCCGTTTTTCTGTGCATCCGGATAATAGGCGTATTTTCATCTGGAGGGACCGTGACAGTAGGAATAATCCTGCGTTCGTGCACGAAAGTGTCAGATTTGGCGGTGGAGGAGTGTTGGTGTATGGTGGCATCTCCATTGACGGGCGCACTGACCTCTACATCATTCGAGATGGAGCTCTGACTGGTCGCCGATATGGGGATGAGATCCTCAGACCTATTGTAGTCCCTTACGCTGCAGCAATCGGAGATAACTTCATTTTAATGGACGATAACTGAAGGCCACATCGTGCAAACCTGGTGAAGGATTTCCTTTTCGAGGAAGGAATCGTTCGAATGGAATGGCCAGCGTGTTCTCCACACATGAATCCAATCGAGCACGTTTGGGACGCTCTAGGAAGACGAGTTTCTGGCAAGGGCGGATCTAGCCCAACCTCCAGGGGGAGGTCACAACTTTTGACAGATGATTTAATGAAGCAATCTTAAAATACAGTAAGTCTTGTAAAAACGGAATTACGATAAAAAATAGCAAATTTCGCCGATCGGGCATGAAAAAAATCGCGAATTTTGTCGATTATGCATGGAAAAATCACGAATTTTGTCGATCGGACGCGAAAAATCTCACATTTTGTTTATCAGGCAAGGAAAAAAAGTCTAAATTTTTTATAATACTTGGAAAAATTGCAAATTTTGTTCATCGGTTGCAGAAAAGTCGCCTGTTTTGTCTGTTTACCGCGCGAAAAAAACGCGAATTTCGTTGACCGAGCGCGGAAAAATCGAATATCGTCAATTGTACATTGGAAAATCGCGAGTTTTGTCTATCGGCCTTTAAAAAATCTTGAATTCTGTCTATATGTCTCAGAAAAATCGCGAATTTTGTCGATCTGGAACGAAAAAAATCGCAAATTTCTTTAATAAGGCACGAAAAAAATCTCCATTTGGTCGATCGGCTACGTAAAAAGCGCGAATTTATTCGATCGGTTGATTTTGTTGATTGAGAATAAAAAATCGCGAATTTCGAGTTGACATGGAATGCAAAAATTACCAATTTCGTGAATCGGGAAAGAAATTATCGCGAATGTAGTCGATTGTCTTCCTAAAAAGAGCGATACGGGCGATTGGATACGAAAAACTCGCGAATTTTGTCGAATCGGTACGAAAAAATCGCTAATTTCGTTGATAGGGCAAGGAAAAGTCGAAGATTTTATCGATGATGCGCGGAAAAATCGAAATTTTTTTTGAGTGGCTGCAGAACTATAGCGAGTTTTATCAGTTTATCGCGAGAAGAAAATTACAGATTTCATCAATTTACGGCGGGGAAAAAATGCAGATTTCATCAGTCAGTTAAGAATCGCGAATTTTATTGTTCGGTGCGGTATTTCAGGGACCAAGAACAGATAAAGGTGGGAATCTCGTCGATTGGGCACGGAAAAATCCCGAATATGGTCGATCGCTTTCGTAAAAAGCTCGAATTTATTCGATCAGGAACAACAAAATCGCTTTTGGTAGGTCACGGAAAAATTACGAATTTTGTTGATCGGGAACGAAAAAGTCGGAAATATGGTCGATCAGTTTCATAAAAAGCGCAAATACAGTCGATCGGGAATGAAAAAAATTGAGAATTACGTTGATATGGCGAACAAAAATTGACAATTCCATCGATCGGGAAAGAGATTATCGCGAATATGGTCGATCGGTTTCGTAAAAAGCACGGAATCGGGCGATCGAGTACAAAAAACTCGCAAATTTTGTCGATTCGAGACGAAAAAATCGCTAATTTTGTCGATGATGCGCGGAAAAATTAAAAAAATCTTTGAGCGGTTGAAGAAATTCCATCGAACAAGAACGGAAAAATGTGCTAGTTTCGTGGATTGGGCACGGAAAAATCGTGAATTTTGTCAATCAAGAGAAGAAAAATCGCAAATTTCGCAGACCATTCGTGGGGAAATTTCAAATTCCGTCGATCGCACTCAAAAAATCGTGAATTTCGCCGATTAGGCATGGAAAAATTGTGAATTTCGTGGATCGGCTTCGCAAAAATCGCGAATTTCACCGATCGAGTGCGAAAAAATCGTGAATTTTGCTAATCAAGTGAAGAAAAATCGCAAATTTCGCAGACCATTCGTGGAAAATTTTCAAATTTCGTCGATCACACCCAAAAAATTTTGCATTCCTGTTTTAGCACTTTTTACTTACACTGTACACCCCTCTTTGAAGAGCTCCAGGGGGGGGGGTCATGACCCGCATGACCCCCCCCTTGGATCCGCCACTGGTTTCTAGCCGCCAACAATCCCCACAAACTCTCCAAGAACTGGAAAGAGCTCTTCTGGAAGAGTGGGTCAGAATACCCCAACTCCTCATTAATAGCCTCATTAAGTCCATGCCTCAAAGGTGTTCAACGTTGCTGGCCGCCCGTGGAAACCATACCCCCTACTGAAAATGATTTTCTTTGAAGAAAACACCTTTTCTTATTCTTTTTTTCTTATATGCACAAATTGTGTTTTTTCCTTTTGTACACAAATGCCCAATAAAATGCATTTTTTTCTGCCAAACATGTGTAATTTTTACTTTCTTCTATCTTTACAAGAAGAAAGTATTGGATTCATGAAAATTTTCGACTTCCGGTTTTCGACGGATTTATACGTTTTAGAAGGTCCTGAACACGTTTTGACTATTTTTAGAAAATGTCTATCTGTGAGTCTGTCCGTCTGTCTGTCTGTCTGTCTGTCTGTATGTGACAAAAAATTTGTGGGCGCTCTATCTCAAGAACTAATGCTCGAAATTTAATAAAATTTTATATTCAGTTAGGCCTTGATATGAATTAGTGCCTATTGGTTTTTGGTGAAAATTGGCCTGCAGGTGGCGCTGCTATACTACGTTTTTCATGATTTTCAAGATTGCTATATCTCAAGAACTAATGCAGAGAATTTCACCAAACTTCAGATTCTGTGACCCCTTGATATACATAGACGCTGATTAAGTTTTGGTGAAAATTGGCCTGCAGGTGGCGCTGCTATACTACGTTTTTCATGGTTTTGAAGATTGCTATATCTCAAGAACTAATGCAGAAAATTTCCCCAAACTTCAGATTCTGTGACCCCTTGATATACATAGACGCTGATTAAGTTTTGGTGTAAATTGTCCAGCAGGTGGCACTGCTATACCACGTTTTTCATGATTTTCATGATAGCAATATCTCAAGAACTAATGCACAGAATTTCACCAAACTTCAGATTCCGCGATACCTTGAGATACATAGCCGCTGATAAGGTTTTGGTGTGAACTGACCTATAGGTGGCGCTGCTATGCTACATTTTGCACGATTTTTGCGATAGCTATATCTCAAGAACTAATGCTGAGAACTTCATCAAATTTTAGATTATGTTACACTAGAATATATAACATAATTAGACGCTGATTACATTTTGGTGTTAACTTTGCAACAGGTGGTGCAGCTATGCTGCATTTTGCACGATTTTTCCTATAGCTATACCTCAACAACCAATGCACAGAATTTCATCAAACTTCAGAATTTGTTACAAAATGACATATAACATAATTACACGATGATTACGTTTTGTTATAAATCCTTCAACTGATGGCGCTGCTGTGCTATATTTTTTCTCATATAATCTACTATGTCTGTCGACCATGTATCAATCAGCTAAAAGTTTCCCAGATACAAAATCCACCTAAAACTGCAATATCCTTTAATTGTTTTGAGCAGTGTAGTATATTGGAAAATCAACTGAATATTTGTAAGAAAAAAGTCATGCTTCACATGTTTTGTATTCATGAATCGCATATCTTATACTATAATGCGAGCAAAAATTGTGTGTGTGTGTGTGGGTAAATTTTATCTCAAAAACGGCTCTAACGATTTTCGCAAAAATTTGGATTTTACCATTTTCGGGCACGAGAAGACCATTGGGCTAGGTCCCTTGTTCGGGAAAATTCGATTTTTGGGTCATTTTGGGTCATAATGGGTCAGGATCAAGCTATTTATATCTAGAGAACGGCTGGATGGATTTTAAGGCAATTTTGTATCCAATCGTTTTTTGGCACGAAAAAACTATTGGGCTGGGTCACATGTTCGAAAAATTTCGATTAGTGGGTCATTTTGGGGTCATTATGGGTCAAGTCATTTTTATCTAAAAAACGGCTCTAACGATTTTGACCAAATTTTATATTGTATCGTTTTGGATTACAAGAAGACCATTGGGTTAGGTAACATGTTCGAGAAAATTCGGTAAGTGGGTCATTCTTGGGGTCATTGTGGGTCATGCTATTTTTATCTAGCGATTTTCTCACGCAATTTTGACTAAAAATTGCATTCTATGGTTTTCGGGCACGAGAAAAACATTGGGCTAGGTTACATGTTCGAGAAAAAATTTCAATGGGTCATATTGGGTCATTAAGAGTCTGGGTCAAGCTATTTATATTTAAAGAACGGCGTGATGGATTATAACGAAATTTTGTATGTAACAGTTTTTTGACATGAGAAAACTAATGGGCTAAATCACATGTTTGAGAGATTTCGACTATGAGGGTCATTTGTGGGTCATAATGGGTCATGGTCAACCTATATCTAAAGAACAGGTGGATCGATTTTAACGAAATTTTGTATGCAACATTTTTTTGGCACGATAAAATCATTGGACTAGGTTACATGTTCGAAAAATTTCGATTAATGGGTCATTTTGGGTCATTAAGAGTCCGGGTCAAGCTATTTATATTTAAAGAATGGCGTGATGGATTATAACGAAATTTTGTATGTGACAGTTTTTTGACATGAGAAAACTAATGGGCTAAATCACATGTTTGAGAGATTTCGACTATGAGGGTCATTTGTGGGTCATGATGGGTCATAATGGGTCATGGTCAAACTATATCTAAAGAACAGGTGGATCGATTTTAATGAAATTTTGTATGCAACATTTTTTTGGCACGATAAAATCATTGGACTAGGTTACATGTTCGAAAAATTTCGATTAATGGGTCATTTTGGATTATAAAGGTTCTGGGTCAAGCTATGTATAATTAAAGAACGGCAGGATCAATTTTAACGAAATTCTGTATGGCCGAATCCATGTCGATTCAGGCAGGGGGGTTACCTTCATAGTCTCAGAAGCTCTTTGATTGAACATATGTTAAAATTCAGGAAAAAATAAAATTCCCGTAATTTTTGGTTTTTCCCAAAAAAATTTCTGGACCGAGATACAGGGTGCCAAAGATGGCATCCCGAGCACCTTTTCCCGTTTGCGACTTTCGAAAAAAAGTTTAAAGTGCTCTATCTCTGAAACGATGCAAGATATTTCGTTGCAGTTTATTTTATTTTAAAGATAATATTTTTCTGCTTAAAAAGATATACTCCATTTTGAAATATGTATTTAATTATTTTTAAAGCAGCCTTCTAAAAAAAAATTCTTTTAATCAAAAATAATTTTTTTCTCAAAAATGCCAATCTCAAAAATTTTGATTTTTTTACTGTTAGTCAATACCATTGAGGACTACCTTCACTGTAAAGGAGAACTTCCACTTTTGAGTTTAACAAGTTTTAGAGTCATTTCAAGAATTTAGAGAATTTTACAGGAACTGCATGGCAAAAGTTCCAATAAAAGTCTCTCAATTTTTGTTTATTCGTATCATATGTAACCTATTACATATCCTAAACAAGTTAGAAATCACACATCAAACATGGTAAATGAGGTGCATTCATACTATGACTAGTTTTATAAATATTTAGATCTTGGTGCAATAAGTATTACACTCTTGTGAAAACTGGCATGAATACAAAATTTATTATGTTTTTATATATTAAATTCAGTAATACAGAAGTAATATGAATCCATCTTAAAAAGAATGTATCACCAGGGCAACCTAGAATCATTACCTATCATGGGATATGTTTGAATTAATTATGCGTGATAGGATTTAACAGGATGAATAAAATATTTATGAGTGTCTTTTTTTCAAAGTTTTAATTTGACTTTCATAACATTTGACAACCTTTTTCACAACATTTGTTGCTTTTTTTTTAAGGTAACTTTTTTTGTTTGAAATGATATATTCAATTTTGTAAAAATGTATTCATATTTTCTGATGCAGCCTTTTGATTTTTTTTTAATTAAAAGAAATCGAAAATGCCAATCCTAAATTTATTTAATTATTTATTTATTTATTTGCTGTTGATTAATACCATTGAGTACTTATTGCCTTCCTTATTTCGGAAAACTTCCACTTTTGATTTTGACAAGTTATCGAAACACATGTAAAATTTTGCCTTATATTTTACCAGTTCCTGTATGACAATCACATACTGGTCTCAGGAAATCGAAATCTTAGTCTTGTTTGACATAAGATTTTATTTCTTAATAACTATAAGAAACTGACAGCTTTGAAAATAGCTTACAAAAGAAAAAAAACATGCAGTAAAGTTTACAAAATATATGTATTACTTTCAAAACATATTACTTCCAGTGTACTCTGCTTAGAACTGAAATTGGAAATTCATAGACTTTATAATTTGTTGAACAGTATCTGTATCTTCCTTTGATATTTAGTGATGCTTTCCTGTTTAACTAATAGGGTCTGGGGCTTCCATAATCCTTAAAACACTGTGAATAGAAAGTGAACACTGGTGGTGATGTTGCTGTCTTGCAGGTGGAAATCTATACCCAACAGCCGATCCAAATGGGAGCATAAAGTTAACCACAATTTAATAAACAACTGATATCATTTACCTTTGCAATCCACCACTCACAGTAATATACACAGGCAACAAAAATTACTTTTTATAAATTGTGAATCTGAATATTTTGCAATTGTTTCAGAGATCTTGGTTGGACAAATGAAATTTCTTCTTTCTTGCTGTTCAAAGTTTGTGCAATATAGGTACTATGATAGTAATAGATGAATATACCCATCACTATGATATTAATGAATGATTGTTCATTCTATTAAATTCTGTCATACATAATTAAATATCCCATGATAGGTAATGATTCTAGGTTGCCCTGGTGATTGTTCTTTTTAAGATGGATTCATATTACTTCCGTATTACTGAATTTAATGTATAGAAACATAATAAATGTTGTATTCATGCCAGTTTTCACAAGAGTGTAATACTTATTGCACCAAGATATAAATATTTATAAAACTAGTCATAGTATGAATGCACCTCATTTACCATGTTTGACGTGTGATTTCTAACTTGTTTAGGATATGTAATAGGCTACATATGATACAAATAAACAAAAATTGAGAGACTTTTATTGGAACTTTTGACATGCAGTTCCTGTAAAATTCTCTAAATTCTTGAAATGATTCTAAAACTTGTTAAACTCAAAAGTGGAAGTTCTCCTTTACAGTGAAGGTAGTACTCAATGGTATTGACTAACAGTAAAAAAAATCAAAATTTTTGAGATTGGCATTTTTGAGAAAAAAATTATTTTTGATTAAAAAAAAATTTTTTTAGAAGGCTGCTGTAAAAATAATTAAATACATATTTCAAAATAGAGTATATCTTTGTAAGCAGAAAAATATTATCTTTAAAATAAAATAAACTGCAACGAGATATCTTGCATCGTTTCAGAGATAGAGCACTTTAAACTTTTTTTCGAAAATCGCAAACGGGAAAAGGTGCTCGGGATGCCATCTTTGGCACCCTGTATCTCGGTCCAGAAATTTTTTTGGGGGAAACCAAAAATTACGGGAATTTTATTTTTTCCTGAATTTTAACATATGTTCAATCAAAGAACTTTTGAGACTATGAAGGTAAGATTTTTTCTTTGGCTGCCTGAATTGACATGGACTATGCCGTATGTAACAATTTTTAGAAACGAGAAAACTAATGGACTAAGTCACATATTCGAGAGCTTTCGATTATAAGGGTCATTTGTGGGTCAATGGGTCAAGGTCAAGCTATATCTAAAGAATGGGTGGGTCGATTTTAACGAAATTTTGTATACAACATATTTTTGGCATGCAGGGCTCCCAACACATTTTAGTCCTCGAAAAGGGGGAAAGGGGACCATTTTTATTTAAAAAGGGGACTTTGGGGGACCATTTTTGTTTAAAAAGGGTACTTTAGGAGACCATTTTTGCTTAAAAAGGGAACTTTGGGGGACCATTTTTATTGAAAATGGAAACCAAAAAAAGAATCATGTGTGTAAAAATATAGCACAAATTTTCCTAAATAGGAAAGTAAATTTTTAAAATAATCCCAAAAAATATGTCAGATGTTTATAAGATTTCAATAAACAATGTACACAATTTTATTTAAGCACATTTAAATATCCTACAGAAAAATATACTTAAATAATAAAAAACTTCAATATTTCAGCATTCACCTTGATAATTCTCGTTACAGGTAAAAAATAATAGTGATCAGTTAATAAAAACAAATAAGTGGGTAAATATGATCACAGATCACTCAGAGGGTTTTATTTAATATTCCTTTCAAAACATTCTAAACTTTAATTAATAAACCAAAATTGTTAATAACTAAATTTGTTAAGAGTTAATAATTGTTTATAATGATTAAATCCTTACATAGACGGGGATGATTGATATAAGGCAATAAGAATGGAGGTAGAGAGAAAGAGAGTGAAGAATAACATTATTTATAACCTGGCCTTTCATTTAAGATATTACAGGGCATATTGTAGATTAAATTTTTTGAGAACTTTTTTCAATAGCATTCCCTGGCGACAGAAAGGGATGAAAAGATGCTAATTGTTAAGATATGTTGAGCGGAATTTTTTTTTCTTAATTTTTTAGAAATTTTATGGAGTGGTAATGAACGCAAATAAACATTAAAATGTCTGCTAGTGATGAAAAAATGCGTTAAGACGGTGGGAAATGGGTGCTTAGGCTAAGAGTTTTAAAAGGATGTGTGGTAATATTTTCTGATTCGCCACCCCCCACAACCAAACATGTACATGAAGAAATGCCTTTAATTGTCTGGGTCAAAATAGACCCTTGCAAGATGTGAGGCTCAATGAGATACCTCCTTTGGTCAACCCTTCAAATGAGATTGAATCTCGCTGTAGTTTAATTAGGGGTTGGTTGAGTTAGAAAATTGCATAAAATACTTAAGTTAGACCCTGGCGATTTAAAAAGGAAAGTTAGAAATTTAATCCCACTGCCCCCACACACACTTCTTAAAATTTTTTGTGTGTTATAAAAAATATCTGAGATTTTAAAATCGATGACTTGATTACTTTTCTTAATTTCGTTCTTCTTTTTTTTTTTTTTTTTTTTTTTTTTTTTGGCTAAAATTAATATTCTGATTAGTGCTAACTACTACCACTCATAAATAGAAGGAGCCAATAAGTTCATTTTATATAGCATATAATAACAAATCAGACATAAAATAATGATAATTAGTGGAGAAAAGCTTAGATTTAAATAACATGTCATACAAAAGCGTTTCTTTTTAAAAAGTGATATTTGAATAAAATAAAATTTTAATCCATTTTTTAGAAAATTACACATTCAGAATTAGTGTCAAAAAATAGGCATATATGCACAAGTTTAAAATCTATAAATGCAGTACATGTAAATATTCTGTACCCCTGAGAACAATCCTTGTCAAACAAATTGGATGTGGCAATCCCAAAACTTTCTTCTACCTCATGCATGTTAATACTTCAAAATTCACTATCACAATCCCAAAACTAAATTGCAATCTATGCCCACCATGTGAATTCTAAAGATATGAAATTTTGTGCATTAATTCTGCAAATATGAATTATCGCTAAACTTGTGCAAATTCCACAAAATGCAACTTAGGAGCACCATCTATTGAAAGATTAACACCAAAACTTAATCAGTAACAACTTGTGTCAACGTCTAACTGAATTCTAAGTTAGACAAAAATTTGTGCATTAAATTAGATAGATTTACTGCAGAAATCCTTAAAAAAATGCATCATAGCAGCGCTACCTGTAAATGAATTTACATAAAAATGTAAAAAAGGTGAATTCATCTTAAGAATTAACTGAATCTAAAGTTTGATGGAATTCGGTGCATTAATTCTGGATATAGAACTATTGTGGAAATCCCAACAAATGCAGATTAACAGTGCCACTTGTTGAGCAATTTATACCAAAATATAAAAAATGTCAATTCATGTTAAGGACTAACCGAATCTGAAGTTCGGTAAAATTCTGTGCATTGGTTTTGGTGATTAAGCGATTGCAGAAATCATGAAAAAAGCTGCATAGAAGCACCTCATGTAGAGCGATTTATACCAAAAACTAATCAACAACAATTTATAGTGGCGGTCAAACGTTTTTGGCAGGCATAAAATTTTTCGTTATTTTGAAAGTATATCCATATAAAGAAGAATCTCAAAGTGATACTCATACATTTTATTGAAATAATAGTTAGGAATTTATTTATTGAATAATAAATGAATATCAATAAATACAACTGACAAAATTAATTGCAAAAAACGAATGCTTTCAAAGGTTATCGGCCATCTTGGAAAGTTTGGAAAAAAAATTGTGTTATAACAGAATATCACTGTGATCAACTAGATTTATAATTAGTATGTTGTTGTCATATATTTAGCAAAATGAATCAAGATGCAGCAACTTGGCATCGATTCAATAAACTGTTGAAAATTGTCTGTGGTATGTTTTTCCAATCATCTTGAAATTTTTGGGAAAATTCTGTCCATGCTGAATTGGAGTTTTAATAATAATTTCAAACATGTTTCTAAAGTTCATTCCAAAGATTTTCTATTGTATTCAGATTGGGTGCTTGAGCTGGCCATTTCAAAAGTGAAGTATTTTTGTGCAAAAGCCACTGCTTTTTTTTTGGGGGGGGGGGAAGCATGCCAAGACCCGATATTGAAGACTGGTCAAGCGGTAGCTTAATATAGTCACTTTTGTGTTCTGCAATTTTTTTATTTTTAAGAATTTTAATGAGATTCTTAAAATTTACCTGTATTCTGTGGTGATTTTTTAACATTTAGATTCATGAAAGAATTTCAGTTACCACGCTTTTTTTATACCCATTATAATGTTTTTACGCCTACTTTAATAAATTTTGTCTTCTTGGATTTTAAAGCTTTTAGTGATTTTCAGAGATTTTTTTTTATTTTGTGGCGATTTTTTATCAGACACAGAAAAGGGGACTTGGGGGACCAAAATACAAAAAAAGAGGACTAAAGGGGACCTTTTTCTAAAAAGGGGACTTTTGTGGGAAAAAGGGGACCATTTGGGAGCCCTGGGCATGAGAAAATCATTGGGGTAGGTCACATGTTCGAGAAATTTCGATTGGTGGGCCACTTTTGGGTTATTCTAATTTTATCTTGACAACGTTTCGCGCAATTTTGACTAAATTTTGTATTCTATCGTTTTCGGGTACAAGAAAAGCATTGGGTTAGATCAGATGTTGGAGAAAATTATATTAGTGGGTCATTTTGGGTCATAATATGTAAGGGTCAAATTAATTATATTTAAAAAACGACTCAATCGATTTTATCTAAATTTTGTATTTAACGTTTTTTGACACGCAAAAACTAATGAGCTAGGTCCCATGTTCGTGAGATTTCGATTATAAGGGTCATTTATGGGTCATGATGGGTCGTGTTAATTTTATGTAGATAATGGCTCTCACCATTTTGAATATACTTTGTATTATATTGTTTTCGGGCAAAACAAAACCATTGGAATAGGACATATGCTCGTAAAAATACAATTAGTGAGTAATTTTGGGTCATAATGGGATAGGGTCATTCTAATTATATATAATGACTCAATCCGTTTTACCTAAATTTTGTAATGCAAAGTCTTTTGTCATGAGAAGACTATTGGGCTGAGTCGCATGCTAAACAAAATTATATTAGTGGGTCACTTCGCTTCATTGCTGAATGCTGTCAAGCTAATTTCACCTAAGAAATGGCTTAAATGATTTTGATTCAATTTTATATTCGACTGTTTTTGATTATCTGAAGATCATTGAGCTAAGTCACATGCTTGATCAAATTTGATTAGTGTGTCATTTTGGGTAATACGAGTCAGAGTCACGAGAATATGGCAACAAACAATAAGTTGGCGATATTTGACACAATATTGGCGACATTTGGCCGAAAAATCGATTATTAAGATTACAAAAGCCAAAACACGTATTTGGCGCCAAATGAAAGAATGTCTCCTAATTTGGCTGTATCTGGCAAAAAATATTGTCTTTCAGAATGTGAAGAAATTTTTTATACATTCTTAATAGGTTTCGAGATGCATGGTGAAAACCAATCAGAGTCGAGCTAAAAAAGTGATTTGGATCGATGTCCTTTCGTTGTAGATTTTAAAATAACGTAAAATTTATGAACATGCGCATACAAACATAGTTTCTTTATTAATTGTTTTTGTAAATAATGCTATTATAAATAACATGTTTTACAGTAATAATACAGAGTGAATGATGCAGTAAAAATACTATATCGAGTAGAACACAAAGTTAATTTTGACCGAGTTTAGCTCGGTCACCCCTGCTAGTCTTATACTATAATGCGAGCAAAAATTGTGTGTGTGTGGGTAAATTTTATCTCAAAAACGGCTCTAACGATTTTTACAAAAATTTGGATTTTACCATTTTCGGGCACGAGAAGACCATTGGGCTAGGTCACATGTTCGAGAAAATTCGATTATTGGGTCATTTTGGGTCATAATGGGTCAGGATCAAGCTATTTATATCTAGAGAACGACTGGATCGATTTTAAGGAAATTTTGTATCCAATCGTTTTTTGGCACGAGAAAACAATTGAACTGGATCACATGTTCGAAAAATTTTGATTAGTGGGTCATTTTTGGGTCATTGTGGGTCAAGCCATTTTTATTTAAAAAACGGCTCTAATGATTTCGACTAAATTTTATATTTTATCGTTTTGGATTACAAGAAGACCATTGGGTTAGGTAACATGTTCGAGAAAATTCGGTTAGTGGGTCATTTTTGGGGTCATTGTGGGTCATGCTATTTTTATCTAGAGATTTTCTCAGGCAATTTTGACTAAAAATTGCATTCTATGGTTTTCGGGCACGAGAAAAACATTGGGCTAGGTTACATGTTCGAAAAAAAATTTAATGGGTCATATTGGGTCATTAAGGGTCTGGGTCAAGCTATTCATATTTAAAGAACCGCAGAATCAATTTCATCGAAATTTTGCCTGTAATAGTTTTTTGACACGAGAAAGCTAATGGGCTCAGTCACACGATCGACAGATTTCGATTATAAGAGTCATTTGTGAGTCATGATGGGTCATAATGGGTCATGGTCAAGCTATAGCTAAAGAACAGGCGGATCGATTTTAACGAAATTTTGTATGCAAAATTTTTTTGGCACGAGAAAACTATTGGGCTAGGTCTCAGTTCGAGAAATTTCGATTACTGGGTCATTTTGGGTCATAAAAGGTCTGGGTCAAGCTATTTATATATAAAGTACGACAGTATCAAATTTAATGAAATTTTGTATGTAAGTTTTTTCACGCGAGAAAACTTAATGGGCTATCTCACATGTTTGAGAGATTTCGATTATAAGAGTGATTTATGGGTCATGATGGGTCATAACGGGTCATGTCAAGCTATATCTTAAGAACATGTGGATCAGTTTTAACGAAATTTTGTATACAACACTTTTTGGCACGAGAAAATCATTGGGCAAGGTCACATGATCGAGAAATTTCGATTAATGGGTCATTTTGGGTCATAAAGGGTCTGGGTCAAGTTATTTATATTTAAAGAACGGCACGATCGAGTTTAACGAAATTTTGAGTGTAACAATATTTATACACGAGAAAACTAATGGGCTAAGTCTCATGTTCGAGAGATTTCGATCATAAGGGTCATTTGTGGGTCATGATGGGTCATGGTCAAGCTATATCTAAAGAACGGATGAATCGATTTTAACGAAATTTTGTACACAGCATATTTTTGGCACGAGAAAATCATTGGGCTATGTCACATATTCGAGAAATTTCGATCAGTGGGTCACTTTTGGGTTATTCTAATTTTATCTAGACAATGTCTCGCGCAAATTTGACTAAATTTTATATTCTATCGTTTTCGGACACAAGAAAATCATTGGGTTAGGTCAGATGTTTGAGAAAACTCGATTAATGAGTCATTTTGGGTCATAATGGGTCAAGGTCAAACTATTTATACCTAAAAATTGGCTCAATCGATTTTATCTAAATTTTGTATTTAACGTTTTTCGGCACGCAAAAATTAATGAACTAAGTCACATTTTCGAGAGATTTCGATATAAGGGTCATTTGTGGGTCATGCTAATTTTATCTAGAAAATTGTTCTCACCATTTTGAGTATATTTTCTATTATATCGTTTTCGGGCAAAAGAAAACCATTGAGATAGGACACATGCACGTAACAATTCAATTAGTGGGTCGTTTTAGGTCTTAATGGGTTCGGGTCATTCTAATTATATATGACAACAACTCAGTCATTTTTACCTAAATTTTGCAACGGAACGTCTTTTGTCACGAGAAGACTATTGAGCTGAGTTGCATATTAAACAAAATTATATTAGTGGGTCATATCGCTTCATTGCTGAATGCTGTCAAGCTAATTTTACTTAAGAAATGGCTTAAACGATTTTGATTCATTTTATACTCTACTGTTTTTGATTACCTGAAGATCATTGAGCTAAGTCACATGTTTGATCATATGTGATTAGTGGATCATTTGGGTAATAAGGGTCAGGATCACGAGACTATGGCAAAAGCCAATAAGTTGGCGATATTTAACAAAATACAGGCGAAATTTGGCTGAAAAATCGACTATTAAGGTTACGAAACCAAAACACATATTTGGCGCCAAATAAAAGAATGTGTCCAAATTTGGTTATATCTGGCAAAAAATATTGTCTTTCAGAATGTGAAGAAATTTCTTATACATTCTTAATAGTCTTCGAGATGCATAGTTAAACTAATCAGAGTCGAGCTAAAAAAAGTGCTTTGGATTGATGTCCTTTCGTTGTAAATTTTAAAATAAAGTAAAATTTATGAACATGTGCATACAAACATAGTTTTCTTATTGATTGTTTTTGTAAATAATACCTATTATTAATAACATGTTTTACAGTAATAATACTATATCGAGTTGAACACAAAGTTAATTTTGACCGAGCTGAGCTCGGTCACCCCTGCTAGTCTTATACTATAATGCGAGCAAAAATTGTGTGTGTGTGTGTGGGTAAATTTTATCTCAAAAACGGCTCTAACGATTTTCGCAAAAATTTGGATTTTACCATTTTCGGGCACGAGAAGACCATTGGGCAAGGTCACATGTTCGAGAAAATTCGATTATTGGGTCATTTTGGGTCATAATGGGTCAGGATCAAGCTATTTATATCTAGAGAACGGCTGGATTGATTTTAAGGAAATATTGTATTCAGTCGTTTTTTGGCACGAGAAAACTATTGTGCTGGGTCACATGTTCGAAAAATTTCGATTAGTGGGTCATTTTTGGGTCATTATGGGTCAAGCCATTTTTATCTGAAAAACGGCTCTAACGATTTTGACCAAATTTTATATTTTATCGTTTTGGATTAAAAGAAGACTATTGGGTTAGGTAACATGTTCGAGAAAATTCGGTTAGTCGGTCATTTTTGGGGTCACTGTGGGTCATGCTATTTTTATTTAGAGATTTTCTCACGCAATTTTGACTAAAAATTGCATTCTATGTTTTCGGGCACGAGAAAAACATTGGGCTAGGTTACATGTTCGAGAAAAAAATTAATGGGTCATTAAGGGTTTGGGTCAAGCTATTTATATTTAAAGAACGGTAGAATCAATTTCATCGAAATTTTGCCTGTAACAGTTTTTTGATACGAGAAAGCAAATGGGCTAAATCACACGATCGAGAGATTTCGATTATAAGAGCCATTTGTGGGTCATGATGGGTCATAATGGGTCATGGTCAAGCTATATCTAAAGAACAGGTGGATCGATTTTAACAAAATTTTGTATAAAACATTTTTTTTTTTTTGGCACGAGAAAATCATTGGGCTAGATCTCATGTTCGAGAAATTTCGATTTCTGGGTCATTTTGGGTCATAAAGGGTCTTTGTCAAGCTATTTATATTTAAAGAACGGCAGGATCGATTTTGACTAAAAATTGCATTCTATGGTTTTCGGGCACGAGAAAAACATTGGGCTAGATCACATGTTCGAGAAAATTCAATTAATGGGTCATTTTGGGTCATAAATAATCTGGGTCAAAACATTTATATTTAAAGAACGGTGTGATCGATTTTAACGAAATTTTGAATGTAACAAGTTCTTGACATAAGAAAACTAATGGGCTGTCACATTTTTGAGAGATTTCGATTTTAACCCTCTGACAGTCTTGCAAAAGGGCAAAATTGTAATGTTGTTTTCTCAGCATTTTGTTTTAATTGCTAAAAAAATATGATTCTTTCAAAATTATAGAAAAATCTTATTTACGAATATGAATGTTATCCTTGAGTGTGTTAATCATTGCACAATATATTAAAAATCCATTACATCAACTGAGTTATATCATTTTACTTATTGCTTGCATTGCAGTGAAACCTGGAACTTAGGGAACGTCTATAGACGGGCTTGTCAGTGACAGGGTTAAGAATCTTTTGTGGGTTGTGACGAGTCATAATGGGTCATGCCGATCTATATCTAAAGAACAGGTGAATCTATTTTAACGAAATTTTGTATATAACATTATTTTGGTACGAAAAATCATTTGGCTAGGTCACATGTTCGAGAAATTTCGATTAATGGGTCATTTTGGGTCATAAAGAGTCTGGGTCAAGCTATTTATATTTAAAGAACGGCAGGATCGATTTTAACGAAATTTTGTATGTAACAATTTTTAGACACGAGAAAACTAATGGGCTAAGTCCCATGTTTGAGAGATTTCGATTATAAGAGTCCTTTGTGAGTCATAATGTGTCATGGTCAAGTTATATCTAAAGAGCGAGTGGATGATTTTAACGAAAATTTGTATTCAGCATATTTTTGGCATGAGAAAATCATTGGGTTAGGTCACATGTTCGAGAAATTGCGATTAGTGGGTCACTTCTGGGTCATTCTAATTTTATCTAGGCAATGTCTCGCGCAATTTTGGCTAAATTTTGTATTCTATAGTTTTCGGGCACAAGAAAAGCATTGGTTTAGATCAGATGTTTGGGAAAATTAGATTAGTGGGTCATTTTGGGTCATAATAGGTCAGGGTCAAATTAATTATAGTTAAAAAACAGTTCAATCGATTTTATCTAAATTTTGTATTTAACGATTTTCGGCACGCAAAAACTAATGAGCTAGATCACATGTTCGAGACATTTCGATTATAAGGGTCATTTGTGGGTCATGATGGGTCGTGCTAATTTTATGTAGATAATGGCTCTCATCATTTTGAATATACTTTGTATAATATCGTTTTCGGGCACGGGAAAACCATTGGAATAGGACATATGGTCGTGAAAATTCAATTAGTGAGTAATTTTGGGTCATAATGGGTTAGGGTCATTTTAATTATATATAACGACTCAATCAATTTTACCTAAATTTTGTAATGAAAAGTTTTTTGTCACGAAAAGACTATTGGGCTGAGTCGCATGCTTAACAAAATTATATTAGTGGGTCATTTCGCTTCATTGCTAAATGCTGTCAAGCTAATTTCACCTAAGAAATGGCTTAAACGATTTTGATTCATTTTTACATTCTACTGTTTTTGATTATCTGAAGATGATTGAGCTAAGTTACATGTTCGATCAATTTTGATAGTGTGTCATTTTTGGTAATACGAGTTAGAGTCACGAGACTATGGCAACAAACAATAAGTTGGCGATATATGACAAAATATTGGCGACATTTGGCCGAAAAATTAATTATTAAGATTACAAAAGCAAAACACGTATTTGGCGCCAAATGAAAGAATGTCTCTAAATTTGGCTGTACCTGGCAAAAAACATTTTCTTTCAGAATGTGAAGAAATTTTTTATACATTCTTAATAGGATTCGAGATGCATGGTGAAAACCAATCAGAGTCGAGTTCAAAAAGTGATTTGGATCGATATCCTTTCGTTGTAAATTTTAAAATAAAGTAAAATTTATGAACATATCATGCAAACATAGTTTCCTTATTAACTGTTTTTGTAAATAATGCTATTATAAATAATTTGTTTTACAGTAATAATATAGAGTGAATGATGCAGTAAAAATACTATACACAAAATTAATTTTGACCGAGTTTAGCTCGGTCACCCCTGCTAGTATGTTATAATAGTATATAATATCGATATTGTTTTCATTTAGCATTTCGAAAATAAAAAGTTTACTTATAAAACCCGGCAATATTTTGTCTAATTTTTGACCTGCGCATTTTTAGCACTTTCCAACAAAGTTGAAAAGTGCTTATGCATTCGGTTTGTCTGGCCGTCTGGCCGGATGACCGTCTGTCCGCGCTCTAATTCTCGTAAATATACTCGGATTGCTATGAAATTTTTATACGTATTGAGGTTTACCCTAGCACGAACCCTATAGAAAATGAAGTTTCTACCATGATTAGTTTATCTACAGGGCGAATCAAAAGTTTCCCATTGCATTACAGCCTATGGGGAAAAATCGTTTCAAAGGAATTTTAAAGATGTTATACCCTGTCTAACATTAAAATATGCATTCTATAAAATATAAGGTGAAAATGTAGCTATTGTTCATTTACAGGGCCAAACAAAAGAATTCCATTAGATAATGTTAAAAGGGGGAATTGTGTGTGACATATTTTAAATATATAAAGCTTTTTCAGTATTGTATAATAATAATAATAATAATAATAATAATAATGTATAATTTCAGCTTTGTATAATAAAATTGATATATGTCACTGTTTGCGTGCTTAAAGTATTTATTCTAAAACATTAATCTTATACTATAATGCGAGCAAAAATTGTGTGTGTGTGTGTGGGTAAATTTTATCTCAAAAACGGCTCTAACGATTTTCGCAAAAATTTGGATTTTACCATTTTCGGGCACGAGAAGACCATTGGGCAAGGTCACATGTTCGAGAAAATTCGATTATTGGGTCATTTTGGGTCATAATGGGTCAGGATCAAGCTATTTATATCTAGAGAACGGCTGGATTGATTTTAAGGAAATTTTGTATTCAATCGTTTTTTGGCACGAGAAAACTATTGTGCTGGGTCACATGTTCGAAAAATTTCGATTAGTGGGTCATTTTTGGTCATTATGGGTCAAGCCATTTTTATCTGAAAAACGGCTCTAACGATTTTGACCAAATTTTATATTTTATCGTTTTGGATTAAAAGAAGACTATTGGGTTAGGTAACATGTTCGAGAAAATTCGGTTAGTCGGTCATTTTTGGGGTCACTGTGGGTCATGCTATTTTTATTTAGAGATTTTCTCACGCAATTTTGACTAAAAATTGCATTCTATGTTTTCGGGCACGAGAAAAACATTGGGCTAGGTTACATGTTCGAGAAAAAAATTAATGGGTCATTAAGGGTTTGGGTCAAGCTATTTATATTTAAAGAACGGTAGAATCAATTTCATCGAAATTTTGCCTGTAACAGTTTTTTGATACGAGAAAGCTGATGGGCTAAATCACACGATCGAGAGATTTCGATTATAAGAGCCATTTGTGGGTCATGATGGGTCATAATGGGTCATGGTCAAGCTATATCTAAAGAACAGGTGGATCGATTTTAACAAAATTTTGTATAAAACATTTTTTTTTTTTTGGCACGAGAAAATCATTGGGCTATATCTCATGTTCGAGAAATTTCGATTTCTGGGTCATTTTGGGTCATAAAGGGTCTTTGTCAAGCTATTTATATTTAAAGAACGGCAGGATCGATTTTGACTAAAAATTGCATTCTATGGTTTTCGGGCACGAGAAAAACATTGGGCTAGATCACATGTTCGAGAAAATTCAATTAATGGGTCATTTTGGGTCATAAATAATCTGGGTCAAAACATTTATATTTAAAGAACGGTGTGATCGATTTTAACGAAATTTTGAATGTAACAAGTTCTTGACATAAGAAAACTAATGGGCTGTCACATTTTTGAGAGATTTCGATTTTAAGAATCTTTTGTGGGTTGTGACGAGTCATAATGGGTCATGCCGATCTATATCTAAAGAACAGGTGAATCTATTTTAACGAAATTTTGTATATAACATTATTTTGGTACGAAAAATCATTTGGCTAGGTCACATGTTCGAGAAATTTCGATTAATGGGTCATTTTGGGTCATAAAGAGTCTGGGTCAAGCTATTTATATTTAAAGAACGGCAGGATCGATTTTAACGAAATTTTGTATGTAACAATTTTTAGACACGAGAAAACTAATGGGCTAAGTCACATGTTTGAGAGATTTCGATTATAAGAGTCCTTTGTGAGTCATAATGTGTCAAGGTCAAGTTATATCTAAAGAGCGAGTGCATGATTTTAACGAAAATTTGTATTCAGCATATTTTTGGCATGAGAAAATCATTCGGTTAGGTCACATGTTCGAGAAATTGCGATTAGTGGGTCACTTCTGGGTCATTCTAATTTTATCTAGGCAATGTCTCGCGCAATTTTGGCTAAATTTTGTATTCTATAGTTTTCGGGCACAAGAAAAGCATTGGGTTTAGATCAGATGTTTGGGAAAATTAGATTAGTGGGTCATTTTGGGTCATAATAGGTCAGGGTCAAATTAATTATAGTTAAAAAACAGTTCAATCGATTTTATCTAAATTTTGTATTTAACGTTTTTCGGCACGCAAAAACTAATGAGCTAGATCACATGTTCGAGACATTTCGATTATAAGGGTCATTTGTGGGTCATGATGGGTCGTGCTAATTTTATGTAGATAATGGCTCTCATCATTTTGAATATATTTTGTATAATATCGTTTTCGGGCACGGGAAAACCATTGGAATAGGACATATGGTCGTGAAAATTCAATTAGTGAGTAATTTTGGGTCATAATGGGTTATGGTCATTTTAATTATATATAACGACTCAATCAATTTTACCTAAATTTTGTAATGAAAAGTTTTTTGTCACGAAAAGACTATTGGGCTGAGTCGCATGCTTAACAAAATTATATTAGTGGGTCATTTCGCTTCATTGCTAAATGCTGTCAAGCTAATTTCACCTAAGAAATGGCTTAAACGATTTTGATTCATTTTTACATTCTACTGTTTTTGATTATCTGAAGATGATTGAGCTAAGTTACATGTTCGATCAATTTTGATTAGTGTGTCATTTTTGGTAATACGAGTTAGAGTCACGAGACTATGGCAACAAACAATAAGTTGGCGATATATGACAAAATATTGGCGACATTTGGCCGAAAAATTGATTATTAAGATTACAAAAGCAAAACACGTATTTGGCGCCAAATGAAAGAATGTCTCTAAATTTGGCTGTACCTGGCAAAAAACATTTTCTTTCAGAATGTGAAGAAATTTTTTATACATTCTTAATAGGATTCGAGATGCATGGTGAAAACCAATCAGAGTCGAGTTAAAAAAGTGATTTGGATCGATATCCTTTCGTTGTAAATTTTAAAATAAAGTAAAATTTATGAACATATCATGCAAACATAGTTTCCTTATTAACTGTTTTTGTAAATAATGCTATTATAAATAATTTGTTTTACAGTAATAATACAGAGTGAATGATGCAGTAAAAATACTATACACAAAATTAATTTTGACCGAGTTTAGCTCGGTCACCCCTGCTAGTATTTATAAACATTAAATGACTTTATATTTCAGAAGTGACATTAATCACATTAACTGTTTACTTTAAAACCATAATATTTATAAACGATAAATGACTTTATAACTCAGAAGTGACATTAATGAAATTAATTTAATATCATTGTTTATATAAAGCAATTCATTAGTTGATTGCACATGATTGCGAAATCATTTTTTGATTACGTCAAGGACGTTGAATTTTACTGTGTATGAACTAACCAGAGACTTCAGTTTTCTCTTACGCCTTGTAAAAGCACACACGGTGCTTACATTACTCTTCTGTCTTCGCATATGTACACGGATAATATATGTTAATCCCGGAATACACCGCAGCAGGAATTTGTTTTCCTGTCTTTTGTTTTTGTGAATTTACTAAATGTGCTTTAATAAAAAGATCAATTAGTGTGAATTTATTTACAATTAACAACACCAAAGAACTGCTTTGTGAATCGCGAACAGTAACATTTTGGAGGCACCGGCCAGACAAAAGGATAAAAGGAGTACCTGTGCACATCGCTTTTTGTGGATTATAACGTTTCAAAGTCGCCATAAAGGAGTACCCTTCATCCCAGCTGTTCGAGATATAAGGAGTACCTGGACACATCGCTTTTTGTGGATTACAACGTTTCAAAGTCGCCAAAAAGGAGTACCCTTCAGCCCAGCTGTTTCAGATAAGTACATTTTGATTTATTATCAGTTTGGCTTTGTTTTTAATTTGGTTCCCTCATTATTTTAATAATGAGTCAAGAAGATTTAGAAAAGGCAGCAATAAATTTACGTGGCAGAGCTAAATCTGCATTAACACGTATCACGAACTTCATTGACGCAGATCAAGTTTTTCAAAAGAATGATTTATTGAATAAATTGGAAAAACTAGAAACAGCTTATTTCGATTTTGATAAATATGATGCACAATTACCAGAAGAATCCTCGGAAATGGAGGAATTTGAAACAAAATATTATGAAACCAAAGCCAAACTGCAATCAGAACTTGAAAAAATTTCTATAAATAGTATGAATATACATTCTCAAGTTGTTTATGAACAATTACCTGTAGTTAATACAACTAATAATTTTAAATTACCCAGATTGAATATTGAGCAATTTGATGGTAATTTCAAAAACTGGATGTCATTTAAAGACTTATATTTATCGTTAGTGCATAATAATGCCAGTAGAACAAATATTAAAAAATTTCAATACTTAAGAGGTTTGCTCGGTGAAGAGCCATTTTCAATTATAAAACATATTCCCATTTCTGAAACCAGTTATGCAGAAGCATAGGAAAAGTTATTGTCAAAATACGACAAAAAAAAAAAAAAAAAAAAAAAAAAAAAAAAAAAAATGTTGCAGCTCTTATCAAAACATTTATGGATATACCGCCCATTGTTCATGCTAATGCACTTAATTTACGCAATATATCAGATATCTCTGACGAGGTAATTCGTGCTCTCAAATCAATCGATGTTAAAGCATCAGAGAGAGACATTTGGTTAATTCATATTCTACTTCAAAAAGTTGATAATAAAACACGTGAAGAATGGGCTCAATATTCATCAAAGGATGATTTTTCTTCTTTTGATCAATTTATTCAGTTCATTAATGACAGATGTTTATCTTTAGAATTGTATAATAATGATTATACAGGGTTACATAAAAAAGAGAAGCAATTTAATTTTCACAAAGCTCCCGCCAGTAACGTTATCAAATGTTTATTTTGTAAAGCTAATCACTTACTGTACAAATGTATTAAATTTTAGGAATTAAACGTAAGAGACAGAAAACATTTTGAAGAAAAAACAAATTATGTAGCAATTGTTTGTCTGACAAACACTACACATATCAATGTAATTCTACATTTAGCTGTCATCATTGCCAGCTTAAACACCATACGCTGTTATGCGTGAATAAACTACAAAATTATGCGATGTCAACTTCACGTTCAAATGAATAACAGAGTCGCAAAAGCAAATCTGATTCAGAGGACCTTTCAATTCCTGAAAAAAGAAGTTTCTCCTTCAATAAATTCTGTTCAAACATCTTTCGCACTTTTGCCCACTGCTACGGTATATATTTATGATTGCATGGGTCAAAAGCACACGTTAAGAATTATGTGTGACAGTGGCTCAGAATCTACGTTCGTGTCAGAATTATGCATGAAAGTGTTAGGAATCAAAAGAAAAAATTCCAGATTTCCTGTGAAAGGTCTTTCTAATTCAAAGATCGCAGTAACAAAGGGTTACATAATGATTGATCAATTCATAATGCTGACAGTAAGTTGTCAGTGAAAGCTTTTATTTTAGACGAATTAACAGCTCCATTACCTTCTGAGAAAATAAGTGAAGAGCATTATTCACACTTAAAAAATGTAAACTTGGCAGATCCACATTTTGGGACTCCAAATAAAATCGATGTTATTTTAGGATCAGATTACTTTTTTTCTATTTTGCCTCCTGGTCAAATAACATGTTCACAGAGCAGTTTAATTGCGCAAAATTCCATCTTTGGCTTTCTCGTATCGGGAAAAATGCCACATCTTAACACAACTCCTAATTCAATGCATAATTTGCATATTTATGAACTTAATATTGATATTGAATTAAAACGGTTTTGGGAAATGGAAGAAGTATTCAATAATAATGCTCAAATTCTGTCTCCAGAAGAACAATTTGTTGAATCACATTTTCAGAAAACTTACTCAATCAATGCCGAGGGTCGTTTTGTGGCAAAATTACCTTTTGTTAAACCTAAGACAGAATTAGGTAACTCTAGACCTGCCGCAATTTCTCGCTTGTTGGCGATGGAAAGGAAATTTAAAGAAAACCCAGAATTCGAAAAGCAATACAAGGATTTTATGCGCGAATATATACAGTTAGGCCATATGGAATTAATAACACAAAATGACATTAACGATTCTGAAAATGAACAATATTTTCTTCCTCATCATGCGGTTATTAAACCTTCTAGTACTACTACCAAGTTGAGAGTTGTGTTTGATGCATCATGTAATACTTCAAAAGGTAACTCCTTGAATTCAATTTTGGGAGTAGGTCCTAAATTACAACGGGACATATTTGAAATTTTACTTAATTTTTGATTTCCGAAAATTGTTTTTTGCGCTGACATAGAAAAGATGTACCGCCAGATTTTAGTTTCTGAAGAAGATCAAAATTATCAGAAAATAGTTTGGAGGTTTAATTCTAATGAGGAAATAAAAAATTTCAAATTAAAAACGGTTACTTCTGGGCTAGCTCCAGCGTCTTATCTAGCCACTAAATGTCTCAAACAAATTGCTGATGATTATACAAAAAATGCTGTTATTTCTCAAACATTAGAAAAAGATTTTTATATGGATGATCTACTTTCAGGCTCAAATACTGTTAGCGAGGCAATAGAAACTTGTAAAGAAATTACCGATGTTTTGCACGCGCATGGTTTCCACTTAAAAAAATGGAATTCAAATTCAAAGGAATTTCTTAGAGAGTTTAAAGATGATTCCAATACCGAATGGAATTTTGAAATAATTCCTAGTGATAACCAGGGATGCAACGGATATCCGGCCAATATCCGATTTCCGGCATATCCGGCTGATTTTTCTATATCCGAAATATCATCGGATATCCGGATCACAATTACCGGATATCCGACTTCTCTATCGGATATCCGGAGAATGCAGCAAAGCAAATATAGATGAATAACAGTAATCATTTGATCCCAAACAATGCCAAAAAACTTTTGTTTATAATGCAAAAGATGAAATAATAAGTTCCCTACAAATGAGTAAAAGGTAATTCCCAAAAGCTTAAAAAATTGCCAGCTTTCCTTACTACTTATATTTAAATTCTGTAATAAATTCAAGAATTTATGCTTATATCTTTTTAAAAATTGTATCTTTACTTTCAGATTGTAAAACAAAATTTGAAGTCAAAATAGGAAATAAAGCCTTTTTGTAAAAATGTATGAAGATAGAAAACCAACATTTAGAAATGCTCAAATAATAAATGAAAAGGTAGCAAACAGCCATTTCGAATCTATTATCGAAAATCTTCATCAGTACAAGACTCAGCATGTAGAAAAAGCTAATTGAGCAAAGCGACAGAGAAGCGCAGGTTTATATACCAATTACAGGAGCGAATAATAGTAGATTCGAAATGGCAATTTGCTACCTTTATATGCATTTCTAAATATTGATTTTCTGTCTTTAGTCTTTATAAAATTTGTAATTGTTTAATAAACTATGATTTTATTTCTTTCGCTTAATTTAAATAATTAATAATTGGTTTTTAAGTTAAACAACTAAACAAACATTTTTTACTTTCTTCTATCCTTGATAGAAGAAAGTAATATAATCAATTTTTTCCACGAATTTATATGTTTTAGGGATCCAGTTTCTCCCAAAACATCTTTATTCAAAATCTGTCTGACATAGAATGAACCAAATATTTTGTGCATGTTTTTGGCTGTAGCCAGCAGCTCTTCAATATGGTAACATTTTGCTGTAAGGCGATGCTGTAATCACAATTTTTGTGCCATTTTCATTATTCCACATCAAACACTGTATGAAGTTATGCATAGAATTGAACCAAATTTCTTTGGATACGTTTCTGGGAATGGCTGCCAGGGGTTCCTTCAATTTGAAAATATTTTGCCACAAAATGTTACTGTTCTGTAATAATGATTTTTAACTCATAGGCTATCAAAACCTGAGACCTTATGTGCCCACCCATTCTGAATGTATGTAAGTATGCATGTACAAGTGTAATGCCATAACTCATGATAAAAATATGCAATTCACTTGAAATTATGAGTATAGGTGTATTCTGATAAGGCACTTCCCTGATTAGTTTTAAAAGTTCAATCGATAAGTATAAGCGGGGGAACGGGGGCTAATACTCCTCCCCTTAATTTATATCAATGGTCTTTTCATCCAGAATTATCAGTTTTCGCTCAAAATTTAGACATAGGATCATTCTGATGAGGTTCCTCTGTGATTAGTATTAGGTGCCCATTGGATAAGTATAAAGAGGTGAAACGGGGGGCTAATTCCCCACTCTTAACTTCGATAAATGGGTTTTTCATGCAGATTTATCAGATTTCATTCAAATTTTAGACAGGATCATTCTTATGAGGGCACCGCCATGGTTATTAGTATTGGGAGTCCATTGGATATTTATAAAGAGGAGGAAGGGGGGTGGGCTAATCCCTCGCCTTTATATTAGATAAATGGATTTTTCATGCCAAATTATCAGATTTTATTCAAATTTTACACATAGGATAATTCTGATGAGGGCACCTCCATGATTAGTTTTGAGAGTTCACTGGATAAGTCTAAGAGGGGGAAATGAGAGGTAACTCCCCCATCTTGACTTTAGTTTAATGGGTTTTTCACAGAGAATTTACCGATTTGCTTCAAAATTTGAATATAGGTTCATTCTGATAAGGCAATTCCCTGATTTGTTTTGGGAGTTCATTTGATAAGCATAAATGGGGGATCGGTGGGACTACCACTCTTTTGTCCCACAATAGGTAAATGATTTTTCTTGCAGAATTAAGCGAATTCTTTTAATATTTGGATACAGGTTTATAGTGATAAGATACTTCCCTAATTAGCTGTGGGGTTCTTTTGTTAAGCATAAAAGGGATACGGGCGTTTACCTCAAACTTCCTTAAATTTGATAAATAAGTTTTTATGCAGAAATATCCTATTTGATTTAAATTTTGGATGTACATTCTTATTGATAAGGCGAATCCCCGAGTAGTTTTGGAAGTTTAATGTTTAAGTGTAAAGAAGGGGGATAACTCCTTAAATTATATAAAAGGATTTTTCTGAAGAATTCAGTTTGCTATGAATTTTGGATATAGATTTTTTTATGTGATAAAGCATATCCTTGATTAGTTTAGGGGATTCAATGATTAAGTATAAAAAGGGGAAATGGAGAGGAACTATTTCCAACCTTAATTTGTTTTTCGAAAGTTTTTGAATTGGCAGTTCATGCAGCAATGGGAATTTTGTATCTTGCTAAAACTGGCTATTCGCAAGCAGCTGATGTATAGCGGAATAACAAAAAAATATTAATTTTAATAAATATCATGATCGAGAACTCATTATTAATCATGAGCTCATTATTAATCTAATTAATTGACTGCAGTGAAAATTCTAGATGAAAATAGAAGTTGAGTATGATATTGAACTAACAATATTGATGTAGAATTAATATTTGTAAATATTTTTTGAAACATCGAGATCTTTGAAATAGAAGAAAGTCTTGGGATTGGTGCATCCAACTAGTTATTTTCGTGACTTCATTATAAATATTTAAAATTAAAAGTAATTTTTTCTTATAAATTTCAAAGAGATTTACCTTAAAATAAAATTAAATATAGCTTAAGGTAAGACAGTATTGAATAATTAAAGCATGAAAAAAAAATCATCAATTAAACCTGTGTTTGGAGATAACTCTTCAACCATTGGTATATTAGTAAGACTTTTGTTTATGTAACATCCTTTTATAATGTTTACTTTATAAAAGGATGCTACGTATTTCTTTGTGAAAATGCTTTACAATTATAGACATATTAATAAACTTATAAAATTTGTTCTAAAAATTATCAGCATTTCATTGTACATATTATAAGCAATTTTCAGCAGTTCAATGACAAATAAGGAGAGTATTTAAATGTCAGAATTGCATTTTTTATTCAATATTATTATTATACACATACAGGGTTTGAATTTCGCGACGTGGTGGCAGGATTCATGCACTAAAGAATCTTGTGTCATTCCTGTTTCCCCAAAAAATCACTTTTCGAAATTTTTTTCTTTGTGACATGAAGATGAAATCTCTGGACCAACTGACTATTTTCTTGATATTTTCCTCTATCGATTGACAAATCTCACAGTTTGCTTTTACGACAATTAAACAAAATTCATGATTGTTTTTCTGCGTTTGACTGATAAGTTTTGTAATTTTTCTCAAAAAATTTTCCTGCTTGCTTGTTTTACAAAATCTTTTTTTTCTTTTTTTTTTTTTTTTTTTCTGGAGACCAACAGGCAAATTTAACAATTTATTTATCTCAACAAATTGACAAATTTAGCTATTTTATTCTGCGACTGATCGGCAAATTTCCCTTTGTGTTTTTGTGACATTCTGATGAAATTAACAGTTATTTTCCCGTGTCCAGCTGAAAAAATTGTGTTTTGACCTTTGTTATTGGCTGACGAACTTCATGATATTTCCTTGTGACATATTAACAAATTTTACGATATTTTACTGTAATTGATTGACAAATTTCGCTACATTTTCCCACTGCCCAAGTTCTCTCAAAGTTCAAATTTTTTCAGACAGGTCGACAATTTTTAAAAATTTATTTTTGCCATGATGGACGAAATGAGCGATGTTTTTTCTATGACCGATTTATATATTTTGCGAATTTTTTCCTGTGCCGAAACAAGAAATAACTAAAAGAGCAGTAATGGTCACTAGAGTCTTAACTCTATCACATGACTCTGGAATTAGCACTAAACAAAATGAGATTAAATCCTGTGTTGCACATTTGGAAAAAAAAAAAAAAAAATAAACTTTTTTTTTTTTTTTTTTTTTTTTTTTTACAATCAGTGGTTCAACATTAGATTTTTTCATTTTTGAAAGTCATCGCACATTTCGTCATCAATGGGCTCTATAATCATACCTCCTTTTTTATTTAAAAGACGATCTTTCATACATATATTTTTGTTTCTGTTTGGATTTGTTTTTTTTTTCCATGTCTGATAACACTGATAAACAAGGTTTCTGTTTCTAACTAAGTATGTGGTGACTTTTATATTTTAGGTGGTGCTGTGAAAGAATATGCCATTAAAAAGTTTCCATCACCCACAGATTTTTAAAAAATTAAAAATCCTGAAAATCTCAATTTTGTAGTATTTATTCAACACATACACCTTATGAAATTTATCATTTGGTATTTTAGTAATGACAAACTTTTAAATAAACATTTATAAAGCTTAAAATTAATATTTAAATCACTGAAAGTATGCATTGTTTATAAAGTTCCAGAAAAATATAGATTTTTTGTAAAAAGAAATGATATTAATAAGAAATTTCATACTTTATGTAGCTGTAAATGTCTTATCTGTGGGTGCTCTCTTATAGGTCATTGTTCCGAGTTATATTGTCAATTTAAAGCAGACATTAAGCCACTTATATCATTACAATAGCGTAAATCATCTTTTCTTTTTAAAAATGTTGAATATTTCTTATATCAATCTCGATAAATAGATATCTTTGTATAGTTTTTCAGGAGATTCCAACCTTGCAATCTTGATCAAGTAATTCTGAGTTTTTCTTTGATAAATTTAAGTCTCTCACAAAATCATTTAATTCTTTTTGAGTTATTAGGTGTGGTTCTTCATTTATGCCAGGAGATTAGTTCACGTCAGATGTCGAGGAAGTTTCAGTTTCACCGATTTCCATTTCTACTGCTGCATCGTCATATGTGAAATTTTCTGGAGGTTTCGGTATTTTTAAATCATCATCATGTAATGCTGGTCACATTGCTGAATCTAAGTTCGTGTACTTAATTTTATGTTTACTTCTGGCAAAGAATCCTTTAATTTTTGTAATACATTAGTAGCAGTCAGTTATTTGATCCTTCGGCACGTGTCACATCATGGGTATAGCAAAGGACATACACTTTTTTGTACCTTTCATCCACGTCCGGAGGTTTGTAGCACGTTGTGTATAACAAGAACGAGGTGCTTATTTCTTATCTCGTTCAACTACTTTATATCCAAAGTACATATGATAGGCGCATCGATGCTTTTTCAAAGTTAGCTCCCCGCACACACAGCAAAAAGAATCGGGTTCATTAACGCATCCTCTAGACATCTTTTACACATTGCAGAGGAAGATATGATAATTATAATCAAAATTCAATTAAAAAGTCTTATAGAACAAAGAAATAGTAGTATATTCGCCCCGAAAGATAAGTTTCCACTGCCAGGGATTTGCGTTAAAGTCAAATACTGTGGGGGTGGCTAGAGCTGTCTGTTCAAGGTCGCTAACATAAACTTTATTAGGGGGACATCTGTTTCTACTCTCTTGCTGTGTCTTCTATCGTTGTAATAAGAAAAAGGAATGTTTGTGTGAATCAAATACATGAAAGGGAATAATATAATATAATTATAATGCCTATACGATGCCTACATACTCCAAAACGTATAAATGAAATTTCTCAAAAATGGAGGGTGATAGAAAAATTTTACAAACATATTCTTTTTCAGCAGCTTGAAATCTATAAGAAACACCCAACGTATATAGAGAAATCGAAAATTCATTAAAATTTGTTTATCAGTGTAATTTGCACCTGCCCATTTTGTAACTTTTCTACTCTCTTCTTTATTAACACTGACATTTTGATTTCCTATTCAAATAAAAATTCTTCTAAATTTAAAGAATTTCGTAAAATAAAAAAATGTGATCATCCATTGTCCAAAACAAGATGTTTAAATGTTTCCTATTGAGTTATTGAAAATTAGTAAAAATATCATTTTTATGATGACCAAAACATGATTTATGTAATAAGAGTAATATATTATGTATATAATGGATTAAACGTTAATGTTCCTGGACGAATCATAAACAAAATAAAATGCGGACACCACAAGGTCCATTCTCAACCGATAATAACAGCTGTTTTCCAAAAGATTTTTTTTTAAATTTATGAACTTCAAGGAAACACATTTAGAAACAATAAATAGTTGATGTGCATAGTTCACAGAAATTAGGACCAGACTTTTTTAAATAAACCATTTCTTATGTAATAGAAGAAACCTACTGACTATGTCATTTTCAGAATTTCATATGGGTTTAAAATTCCAATAAATAGTAGAACATAATTCAGTTAGCTAAAATGCCAGGGATTACAGTATTGACGATAATTTCACTAACAAGGAAGGTCTCCATACGAGCATATCCGAAAAATCTGAAAAAATTACAGAATGTTCTTCTGATGAGGATATAAACGTTTATAAAAAAAATTTCGGCCGAATCACCGTACCCTGTCCATAAAAAAATAATGAAAATTTCGTTATTTGACGATTTATCATCGGTTGGCGATGAAAAGCAATTTCAAAAAATATTTTCTTTTATGTCAAATGCATCATTTTAAAGTAAAAAAGGTTCATGTTCAACGTGTTGATAGATCAAATATTTTTGGTTTGTCAAATTTAGTTTGTTTTAAGTATAATTTCGTTATATTGATATTTATATGTATTTATATTCAAATTTAATCATCAAAATTTGAGTTTTAAAACGAAATTCAAATTTAAATTAATTAAATTACTTCAAGTTCAAAGTCCAGTTGAGCATTGTCAATTCGATTTGGTTACCATGAAAACATCTGGCTTTTATTTTTGAATTCGCTTAAATGTATGAAAATAATTTTACTGAATAACATTTTTTCATATATGGAAATATTTTTTCTAGAGGTAAATTAAATAACTGCAGCAACAAATAATACATATATATATATGCAATTTAATACATATATATGTATATAATATATTAAACTCTCTCATTGTTTATGTTTAAATTCATTAAATACCATTTACACGAATGCTAAAAATCCAAAAGTTTCCAGTTGCATTAAAATCGTTTGCTTTTAGCAGGGAAAAGTGTTGCTCGCCAAATCGTGTGACACTTTCGTCTTTTCAAGCCAAATATTCGAAAGTATTTTATTTTTTTACATGTTTTCTTCTGTAATTCCACTGCTAATTTTGACTGATCCTTTATTACACACATGAGTAGTTTAATTAGTATTTTTTTCAAAAAAAATCTGAGTATGCCCAGTATGGAGATATGTATGCCCAATATATCACTTCCTTGTAAGTGATATACAATCACCGAAGGATATTGACACCTACATGCATTAATCTTGAAAGTAAATTAAAAATGAATGCACATCAGATTTTACAAAATTAAGAAAAAAAAATACGATGAAAAAAGCATAAACAAGTAAGTATTTCAATAATTTAATGTGTTAAAAAAGTTCCTCTGTTCTGTTGACTATAAAAAATTCTAAACCACACAAAATCGAATAAAATCTAAATTAAAAAATTCATTTAGCAACTCAGCTATTACCCATAACATTGAGTGAAAATTGAAAAATGGATATGATATATATAAGGCTTGATTCCTTTCCTTTGTTTTAATTAAAATAAACATTTTGGATAATTATCTTGAGTTGTTGATTTAATTTATTTCAGTGAAATTTTGTCCTGTCGGTATAACTTTTAAATATTTAAGTGGCATGTAAAAAATAATAGGGTTTAAAAAATATCCCTCCCCCTCTCATACAGTTTAACTCCCCTGCATTTACAAATGTTATGAGGAAAACTCTCTCCTCCTGGGAAAACCTGAATTTCAAGCCCTGATAGTCAGATCTCAGATATATAGTTTCTGTAAAATATATTGCAATATGTTTAAAATGTTGTAATGGTGTGTGAAACATGTTTGCAATTTATTATATGAGATGGCATTGTGTAAAGAAATAAACGAACAATCACCATAACTAAAAACATTTTTAGTACCGGATATCCGAATCCGGCAGGCAAATCGGATACCGGATATCCGGTATCCGATATCCGGCAAAATCAGTATCCGGTGCATCCCTAGTGATAACGGAAGCTCTAAAGTTCTGGGATTAAGCTGGAACTCTTCTTCAGATACTTTTATTTTCAAGGTTTCACTAAATCTCACTCCACCTCTTACAAAGAGGCAAATTTTAGCAGAATCTGCTAGAATCTTTGACCCACTGGGTCTAGTTTCACCATGTACTGTAACTTTAAAAATATTTTATCAAAAACTGTGGTTGACAAAAGGGGACTGGGACACTATTGTTCCAGAACATCTAACCGAGGAATTATTCAAATTTCAAAATTCGTTCAATGAAATCAATCAATTTTCGATACCAAGATGTGTTACGCTTTCATCCGAGAATCCCTTTGAATTACACGGATTCTCCGATGCACCAACACTAGTTTATGCTGCCGCAATTTATTGCCGACAAACTTGCAATGGAAAAACCAATGCTTTTCTTTTGGTTTCTAAAACAAAAGTTGCACCAATCAAGCAAATTTCTGTCCCTAAATTAGAACTTTGTGGTGCTCACTTATTATCTAAATTATTTCGCACAGTTATGGACACACTAAAGAATTACAAGTTCGATATTTTTGCATGGACTGATTCTAAAGTAGTCCTTTCATGGTTATCCGCACACCCCCGCAAGTGGAAAACATTTGTTGCGAACAGAACCTCTGAAATAACAGAAGTTTTACCTACTAAGCACTGGGGACACGTTCCCTCAAAAGAAAATCCCGCAGATATCGCTTCTCGCGGTATTGACCCAAACTGTTTGAAAGAATGCGAGCTATGGTGGAAAGTGCCAAGCTGGCTACTTCTAGACCCATCTAAGTGGCCGAAAGACGACTTAAATGTTGATGAATTCGATGAACAAATCAAATCCGAGCAAAGGTCGGATCCCATTTTTTTCATTTCACTCGCATCCTTCAAATGATGTACTAGATAATTTGTTTCAAAAGCACTCTTCGCTTTCAAAAATTATCCGCATTCTGGCATATTGCCTAAGATTCATTAAAAAATGCAAAAATGCTAATGAATATCAAATCCCTTCAACAGTACTTACATTTAACGAAACAAAATCTGCTGAAGAAATGATCGTTCCTTGGATTCAAAATTCTTACTTTAAAGAAGAGTTAAAATGTATAAAAGAACAAAAACCTCGAGCTAAGGAAAGCAAATTACACTCCCTATATCCATTTATTGATGCTAAGGGTATCTTACGGGTGGGAGGACGCCTGCAAAATTCACAGTTAGCATTTAATCACAAGCATCCGGTAATACTTCCATCACAACATAAAATGAGTGAAATATTGATAATACAACAGCATACTGCCACTTTACATGCTGGACCTTCTCTACTATCGCACATCATAAAACAATCTTTTTGGATAATTGGTGGAAAAAAGCTCATCAACAAATGCATTAATAGATGTTTAAAATGTTTCAGATATAAGAAAACTATTACAACTCCTCAATTAATGGGGAATTTACCTAAACCTCGAGTAAATCTTGAACGCTCCTTTTTCGCCAGCGGAATTGATTACGCAGGCCCCATATCCATTAAATTTAGCAAGGGTAGGGGTGCAAAAACAACTAAGGGTTACATTGCCTTATTTATTTGTCTTGCTACTAAAGCGGTCCATATAGAACATAGGTTCCCAACGGGGGCGGTACCGCCCCCCAGTGGACGCTGGAGCCTTCCAGGGGGGCGGTAGCGTGTTTAGAGAAAAATGGGGGGCGTTGCGACAGTCAAGGGGGCGGTCACGGCGTACCTACCTATTTAGGAGCTTATGTAAGGAAAGTAATTGATTTCCGCTGCATTGCCCAACCCGTGACAAAATCCTTAACTACACCTTTAAATAGAAATCTATAAAAATGAATATAGATCTGAGGGAGGGTGGGGGGATTTATTTTACTAATATCAAAAATTGCTGTGGAACACGTAGAAGGGCTAAAATCGCGAAGAACATTTTTCCCCCATCAGGTTAAAAACATTGCAGCTGAATTCTTTCATGAATATCAAAATATACCAGCGGAACAGGAAAAGTCGCTATGACTCGCCTTAAAAATCATTATGAAATCAAAAATTGTGATGTAGAAAATTTGCGATAACTGGCTGGGAAAAAGTTTTAAACAGAATTATATTTTTATTAATCTGTATTTCGAAAAATTCTGAAGAATAACGGTACATGCCTGAACAGAAATTTTTAAACGAACCCGTGATTTGAATCAGTTCAAAAAAATTTTTTATTCTTTGTGAAAGTGATAAAAATTATTATATCTTATAAATTTGTCCAAAAGAAATTTATTTAAACTTAAATAGGGAAAAAATATGTATTTCAAAGTATCTTAATCGAAGAAGAAATACCGGCAGTACAGAATTGAGTATTTGAAATATGAATCCAGGCATTCTCCCACAAACCAATCGTTACTTATGTGCTTAATTTGCCAAATTTTTTTTTCAAATGAACACATGAAGCCTTTTAGGCTACAAGAGCATTTGAATAAATGCGTGCTGATAGAAAAAAATATGTCCTATATTTACTTTCTTCTATCTTTACGAGAAGAAAGTATTGAATTCGTGAAAATTTTCGAAACCCGATTTTTGACGGATTGACACGTTTTAGGGGTCAGAGATTCCAAAAAATTATGTTTTTAACAATGTCTGTCTGTATATGACATAAATTTTGTGAGCGCTCTATCTTAACAACTAATGCACGGAATTCAATAAAAATTTATATTAAGATAGTCCCTGATATAATTTGATACTGATTAGTTTTTGGTGTCAATCGCTCAACAGATGGTACTGCTATGCTTTTTTTTTTCCACGATTTCCGCAAAGTTTTATCTCAAGAACTACTGCATAGATTTCCACCAAACCTCATATTCTATTAGTCCTTGACATGAATGGATGCTATTTACATTTTGTTGAAAATCTAAAAGTATTCAACAGGTGACACTGCTGAACTGCCCTTTTCACGATTTCTGCAACAGCTTTATCTCAAGAACTACTGCATAGATGTCCACCAATCTTCAAATTCTATTAGTCCTTGACATGAATGGATGCTATTTCCAGAAAAGTACTCAACAGGTGGCACTGCTATGCTGCCTTTTTCACGATTTCTGCAACAGCTCTATCTCAAGAATTAACTCTCGGATTATTCACCAAACTTCAGATTTGGTTAGTTCTTGACATTGATACTTATACATGAACATACCGGGTTCATTTTTAGATCCATTCGCGAATGGAGATACAGCAATATCATCATATTTGGAGGAAGAAATCGTAGAACTCACATCAAATGAGAATTAAGAGTAAAATTCAGAAATGGATACTAAGAGTTCTAATTTTAAAAGCCAATACAACTCTCTAACCTAGATTGGTAGCGAATATACATAAAATTTTAATTGCTTTTTCTTCATCACATTTGGTTGAGAGTGGGTTCCGTGCAGTAGCTAATTTACTGTCTAAGAAAAGGAGCAGACAACTTTGAACCTGACAATTTGTGACTGATGTTAAAGAAACTGAAATCCGACATGAGCAAATTGTTAAAACTCCATCTGCACCAACTATTTCGTTATTTGTTTACAAATTTTTATTGCTTTTGTTTTTATCTTTAAATTTTTAATGAACAATTTTTGACTGCATTTGATGATCCTTTTAATTAACTTCTACTTTATGATTCTTAATAGATAGATAGACAGTTAAATGTAGATAAATATTCAACAATATTTTAAAATTTGCATAATTAACTATTGTGGGAAAAGGGGAGGGGGCGTTGGCATTTTTTTCACTTGTAAAGGGGGCGCTGATCCAGAAAAGGTTGGGAACCTATGATATAGAAGCTGTAAGTGACCTAACAACTGAAGCATTTATAGCAGCTCTTCGACGTTTTAGTGCAAGAAGAGGTACCCCACGTCACCTTTATAGTGAAAACGGGAAGAACTTTGTCGGTGCATCAAGAAAAATAGACCAAATACAGAGGGCATGGTTGTCATTTCCTAAAAATGAAATCATGTCTCAATATTTAACTGAAAAATCCATTGAATGGCATTTTATCCCTCCTTCTTCCCCTCACTTTGGCGGAATTTGGGAGGCTGCTATAAAATCCGCCAAATACCATCTCAAAAGACTAATAGGAGAGACACTCCTAACGTTCGAAGAGCTGGCCACCCTACTTAGCCAAGTCGAAGCCTTATTGAATTCGCGACCTCTTATACATTTAAATGACAATGATAGTGACTGCATAAATGTTCTTACATCCTCACATTTTCTTACAGGTGATGTAATCTTCTCTATACCGGAGGAGATTTCATCCATTACGTGCAACCCTAGAAATCGCTGGGAGCTGTTGCAAAATTTAAAAAAAGGATTCTCCCAGCGATTTAAGAAGGAATACTTGTGCTCGCTCCAAAAGAGAGGCAAGTGGAGAGTCGAGCAACATAATCTTCAACCTGGACAAGTTGTGTTACTCCTTGATGATGTCCAGCCACCAGACTCTTGGCCATTGGGCCGGGTAACAGAAGTGCATCCAGGAAAAGACGGACATGTCCGTGTGGTAACTGTCAAATGTAGAAGATCGTTTTTGAGACGACCAGTCCACAAAGTTGCCCTCCTCTCTATATATCAGGACTAAGGCCTGATAGGGTGGGAGTATGTTTCCGTGCTTAAAGTATTTATTCTAAAACATTAATATTTATAAACATTAAATGACTTTATATTTCAGAAGTGACATTAATCACATTAACTGTTTACTTTAAAACCATAATATTTATAAACGATAAATGACTTTCTAACTCAGAAGTGACATTAATGAAATTAATTTAATATCATTGTTTATATAAAGCAATTCATAAGTAGTTGATTGCACATGATTGCGAAATCATTTTTTGATTACGTCAAGGACGTTGAATTTTACTGTGTATGAACTAACCAGAGACTTCAGTTTTCTCTTACGCCTTGTAAAAGCACACACAGTGCTTACATTACTCTTCTGTCTTCGCATATGTACTCGGATAATATATGTTAATCCCGGAGTACGCCGCAGCAAGAATCTGTTTTCGTGTATTTGTTTTTGTGAATTTACTAAATGTGCTTTAAGTGGTTAATATAATACAAAAAGATCAATTAGTGTGAATTTATTTACAATTAACAACACCAAAGAACTGCTTTGTGAATCGCGGACAGTAACAGTCACTGAAACTTAATATAAATTATACGCTACCGTCTTGCATAATATGAAGTACATAGCATTTACAGGGCCATACAAAAGATTTCAAATAGTATATTCTTTCCGAAGTACCGTACATGTGTCCGATGATGGCTGATGGAGGGATGAAATGCATTTTAATTATGATATGCGCGTTTATATTTCGCTAAATATATGCACATTATATGGTGTGTATAAATGTTATAGTTGATATACAGGACTACCCAAAAGAGCTCACCAACGTTACTGAATATGAGCGTAAATTATTTAAGCGTGGTTCATAAATAAGCTATGCATTTTTACGCTGAGCTTCACTCAATTTACTGAGAAATGTTTGCAGAATAAAGATAAAAGGATATACAGGGCCAAGCAAAGAATTCGGTACATGGACGCTTATGAATGATGATTTATGAGAATGTGATTTCAGTTGTTTTAAAAGTGTTTTAGTTTACAATAAATTTTAGCCTAATGCTGCCGTGTAATAAAGGTACAATGTAAACTACAGGACTGAATAAAAGTATTCAAGTATGTTTCCATCTAATAGTATGAATTTCTGAAAAAGAAATTTCAAGCTACTGTGTATTTTCTTGCTAAACTAAATTTTTCCATTATATCAACTGGCATATGAAATACAGGGCTGTTCAAAAGTACTGGAATACATATTTGGGTACATTTGGCTATACACTATTATTTCCCTAAATAACAAAGTTTTTTTAAAGATTTTATTAAGTGTTGGAAAGTGCTTCATAATGTATGCTTAACGCATGATTTTTCTTACTTGTTTTTTTTATCAACTAAAAATATATTTTTGTGCTTTTATTTATTTGTTTGTCGTTGTTTGGGTTATAATTGTTTTGTTTGGCATTGATTTCTAACCCCCCGCCCCCCAGGGCCCGACTTAGAGAGTGGGGGGCCCTGGGGCAAACATTATTAGGAGGGGGGAGGGCCCTTATATTTAAAAATTTTTCATAAATTATACTGAAGGACTAAAACTAAAATTCATATTGGTATGTGTACATAAATTTCAACTGCTATTGACATCGTTATACATAATAGCAGAAGAAAGATAACTTTAAGAAACTATAGAAAGCAATTTTTTTCGGTTTCAAAAGTATAAGGATAAATGTGAGACCTTAAGGGGGCATGAGGCACAGAAACAGAGGGGGTAGGAAAAAAAAGCTCCTTAAAACTGACAAAAAAAGAATTTGGTCACTTTTGTCTATTTTTTATCATTTAAAACTCTTTTAACGAAAAACTTATAAGCTTACATCTGTCCTTGAGGAGCCCCTTCAAGCCGGGGAGGCCCGGGGCAATTGCCCCGCATGCCCCTGCATTAGTCAGGCCCGCCCCCCCCCCCACCCTCCGACACACACACCAAGAAAAAGCAGCGAAACCCGAGCTCAGAATCATTAAATTTATAAAATGTACATTTTTTGCAATATTTAAGTAAAATGCATTTATTTATAATTCTATGCCTTAAAAATAAATTCTCAATTTTAGATAAAAAATCTATTTAAAAAAAATAAACATTATTTTACTACATTCAAATAAAATGCACGAATTTATAATTTTTTAATTGATTAAATCATCTAAAACGTGTACATTAGAGCTTCAGTTGAGTTCAATTGAAAAGCAACCACAGATAATTCCTTTATATTCCTCAATTCATTCTGATATATTTTCATGTCGCAGCAGTAAATCTAGTTCTTAAAATAGATAATGATCATTTTATCGTTTGGCTAACTTTGTATAAAAACAGATAATTTAACATATTGCCAATTATTTATCTGTAAATATTTTCTGCGGTCATTGTAATATTTGATCCAACAGCGTAGCAAATTGAAAATATAAACTGATAATAAATATAACAGAATTAACAATTTTGTCTGAGTGAATGACATTTGATTAAAAGTGTTTGTTTATTCTTTATGATTTGATGGGATGAAATTATCGTATTATGGTATGGAAATGAAGAAAGTAATAGGAAATGATTTCAAGTAGGGAAAGATTATGTGTTGATATTGCGAGTGTTTAATGAAAGATATAGGAAGTTTAGTCGTATTTGAATTTTTAAAAGGGAATTACTCATGGAATTTTGTTTTAGGGAGAGGATGGGGGGGAGGGATTTGGCACTATAAATTTTATTTTTTGGCCAAATATTTTTATTATTTTTGTTTAGTATTTGCGTTTAAAAGATTTTATTTCTGTTATATTATTTCGCTGAAAAAAAAAAAAAGAAAATAGTCTCCTACAATTTGCGAAAAAATTTAATTTTGGTAAAGTTGTAATTAATTTGAAAAGGATATTTGTACGAACGAAATTTGTTTCGGTGAATTGCATTCGATTATATATATATATATATAAAATTTTTGTGTTCTTGTGAAAATAGCTTTGGGGTCGTCCACAACTGATGTCACGCTTGGAGAGGGGGGGAGGCTAGGGAATCCATGAAATTATGACAGTTTGTTAAAAGGGGGTAAGAAGAAATGTGACGTCACACATTTTTGATAAATAAAAGCATTAAAAATAAGCAGATTAAATTAGAAGTTATTTTAAAAATAAAGTACTTTGTGTTCATAAAGTAAGCATATGATTTAAAAAAACCTAATATATTAAAATCTATTTCAAATTCCGAAATGCTATTATTTTCAGTTGCTCTTTCATATTAACAAGGTAGAACCCGTCGAATTTCGACGAAAGAAAATGTTTAAAAAGGAACTATTTCATTGATTTATAATAAACCTACAAATTTAGTTTACACAGCAAAAAAATCATTTTATATTGGTAAGTATAACTTTTAAACAAACGATATTTAACGTCAAATGAACAAATGCTATTTTTATAAAACTCAGTTATAGAAATTGTTAAAATTAAACTTTAATTGTACACGTAAGCAGTAAAAAACAGTAAAGATCTATTATTATGATAAATTTATCAAATGAGGTCCTTATGCTAGTATTCCAGAATGAAAAATGCAAAATTTATTCAACTTTGACTCAATCATAGAATTTTTTTCCCCGTGAAATCTAAACCTAGCACCATTTTTATCATATCAAAATTCACAAATGAACATTTCGTATCTGTACTCATCTTTTCAGAGAAAATTGGCTTTTATCATTTTGATTCAAAACTTGAAGTCGCAATGCTATTAGCTGAAACAGACATTAAAATGTTGGTATTCTTTTACGTGTAAATCCGTTTTTGTAAATGAAAACAAAACTCACCGGGTTTTATAACAGAAGACATTTAAATTACAATTTTTTCCCCTTTTAATGAAAAATGGCAACATAAAGATACAGTAATCAATTTCTTCCGTTTTTAGCACTTTCCAACAAAGTTGAAAAGTGCTTATGCATTCGGTTTGTCTGGCCGCCTGGCCGTACGGCCGGATGGCCATCTGTCCGCGCTCTAACTCCCGTAATTATACTCGGATTGCTATGAAATTTTTATACGTTATTGAGGTTTACCCTCGCACGAGCCCTATTGAAAATGAAGTATCTACCATGATTAGTTTATCTACAGAGAGAATCAAAAGTTTCCCATTACATTACAGCCTATGGGGGAAATCTTTAATATGCTCGGATTGCCATGAAATTTTAGGACGTTACTGACGTTTATCCTAGCACGAATCCTATTGAAAATGAAGTTTCTACCATGATTAGTTTATCTACAGGTCGAATCAAAAGTTTTCCATTACATTACGACCCATGGGGAAAAATCGTTCATATACTCGGATTGCAATGAAATTTTAGGACGTTATAGACGTTTACCCTAGCACGAACCCTATTGAAAATGAAGTTTCTACCCTGATTAGATTATCTACAGGGGGAATCAAAAGTTTCCCATTACATTACGGCCTATGGGGAAAAATCGTTAATATACTCGGATTGCCATGAAATTTCAGGACGTTATTGACATTTACCCTAACACAAGTCCTATCGAAAATTAAGTTTCTACCATGATCAGTTTATCTACAGGGCGAATCAAAAGTTTCCCATTACATTACGGCCTATGGGGAAAAATCGTTTCAAAGGAATTTTAAAGATGTTATGCCCTGTCAAACATATTAAAATATGCATTCTATAAAATATAAGGTGAAAATGTAGCTATTATTCATTTACAGGGCCACACAAAAAGATTCCATTAGGGGGAATTGTGTGTGGCATATTTTAAATATATTAAGCTGTTTCATGTATAATAAAATTGATATATGTCACTGAAGCTTAATATAAATTATACGCTACTGTCTTGCATAATATGAAGTACATAGCATTTACAGGGCCACACAAAAGATTTCAAATAGTATATTCTTTCCGAAGTACCGTATATGTGTCCGATGATGGCTGATGGAGGGATGAAATGCATTTTAATTATGATATGCGCATTTATATTTCGCTAAATATATGCACATTATACGGTGTGCATAAATGTTATAGTTGATATACAGGGCTACCCAAAAGAGCTCACCAACGTTACTGAATATGAGCGTAAATTATTTAAACGTGGTTCTTAAATAAGCTATGCATTTTTACGCTGAACTTCATTCAATTTACTGAAAAATGTTTGCATAATATAGATAAAAGGATATACAGGGCCACGCAAAGAATTCGGTACATGGACGCCTATGAATGATAATTTATGAGAATGTGATTTCAGTTGTTTTAAAAGTGCTTTAGTTAACAATACATTTTAGCCTAATGTTGACGTGTAATAAAGGTACAATGTAAAATACAGGGCTGAACAAAAGTATTCAAGTATTTTTCCATCTAATAGTATGAATTGGTGAAAAAGAAATTTCAAGTTACTGGGTATTTTCTTGCTAATCTAAATTTTCCCATTATATCAATTGGCATATGAAATACAGGGCTGTTCAAAAGTACTGGAATACATATTTGGGTATATTTGACTATACACTATTATTTCCCTAAATAACAAAGTTTTGTTAAAGATTTCATTAAGTGTTGGAATATGCTTCATAATTCTAATCTTAACGCATGATTTTTCTTACTTGTTTCCTTTGCTTTTAATAGAAATGGAGTGCTCCTGTTGCCACGATTAGAAAAGCAGTATTAAAAACTACAAAAAAAATTAATGTTTCAAAAACAAATTAAGATACAACTTTCAAACAAATTTCATTTAAAAGTACAGTTTTTTTCCTTATATGATGGTATAAAAATTAAAAATGTGTCGTAATTAGAAGTTTAAAAATTTGTAGTAGCAAAAACTGCAATACCGAAATTTCATTTAAAATTTGAAAGTGTTGTCATTCGGAAAATGACACGCACGGTTTGACGTATGCGTTACGCACAGATACGCTTGGCCTTTATAATATAGATAGCTATTTTATTACCATTCTATACTAGGACTTCTCTCAGAGGGATTAGTCTGAGCGATATTGCTGAGGATACACATTTAATAACTTGCGATAAGTAAAGAAAATGAGATGTTACCTTTAATTGATCATTCATTGTGATAAAATATAATGATGAACATATGCGTATTGAATAGTAGAATTACAGAATCTTATACATAAAGTTGCATGTATACTATTTTTATAAAAGGGAAATCAAACCACGCATGGATATAAAATCGGAAATATGCAAAACGTTAAAAGTAATACACAAAATAAAACACCAAATTTTCTTATATTGGAATTATAACTGTTTGAAATGATGTCATGAGCATAAGCAGAAGTTCCGCACCGATTTGAGTAACTTTAAATAACAATGTTTAAGTTGAAGTTAAGTATTATGTTTGAAGATAATAGAGTGTATTTTATATGGTGTAAGATCCTTCCGAGTAGTTTATTTTGTTGAATATCTGTTTTCCACGGATGCAATGAGGTTGTCATTAAGAGTTAAGGAATCCTTTTTTAAGAATTCGTCCTAAACGAGCATTTACATCATATAAGTTACTCTGATGCCAAAGTTATAGTTTCTAACCCCAACAGTAACCTAGAAATTGCAATATCCTTATATCCTTATATATTGTATATTATAAATGTGAAAGTGTGTCCGAAAATTTGGAATAAACTTGGCTTCAAAACGGATGGATTAATGTCTTTGAATCTTTGCATATAGATAGATTATAGGAGTGGAATGAACATAGGCTAATTTTTATTTATTTTATTCAAATATTTTTCTTAATAATTCAAAATTTAATTATTTTTCATACAAAATCAATAGGCAATTTTCAGATAAAATTTAACCATTTTCCTTTCCTGTTGCCAAGAAAATAAAAAATTGGAATAATAATTTTTCAGCGGCAATGAATTTTTAACAAAAAACTTCCACGCGAAAAATTATAATAAAATAATTTAAAAGAAAATAAATATGACGTCATGTTTGAAATAAAAATAGAAGGTGTATTTTTTATAATATATTTAACAAGGATATTTGTTTAGTTAATAAGAATTTTTGTGTAAAATATGGTGACATAAATTAAAAGTAAAAAGAATGAAAAAGAATTATAGTTTTAATAAAATGGTTCACTTATGAAAATGTGACGTCATAGTTCAAATAAAACAGATACTTTATAGCAGTCGTTCGTTAAAAATACAAGGGGTATGATTATCAGTAGCTAATGGAGCGAGATAAATAATGACGTCATATTTCAAATGAATCAGAAATATTTTTTACTTATACTAATTAATAAGTTATAAGTTACATACAAATGAATATTTTTATTCAAAACTCATAATTATCAATGGAAGAAATTTTTTGTGGGGAAATGGCGGAAAATAAAATCACTGATTAATATATTTTTGGCTCGATTTTTTAAAACTTTCGAACAAAGTTGAAAAGTTATTATGCTTTCGGTTTGTCTGTCTGTCTGGTCGCTTTCCAACTTTCGTAAATATACTCCGATTTCCATGGAATTTTTGGACGTTATTAACGTTTACCTAGCACGAATACCTATTGAAAATGAAGTTTCTACCATGATTAGTTTATTTACAGGGATAGTCAAAAAATTTCCTTACATTACGGCATTATGGGAAAAAAAATTTTAATTAAATTTAACGATGTTACAGCCTGTGGAACATATTCAAATTGATATACATTTACAAACTGCACTAAAATATGCATTTTGTAAAGTATGTAGTGAAAAGGGCACTTGCTATTCATCTACAGGGTCACACAGAAGAATTCCATTGCATAAGAATAAAGGGAGGAACAGTTTTCGACATATTTTAATTATGGTAAACGATTTCATGTATAATCACATTGATATACGTTGCTGAGGCTTAATGTAAGTTATTTCATGCATAATACGAAGTGCATAGCATTTACAGGGACACACAAAAGATTTCAAATATTATACATTCTATCCGAAGTACTATATATCATGGATGATGACTGTTGCATGGGTGAAATGCATTTTGAATTATGATATGTGCTTTTAAGTTTTGCTAAATCTATGCATATTAAACGGAGAGTATAAATGTTAATAGTATGAATAGTTAAATTTAGTTATACAGGGTTACACAAAAGATCTTGGAAAGGTTACTGAATATGAGAGTAATTTATTTAAAGGTGGTTTTTAAATAAAATATGCATTTTCATTTTGAACTGCATTCAGTAAACTAAGAAATGTTTGTAGTATATATATAAAATGATATACAGGGTCCCACAAAGAACTGGATACAAGGTTGTCTTCGGATGATAATTTCTGAAAATGTAATTTAGGTAGTAATAAGGAATATTTTGTTTGAACTAAATTTTAGAAAGATACTTTCGTGTATTAAAGGCACTTGGAAAACTACAGGGCTGAATAAAAGTATTCAAGAATGTTTCTATCTATTAGTATTAATCGCTGAAAGGAAAATTTTAACCAGCAAAAAATTAGCAAATAGGGATTATCAGAAGTTTTTACCATAAATTCGCGATATAAAGTTAATTACACAAGCTTTTCATCATCGAAATTTTTGCTTGATTGATCAATTATTTCTTCTTTAAATGCTATGTGAACGAAGTCACGGGTAACTGCTAGTTCTCAACTAGTATTAAAAAATGCTCTGACGAGCACAAAAAAAATGTTAATATGTTTTTAGTATAAAAAAGGATTTGACAAGTGCTTCTGTTAACAATTGAGCATGAGGAAGGACTAGGGATCCCTTCTTGGCTACAACTCACTTCAATGCTAACTTTTAAAAAATCATATTTGCATTTTTTCCATATAAAAGAAATCAGACACAGTTTCTATTAAAATGTGCCGTGTAAAGACGTTAAAAGTAAAGATGCGACTTGATTAGACATAAATGTAAGGCAAGGCGACATAGGGCCAAAAACCTAGTTTTGCAGGTATCACATTCATGCACTGCCACTAACCACGTCCGCAAAGTAGAATTGCACAGAAAATTTATTTATAGTATACTGCAGAGTGAACAGTGCAGTTAACACGTAAAACTCGGTGGGAAGCTCTACTAGTACCGCAACATTCTTTTATATGGAAAAAGTGCAAACATGATTTTTTCAAAGTTGGCATTGAAGTGAGTTGTAGCCAAGAAGGGATCCCTAGTCCTTCCTCATGCTCAATTGCTAACAGAAGCACTTGTCAAATCCTTTTTCATACTTAAAAACATATTAACATTTTTTTGTGCTCGTCAGAGCATTTTTTAATACTAGTTATTTAACTTTTTTGGTAAAAACTGAAGATTTTTTAATATTTTAAAAATAAAAAAAAATGCTGCTGTAAAAAAATTATAAAATGATGACAGCAGCAGAAAATTTTGACGTATTGTTATTATTGAACAACATACATCTGACTTGCGTGCTCGACATGAAAGCCTGCTTAAAAGTCATCGTCAATATGTAGGGACGAGATAGCACAAGGAAATTTTACTGTACAAGAGAAGTACAACCGGAAGCTCAACACAAAATGTGTATGCAATGGAACCAACGGGATTTGAACCCACAACCCCCTACGCTCGCAAGCAATTAGCGGCATGGTGTCTTAACCACTCCGCCACGGAGGCCCCTTTTAATTTATTAGAATAATCAAAAAAGTCATTTCATGTCATTGCATTGAATTATAAAATGCATGATATGAAAAATAAACCATGGAGTCGAACGAAAAATAAATAATGAATAAGTAATGTGTTCACAATTTTATTCAAAGAATTGAAAACTATAATAAATAAAGAATACTGCCCAGTTAAACTGAAGGCATTGAGCTCACAGGCTACAAATACTAATTGCACATTAAAGCTTTATATTTTCAAGGGTTAATTCCGTTCGAAAAAAAAAAATTAAGAAGGGGAAACAGCTCTCCCCTTTTCTCTTTTTTTATACTTAATCATTGAACCTCCTATACTACCAAAGACATGCTTTATCATATAAAAAATCTATATCCAAAATTCAGAGCAAATTAGATAATTCTTAATAAAAACCCATTTAGCATTTATATAATTTAAAAAGAGTTATCCCCCTCTTTTATACTTAACCATTAAACTTCCAAAACTATTCAGAGATTTGAACGAAATCTGACAATTCTGCTTGAAAAACCCATTTATATAAATTAAGGGGGGGGACATTAGAACCCCTGTTCCCCTTATTTATACTTATTCAATGAACACCTAATAACAGTCACGGAATCGCCTCATCAGAATGATCCTAATCTAAATTTTGAACGAAAATTAATTCTGCATGAAAATCCCATTTATATCAACTAACGGGGGGGGGGGCATTAGAGCCCCTGTTCCCCTTATTTATACTTATTCAATGAACACCTAATAACAGTCACGGAATCGCCTCATCAGAATGATCCTAATCTAAATTTTGAACGAAAACTTAATTCTGCATGAAAATCCCATTTATATCAACTAACGGGGGGGGGGCATTAGAACCCCTGTTCCCCCTATTTATACTTATTCAATGAACACCTAATAACAGTCACGGAATCGCCTCATCAGAATGATCCTAATCTAAATTTTGAACGAAAACTTAATTCTGCATTAAAATCCCATTTATATCAACTAACGGGGGTGGGGGGGCATTAGAACCCCTGTTCCCCCTATTTATACTTATTCAATGAACAACTAATAACAGTCACTGAATCGCCTCATCAGAATGATCCTAATCTAAATTTTGAACGAAAACTTAATTCTGCATGAAAATCCCATTTATATCAACTAACGGGGGGGGGGCATTAGAACCCCTGTTCCCCCTACTTATACTTATTCAATGAACACCTAATAACAGTCACGGAATCGCCTCATCAGAATGATCCTAATCTAAATTTTGAAAACTTAATTCTGTATGAAAATCCCATTTATATCAACTAACAGGGGGGGGGGCATTAGAACCCCTGTTCCCCCTATTTATACTTAATCAATGAACACCTAATAACAGTCACGGAATCGCCTCATCAGAATGATCCTAATCTAAATTTTGAAAACTTAATTCTGCATGAAAATCCCATCTATATCAACTAACGGGGGGCATGAGCCCCCCGTTCCCCCTCTTATACATATCGAATGAACTCCAAAAACTAATCAGGGAAGCGCCTTGTCAGGATATACCTACATACAAAATTTCAAGTGGATCGGATATTTTTATCATGAGTTATCGCGTTACGTACGAACATACATACAGAACGGACGGGCACATCAGCTCTCAGGCTATGATAGCCTGTGAGCTAATAAATATATTCAAGGTACTTTCTCGAATGGAACAAAAAATTGTAGAAATTGAATAATTCTAGAAATTGAATAACAATTAACACAAGAATATTCCCGAAGGAATAAGAACTAAACACAAAAGCATTTCTAAGCAAAAACGAAATTACACAATTTGCATCCAATGGGATGTAAGTACCACTACCCGCTAAATACGTTACCACGAGACTCCCAGTATCCCACCAGAGATGCTGACAATTTTTAATATAGTACCTATATAAATACCTATATAAGTTATGTGACTGTCATGAAGAGCTCCCGTCTGACTGTTTCATTTTTTTATGCCTGGTGTTATTTTGCTACTTTTATTTTAGCTAGCTCAAATGGTTCAATCGCCAAATAGGTTTCCTTCGCCATTATTTTATTTTAAATATAAAACTGTCGCTGACTTTATTTAAAATACACAACTTTCATTTAAAAACACATAAATTTAAAATATATTTATATCAGATACATTTAAATTATTCGCTTTTCTTTCATCTTATAAAAAATACTATCATAGCAAATGCGGTAGCGTTTGGTATAATATGTTTAAGAAATAGAAAATGCGAACGTCTTTTTGAAATTTCTGGCGAACCAGTTGACGTACGACAGTGATTTTGTTTTCAAGAGATAGAACTCGACGAGATGAATAAAATGATAGCATTCAAAAAATTATTGCAGTTTACTGTAGTTTTTTATTTAACTTTTAACGAAAAAATGAAGACGAAAAATTCAACAAGCAATAGCTAACGTTATTATGGATGGATTAACTTCATTTTTGGTTTATTTTTATCGTCTTGATAAAACTTAGAACAGTTTTTTTTCATCTTTGTATGTTTGACGGTTTCTGAAAAAATTGAATTTATGTCTTAAACCCCCAGTTGAATATAGTCTTTTACTGTTGCGATTGTAGTTTTTTTTATTCATTGCCACCAAATTTAATATAAAAATTGTCATGTATGTATCATAATTCATTCAAATTAAATAAATCACGTGAAAAACATGGTTATTTGTTTTTATTGCGAAGCTTTTAGTTTCAGTTCTTTAAATAATAAAGTTGTGAACGCAGTGTTATTTTTTTTTCGAATCCATGGTTAATTTTTCAAATAACATGCATTTTATATGACATGGGATGATTTTCTCGAGTGCCCTAACATTTTGAATTTTAGTAGTAGAAAAAATGGGGGGGAAAAAATAAGTACATCGGAAAAAAGTATCTGGGAAAACCAAAATTTCTTTTCAGAAACTAAATGTAAGATTTTTTAACTATGATCATATAACGTCCTAATTTACATAAGGAAAAAATATAGAGTAAAACAAAACCTTCACATTCTGTCCATATCTTAAATAGCATTCAATTGATTTTAAATAGGGATGTGATGTCAAATACGCTTTAGGGTACCTAATTTGCACGAAAATTTTGTTATTTTGCCTGATATGATAACCGGGCTAATGTTTATTAAATATATATATATATTTACCTTTATTTAATTTTGTTAAATTTTATAAATCATTTCATTCTGTAGTTATTAATTAAACTTTTCAATACTACATGATTAATCCCGCCGACCAATTTCGCCAAATTGTACAAATCATCAATTTATTCACCATGTAATTAATATTGGCATAATTTTTATTTTAAATAACGAAAGAAGGAATAAATTAGTAAAACATCAATAAAAGTACAAATAAAAAGTTGAATTCAAAATCACATTATGGCATAACAAACATGGTAACCTATTTAATGTAAACTGAATGTAACATTTATGATAATCCGTTATTGATATTTAATTTTATAATTTGGCGATAATTTTTTAGTCGAAGGGATAATCGGTTATCACCTATTTTTATTCATTATTATTTTCTTTTGAAAATGATGCAAAATGGTTAATAGAGGTACTACTTGGTTAGGTACTTCTAGGTTATCCCGACGACCAAAAAATTATCGCCAAACTATAAGATTAAATGCCAATAATGGATGATCGTGAATGTCACATTCAATGACATTAAATACGATTCACGTGTTTAAAATGTCATTAAGTGATTTTTATTTCGACTTTTTATTTGTATTTTTATTAATATTCTACTAATTATTTGTTTTTTTTCGTTATTTAAAATAAAAATTATGTCTATATGTATAATTTCGCTATGAGTTTGGCAATTTGTATAGTTTGGCGAAATTGGTCGACGGGACAACTAAGTAGTACCTTAATATATATGTATGTAATTGAAGTTTGAAAACTACGCTTTTGCAAAATTGGCGCAAAATGTCATGCATATATGGCATCTGTGCCAAGAAAACATCAAATGAAAAAACACATGGTGATGCAAAAAACTCTTGTGATGGTGTGAAGTGAATGTAACATTTACGATCAGCAATTATTGGCATTTAAAAGTATTTTTTCTTGAGATATTGCCGAAAAAACATTGCAAAGATATACTTTCCCTCTCCCTTCCATTTCCAAATGTACTAAATTTAAAATTATGGAAAAAAATCCGAGTTTACTTAAAACCGTGCATAAAAATTATAGTAATTATCCTCATTTTTCTAATAGAAATTCTCAATTTTCCGTTATTGACAAACTCTACTTTAAAATCGCAAATTTAATCGGCTAAATCGCCAAGTTGCATAATGATCATCGCCACTGAATATATAAATAATGCCATATTTGCAAACTTATCGGTCAAAAAACAGTGGAACCTTGGTTTACGGCCGCCTCTGTTTTTGACAAATTCGGTTTATGACCAACTTCATTGATCAAAATTTTACTCTTTCGGCATAGGATAACTCGATTTGCGACCAAAGCTGTCGAATAGTTCAGTTGGCAACCCTCACATAACTCTTGTTATAAGTCAAGTTTGGAGTAAAGTGCGCGTATCAGAGTGCTTTGTGACCTTCAGTACAGTAAAAAAGTTAACTTATTGTTTTAGTTTTAATCAGTTTTTCGAAAATTTTAGCCTTTATTATGACTTCTAAGAATGAAAAAGCGTTTAGTGATAGCAGTAGTAAGAAGCTTTAGCGAATTACTGATCAGTTATGAAAAGAAGTAGTGACAAAACTTAAGAACGATGATAGTGTAATCAAAATAACTAAACAATACGGTGTAGATGAACCGTCGATTACTCCGATTATAAAGAACTAGCCGGATGTGGCAACTCCAAGACTATTTTCTATCTCATGCATTTAATGCGTCAAAATTCATTATTACAGTGCCAAAATCAAATGACAATCATATGCTCACCGTGAGGATTCTAAAGGCATGAAATTCCGAACATTAGTTTTTGAAATAGGACTGTTGCGGATATCGGGAAAAATACAGCATATATGCGACACTTGTTGGGAGATTTACCCAAAACACGCAATGACCAATAATATAAATCAAAGTGTACCTAAATCTCAAGTTTGATGAAAATTTGTGCATTAATTCCTGCGACAGAGATATTGTGGTAATCGGAACAATTCAGCAAAGCAGCGCCATGTGTTGGGTTATTGAACCAAAACGTAAACAAAGCCAATTCATATAAAGATTAACTGAATTTGAAGTTTGATGAAAATCTGTGCGTTAATTTTCGAGATAGAACTATTGCAAAAATAATGAAAAATGCAACACGGTTAAGCCATCTGTTGAACGATTTAAATCGAAATGTAAACAGCATCAATTTATATCAGGAATTACCTGAATATAATTTTTTTTAATCCCATGCATTAGTTCTTGAGATAGAGCGCCCAAAAATTTTATATCACATACAGAAAGTCAGATACAAGAATGGATTATGATCGTGAACTGAGGTTCCACTGTATATTATATAAAAATTTAATTACAGTTGGTGATTTCAATGTCACTTTTACAAATAATACTAGAAATGAATTTTCAGTATATTTTCATCCTTGGTTTGACATAAATCTATTAAGGCTGTATTTCGAGCGACTTTCTCCAAGGAAGATAATTTAACGAATAATTTTTTTGAAAATGTCCTAGAATATCAATTAATAATTGGAATAAGCTATTCCAATAGATATCAGGAAGGATAAATAAAAATATTTTACTTATTTTTTTTTAAATTTAAATGGGAAAATTCGTTTTTATGTGTATTGACTATAAAATTATGTTTAGCGACCTTTGGGTGTCATGATCACAAAAATCGTGCTAATGGCGGAAATATTTGATATTTATAACATCTGATTTTTAAAACAAATAGATAAGAATGCCACGAATCCTACGTGAAAAGAATAAAAATTTCTATTCGCATTATTTTTCTATAAAATATCTATTATCTAAAATTAGTTGAATCTGTCAATTTCTGTACGAACAAATTAAAATTTATTTCGTTTTTTCAAGTTTTTTGTTCATTGATTAAATAGTTCAATATTGAGCGAAATAAGAAAAAGCAGTGGGAATATTTAAAAGCAACTGAGGTTTTCTTATATTCAATATATATTTATCAAAAAATTTAAATGACTAGTATTAAAAAATGCTCTGACGAGCACCAAAAAAGGTTAATATGTTTTAAAGTATGAAAAAGTGTTTGACAAGAGCTTCTAATTGAGAATGAGAAAGGACAAGGGGTCCCTTCTTGGCTGCAATTCACTGTCAATGCCAAATTTGAAAAAATCATATTTTCGCTTTTTCCATATAAAAGAAATCAGTCACTGTTGCAATAAAATTGTGTAGTGTAAAGGCTAAATTAGAAAAGACACCCCGTGATTAAACATAAATGTAAAGCAAAATAGGGCCAAAAACCATAGTTCCCGCAGCCAGTGTTGAATTCAAACACTTTTCTCCGGGAGGGTCTTCTGTGGCTTCGGGGGGGGGGGACACAATAGAGTTCTAAGGAGATTATACTTTTTTTACCATTAAAAACACAAAATTTCAAATTTTATTGGGGGGGGGGAGCATTTGATAACTTCGGGGGGAATGTCCCCCCGGTCCACCTCCTGCATTCAACACTGCGTGTAGCGTATCACATTCACGCAGTCCCACCATAAACTGTCGCAGTGTAAAACAGCACAGAAAACTGAAAACAGTTGCAGTGCAGAGTCAACAATGCAGTTAACATGTAAAGCACGATTGAAAGTTTTCCTAAAAAGTAAAGATAGAAAGTTTTACCAAAAAGTAAAGATATAAAGTTTTACGCATATTTCTTTTATATGGAAAAAGCGCAAATATGATTTTTTCAAATTTGGCATTGACAGTGAATTGCAGCCAAGAAGGGACCCCTTGTCCTTTCTCATCCTCAATTAGAAGCTCTTGTCAAACACTTTTTCATACTTTAAAACATATTAACCTTTCTTGGTGCTCGTCAGAGCATTTTTTAATACTAGTAAGTAAATAAATTAATGTACTTTTTCAGTAGTTATACATGACGAAAAAGTTCTTGGCGGGAAAAGAAATTTGGCAATGTATATTCTAGCAACTTATTTACTGTTTCATATGCACAAGCATTTATTTTTCTGATGTCAGTACAATGTATTTATGGTACTACTTGATTATCCTGTCGACAAAGAACTATACAGAAACTGTAAGATAAATGCCAATAATGGATGAACATAAATGTTACACTCACTTGACATTAAACACTCTATACTTGTTTCTTGAGTCAACAAATGTTTTTAAATTCTATTATTTATTTGTATTTTTATCAATGTTTTACTAATTTATTTGTTCTTTTGTTATTTAAAATAAATTTTATGCCAATAAACCCACAGCTCTTGATATTAAGTGAGAAAAATATAAAATATTTTATTAATTTTATTTTATGGTTATATCCGCCTACATTTTTTGACTAAATAAGAAGCATTTGACTCTTTACAAACTTCCGCTAACATTGGTATGTTTTATGTCCCTTAATAAATTCTATTAATACATTTAAAATATTTTAATGTTATTCACATATGCGATATCTTAAAAATATTTCTTTATGGTTTGATTTAATAAATTCTGGATTAAATAATGAAAACTTTTATTAGTATTATTTTATTCGAAATCATCTAAATAAATCAAATTTTATATTTGGTACATCTATATGTCATAAGTAAACGTCATCATTAAAATAATCCCTTTCGTTGGGGATTTTTTTAAAGCTAAATTCATTAATTTTCTAAACTTAAAATTTTAGAATGGCAACATTTTCCCTTTTGAGTAAATTGGCGAATAGTTTGGCGATTTCTATAAATTGATGAAATTGGTCGACCTATGATAATCAAGTAGCATCGTATGTAATGTAAATAAACAAAGTACGCATTTTTGGCACACATATCATATACGCACCATGTTAGCGTGATTTCTGCTAATGTCATATACGTATCATCGAGGTATTTAACTGGTGCCAGAGTGTCGTTATTTTGTTTGATATGGTAACACGGATGTTATTGTTTATTTATTAATAAATTGGGTACTACTTGTATCCCGTTGACGAATTTCGCCAAATTATACAAATCTCTAAACTAACAGCCAAATTTTGCATATTTACATAATTTTTATCTTAAATAAAGAAAGAACAAATAAATTAGTAAAACATTAATAAAAATACAAATAAAAAGTCGAATTAAAAATCACTTGACGACGTTTTAAACATGCATTTCGTGACAAATATCATTGAATGTGACATTCACGGCCAACCATTATTGGCATTTTGGCGATAATTTTTTTGGTCGACGGGATAACCAAGTACTACCATAAATTGTTTATTTACTTTTATTTCTTTACTTTTACTTACTTTTTTAAATTATATAAATTGTTTTGTTCTATAGTTATTAAATAAACTTTTTTTTTATTTATAGTTACTAGGGGGGCTCTGGCCCCCTGCTCGCTACGCTCTCCAACCCCCCGCTTTATCGCTTCGCGATTCCAAGTTGTAAACTACCCCTTCTTGCTGCGCTCGCCAATACCCCATGGTATAAATAAGCAGTTGCAGACCTTTCAAATGATGTGTCACACGACTGGTGTTGTAAAAAAAATAAAAATGTGCTTCCCCTGGGGGGCAGAGGGGGGGGGTGACACACAAGACATCCATAATATGAATAGGCAGTTGCAGATCTTTCAAATGATGTGTCACACGACTGGTGTTGTAAAGAAATTAAAAATGTTCCCCCTGGGGGGCAGAGTGGGGGGTGACACACAAGACATCCATATTATAAATAAGCAGTTGCAGGCCTCTCAAATGATGTGTCACACAACTGGTGTCATAAAGAAATTAAAAATGTGCCCCCCCCCATAGGGGGCAGAGTGGGGGGTTGACACAGAAGACATCCATAATATGAATAAGCAGCTGCAGACCTTCAAATAATGTGCACACGACTGGTGTTGTAAAGAAATTAAAAATGTGCCCCCCCTGGGGGGTGCAGAGTGTGGGGGTGACACAGAAGACATCCATAATATGAATAAGCAGTTGCAGACCTTTCAAATCATGTGTCACACGACTGGTGTTGTAAAGAAATTAAAAATTTGGCGAAGTATCACAGTTATCGCCAAGTTGGCGTCACTTTTGGCGACTAATTTTGGTCGCCAAATTTGGCGATATATCGCCAAGTTGGCGACAAACTTGGCGATTGTTGGCGATGGTAGCTTTTCTCTCTTTATGGTAACCCATACGGCGGTGCATAGACGGAGCCCTTTCCTGATTGGTTTATTCGACTCATGGAAGGAGTGGTCCGCCCGGATTCGTTATTTCCGGAAATCTTACACATCAGCATCATTTTAGGAGTCATTCCTTTTAAGGCTAGTTTTATTTACTATAGAAGGATTCCCTCTTTAAAAATATATATGTAACTGATATTCTAAAACGATATTTTCGTCAAATTGGCGGCAGAGAAAAAAAAAAAAAAAAAAAAAAAAACACGCGCCATTGCGGTTCCTTTATAACATTTGTGCCGCACTTTTTTTTTAATAGAAACAGAAATAATTTATACGAAAACAAAATAAAAAGTTCATCAGGTTTTTTTTCAGAGCTATTTATATATTTCGGCATTATAGCCTCCCTTTTTGAAGTCAGAATAGCACCAAACTTTGACAAATGGATGAGTATTAATCTGACCCTCTTAACATTAGTAGTAATTGATCTAGAATCATCTAACGTACCTTTAAAAAAAGCTGACACAATCTCACGTCCGAATCATCTGGGAGTGCACCGCTCTTGTGTCGCGCCAAACCGGATATATTACCGGTACGTCCTTCCCTTACATCACAAAGGCTCAAATATATGTTTATAAAAATTTAAAACCATATTTTTAAGCTTCTTAAAAGAATCTGCTAATTGGTCTTTTGGCGCCAATTTGTATTTATTCGCCAAACGCACCAACAAAAAAGAAATAATGAACTCTTTCTTCCCTTTAATGTTGCCCTGATCGCTTAAATTTGTTGATTTCGTTATGTGAACCTTCAGATTTAGTAAGATGCGCAAGTAAATAAAATTATGAATAAAGTAACATATTACAATGCTTAGCATAAATTTAAGGGAGACCAATTTGGTTGCCAGGGGCGGCCAGTAACTTAAAAATAGGAATTTAATAAATATTACAATGCTTAGCTTAAATTTAAGGAGACCAATTTGGTTGCCAGAGGCCACTAGTAGCTTAAATAAATAGGAATTTAATAAATAAAAAATATTTTACTTCGCTTGTCAAAATAGATAGTGTATATGATGCATGAAAATAACAACAAAGAAGTATTTTTTCACGTGATTTATCTAATCTATTTATTTATGTTACATACTTAGCAATTTTTATGCTCATTTAAACTTACGTGCAACAGTTACAAGAAGAAACAAATATAAGAAAAAGACTATGTTCAGCTGGAGATTTCAGACATAAATTCGATTTTCTCAGCGACCGTTAAACATACAAAGATGAAAAAAAAAAACTGTTTTAAGTTTTACCATGAGGATTAAAATAAACTAAAAACGAAGTTAATACATCCACGGAAACGTTAGCTAGACTTAGTTGAATTTTTTGCCTTCATTTTTTTCATTTAAAATTAAATAAAAAACTATAGGAAGCTGCGGTAATTTTTTGAATGCTATCATTTTATTCGTCTCGTCGAGTTCTATCTTTTTAAAAAAATTCCTTGCCGTATCTCAACTGGTTCGCCAGAAATTTTAGAAGTTGTTTGCACTTTCTTTTTTCTAAACATATTATACCAAACGCTACTGCGTTTGCTATGATAAATTGGGATTTAAAATTTGTCTAGAAAGTTGTATGTTTACTTGTGAAATTAAACTGTTGAATCTTTTATAAATCGTTCATAACGAGAATATTATATCTTAAAAGTTACCACTAAAAAAAAATTTCTTATTATATCAATATCAAAGAATTCTCAATTTTAGAACTTTTTTTGCTCGTGTATTGATGGAGATTATTGTACCGATACAAAATATAGTATATTTTTCAGTAAAGATGGTTACCAACATTTTTCGCCTCCATTATTTTTGAAATAGGCTAGGTACTTCCAATGATAACACCTCAAAAACACACAAACGTTATTGTTTTAAAGCATGGAAGTACAGAATCAAAAGCTATTTATCTCATATTATATGCACATAAATTATCTAATTGCTGTTAGCAGATGCATTTATAAATATACATAGATCAATATAATACTTCATTTTTCTTTTCTTAGTATTTCTTAGTATTCATTTTTTTCTTTGTATCATTCAGTAAAAAATTCACTTTCTTAAACCAGAATTACGTCAAACTTTTCACAAAAGCGCCAAAGTCCATATAAAAGTGAAGTACTGTGAAGAGTATTAAATAAATGGTGGCAAGACACTTAGCCAGCCGCAGGTAATAAATCGTCAAATATTGTTCTTTTCGCCCTCTCTCGAAGTGCATTTTTTCCGTACATTTATAAAACACGATTTTGAGTCATCTGAATTACAATTCAAACAAATAAATAAGAGGAAACAATAATCGCATAAGTCAAAACATTTTATTTCAACATAAAGGAATTGTATCTTAGTTACACATGTGGAAAAAAGCTGTTTTTGGCAAAAAAAACGTAGTCTTTACTAAGTTTGAATCCGAGTATAAAAAGAATCTTGATTAATTAAAATGTTATCCGGCTTTTAGGATACCGGTATTTTAATACAGAAAATGTTGTTTCATTTGATTGGAATATTCTGCGGATTTAAAAAATAACATATTCTATAAGAAAGTTCTGGTATGCAATAAGCGGAGGCTTGGCATTTCTGCATAGGAATATTTCGTAAACTGATATTTAACCTTAAAAAAAAGCAGCGGCCATTTTTCGGGTACAAAAAGTAGTGCTAATTGTTTCATTTTGCATACCAGTAGTATAGTAGTGGGGGTTCCACCCGGCGTCCGGCGTTGACCTCTGCATGCTGCTTGAAGGTCATCCGGCGTTCGTCGTCTAAGAGGGGGATGTGCGCGTCATCGCACGTCACGCAAGGTTAAGATGACATCATCTTAGAGGATGAGTGTGTTTCAGATAAGATTTTTTTTTTTTTTAATTTTAAGCGGGAATTTTAGGGACTTTAATTTTTTTCGGCGTACAATAGTATGATAGGTTATTTTAAAATGGGGAATTTTTTTCAAGATTAATTTGGGAAACTTTTAATTAACGTGAGCGTGAGTTTTGAGAAAATTTTTTTTTTTCACCGTGGTCTTAAACGAGGGTTTATTTTTGATTTTTAGCGGGAATTTCGGGGAATTGAATTTTTTTTTGTTGTGTTATAGTATGAGGTGTATTTTTAATTTTAATATGGGGACTTTGAAATTTTTGGTGCAGTCTAATTTGAGGAATTTATTTTTTGATTTTAAGCGGAAATTTTGGTGAGATTGATTTTTTTTTTTTTTTTTTTCAATATGCCCTGATTCGAGGGCTATTTTTTGATTTTAAGCGGGAGATTATTATTAATTTGTTGTACTCATGTACAAAAGGTATTTATTTATTTATTTTATTCATTAAAATTATTTATTTAATTAATTATTTTTTGAGTGAATTTTGTGAAGATAGAAATTTTTAGGGAAACTTTATTTATTTATTTATTTTTTTTCACCCAAGCCTTGTACGAGGGCTTATTTTTTTATTTTAAGCGGGAGATGATTATTATTTTGTTGTACTCATGTACAAAGGATATTTATTTATTTATTAATCTTTTCGCAAGTTAAATTTTTTTAATGAGGAAATATTTGATGGGGTACTTTTTTTAGGAGGATAATTTTGAAAGATTGAAAACTATTTTGGTTATTAAGAAACTAATAATTAATTTTAGATGGAATTTTGGGAAGATTATTTTGCTGTACTTATGTACGAGAAGTATTAATTTTTTTTCACAGGTTAATTTTTAATTAAGAAATGTTTTAATGAGTCATTTTCTAAGGAGTCATTTTTAGAGATTGATTTTTTTTTAATGAGTTAATTTTTTTAAGTGGTAACAACTTTTAATGGGGAGACTTTAAAATATTTTTCGTGCTAGCATTGAATCGCGCTCGTCTCCCTAACAGTTTAGAATCCGCGGTTTTCTTCAAGCTGTGGAAAATTTAATTGATTATTATTATTATTTTGTGTGAGTTGTATGCATGTATGTGTGTGTATGTATGAATGTATGCGTTGTATGTATGCATTGTATGTATGTGTATGTATGTGTATGTGTGTGTGCCCTACAGTTTTAGGGGGTTATTTCGGGGTAACAAATCAATTTAAATAATGATACTTTTAATTTTTTTAGGGGGTAACTTATGAAGTGACTTTTTTCGTGCGGAACATTGAATCAAGTTCATTTTTTAAAAAATGAATATTGGAAGAAAATTCAATTAAATTAGTTTTTTTTTTAAATTTTGTTAATTAAAACTAACACTGTTTCAAAAATGTGTATATTTCTTAACAGAAGCACTTTAAATTAACTAACAGTATTTTTATACTAGGCAAACTTCTGGTGCAATTTTCGTTAATATTATGAAAAAAAAATAATTATTATTATTGCGCATTAGAGAATCAAGCTATTAATTTTTCATTACCTGATTTTACTATTTAATTTATATTTGAAATTTTCATCCAGGTGATAAACTTACTTTAACAGTTTAATGCAAATATCGCACAGCATTCAACTTGATCAAGAAAAAGAAAATCACTTTTTCTTTACCTTACAGCTGATAAGTGTGATTCATTCTTATCTGATATCGAGAAACAGGGGTCATCTTATCTGTGAATCATAGCTTTTGCGATAGGAGCCTAGTCTAGGAGTTATTAATAATCTTATTAATTACGATGTCTAATTAAAATGTCTTACAATAAAGTCATTTCTTTTGAAAATTTAGGATCTATTTATTTCTATCAAATGAGAGGCTTTTTTTTTTTTTTCCTTAATGATTTATTTTCAATAAAACTAGACTATTTTTCTATACTTAATTAGCCAAATAATAAATGTGTCATATTCATATAGGGTTAAACTATTATAACTATCGTATAATTAAAATGAATTTAAGTGATTACAAAAATAAGTGTTCTAAAATTATAAGTATTTGGAATTCATATGAGATGATTTCGTGTCATATAACATTAAGTTTTAGAAAGTGCATGTTTTTAAACCCATTGTATCTATTTGTGTGTCTATTTCCATAATAAAATGCAGTTCAAAACACTCAATTTGACGGCATGTTCTACCATGCGCTTTAATTGAACGATTTGAGTTGGTAAAAATGGAGTATCATTAGATAGTTTCTTACAAAAAATACTAATTTTAACTTATGTCACAAATTTTTAGCAGGGGAAAACATTTAAATGTAATGGTGTGAAGGCGCGTTTCTATGAATCTTCAAATACATATGGTTTTGTGTATAATAATATATGAATTAAATATTCAATGAAAAAAATATGAATTTAAAATTAAAAAATATTCATTAACAATAAATGATAACTTGAAATGTCTTGTGTAAATAAAAAATCTGATTTTACATTAAGTAAAATATATATATGTTTTATGCAATTTAAAAATATGAATTTAAAATTAAAAATATTCATTATCAATAAATGATAACTTGGAATGTCTTTTGTGTACATAAAAAATCTGATTTTACATTAAGTAAAAAATATAAATGTCTTATGCAATTTAAAAATATGAATTAAAAATTAAATAAAAAATATTCATTTACAATAAATGAAAAATATGAATGCCTTATGTAATTAAAAAATACGAATTAAAAAATAAATAAAAAATATGAATGTCTTATGTAATCATATATATATTATAAAGCAGAAGTTCTAAAACTTCCAAACGAGTGTTTTCAAAAACTACCCGATGGACTTTTTTGCCGATTGTATCATTCGACAGGAAATATTTTTCCGAAGGTTTATGATTCAAATTTACAGGGATAACTCTGATTTTTCGTGCTAAATTTCGTATTTTTCGATTATTTTTGACGGAAGGGTTGCAACAACTAATTTTTTGGCGATAATTATATTTCAAAAAAGGAAATGAAATGCTTTCTCTAATGGAAAATAATATAAACATTTCGAAAAAAAAAAACTGTTAATTCATTGATTTAAAATAAATAATGATAAAAAGAAGAAAATCCGTTTAATGCAAAATAATATTATGAAAGGAAAATATTTATCTTTAACGAAAAAAAAAGCATATTTATAATATTTAAAAAGTAACTCAATGTGAAAGAAAGTTTTTTAAGTGATACAATATTTGGCTATTTATTTCTCTCGAGCCAGATTAAAAGAAAACAACATCTCAAAAATTTCATTAGGTAAAACATAAGTATTTTTTTTCTTTCTTTTTTTAAAAACATTTTTAAATCTAATTTCCCCGTTATGTGTTTTACAGAAGAAACTCGCAGAATTAATTAAAAAAACAAAAAGGCTTTAATTGTTATTTGTATGTTGTTTGTTCAATTGGGTGTTTCACTCTACTTTTGCGCCAATCAATGCGATTCTAAACACACACACACACACACACACACACACACACACAAAAAAAAAAAAAAAAAAGACGGAGCGATGTTTGCAAGAACTATTTTTTCTCTCTCTCTCTTTTAATGAGTGAGAGCATTTTTAGGAAAAATTTTTACATTTAACTTGAATACATATATAGCAGTTAATACCACAAAAATGAATAATATTTAAATTTTAGGGTAAATGTCTTTCCACATACATAGATATTGTAAAATAATTTAACTGCAACTTTTAAAAAATTTTTTGGCACAGATATCTCTTAGGCACTACATTGGTGAGATTTGTCTCTTACGTCAATACCGTATATACATCTGGGTAATTTACTGACGCCAAAGTGTCATTATTTTGCTTGATACGACAACCCGGATGTTATTGTCTATTTATTAATAAATTGTCTATTTACATTTTTTTTCTTTTTTTCCCAATTACATAAACTATTTTAATCTAGGCACATTTGTCATACATGCGCCACATTTGCGCGATTGCAATAAAGTGGCGATTTTATGCCTCACTTGGTAACCTGGCTGTTGTTTTTTTGTTTATTAATTTTTCTTTTCTTTTCTTTTCTTTTATTTTTTAAAGGATATAAATAGTTTTTTTTTTATAATTATTAACTAAACTTTTTAAAATTTATTGTTATTTTCTATTTAAAATGACAGAAAATAATTGTAAACTATATATGTAACTGGTATTTGAAAACAAAATTTTCTCCGAATCGGCATCAGAAGAAAAAAAAAAAACGCGCCAATGTGGTGCGTATATGTCATGTATACATTTTTTTCACTATACTAGAGTATTTAAACATGCTGTATAAATACCGATTATTGTTTTTTCCAAACATGTTTGGCACCGATATTATATACACACTGAGGTATCTGACTATCGCCAAAACGGTGTTATTTTGCCTGATATTGTAACCCAGCAATAGTTGTTTCTGTATTAATAATTGTTTATTTACTTTCAATTTCTTTTTAGAAATTCTATAAATTTTTTTGTGCTATAGTAACTTTTTTATGGTACTTCTAGGTTATCCCGTCGACCAATTTCGCCAAATTATACAAATCGCCAAACTAATAGCCAAATTATACATGTTGACATAATTTTTATTTAAAATAACGAAAAAATAAATAATTAGTAGAATATTAATAAAAATATTAATAAAAAGGCGAAAAAAAAATCACTTAATTAGATTTTAAACACGTGAATCGCATTTACTGTCATTGAATGTGCCATTCACGATCATCCATTATTGGCATTTAATCTTATAGTTTGGCGATAATTTTTTTGGTCGAAGGGATAACCTAGAAGTGCCTTTTTTATTAAATAATATTTTCGTTTTAAAATAACGAAAATAATTTTTTTAAATGCACATTTCTTCGCTATTCTAAAACGAGGATTTTGCCGCATTGGTATTGGAAGGAAATCTTGCAAATCCAGGTTTGTGCCGGAGTGTTTTGTGAAATATGATATTTTCCAATGTATATTGAATGCTACTTGATTAACACGTCGGCCAGTTTCGCCAAACTATTCAAATTTACATAAATTCATTTTAAAGAACGAATGAACAATAAACATAAATAAAAAATACAAATTAAAAGCCTAATTAAAAAGCACTTATGAAGTAAAAAAATACGTGTATCACGTGTAATATCAATTGCTATCATACTTACGATCATCGGTTATTGACATTTATTCCTATAATCTGCTATTAATTTTTTTCTCGACAGAATAATCAAGTAGTACCGTACATTGTACAAACTCCATTTATTAATTACAAAAATAGAGCTAAATAACTAAATTTAGGTGCAAATGAACACACCCATGTTGTAAGAAAGAGGCACAAATGTCATATATGCACCATGTTGGAGTGATACATTTCTGTCGCCACTTTAACGGAAACTTCGTTTTCAAATGACAGATACATTTCTATTTTCTATTTTACTTTTCTGTGTATTAATTAATAATTAAGAGCATAACATTTTGTATCATTTTAAAATGCAAATGAAAATAAATAAATAGTTCATTAATAAATTAAAAACAAAGCTGGATTGTTTGGGGTGATACATTTCTGGCGCCACTTTAACGGAAACTTCGTTTTCAAATGACAGATACATTTCTATTTTCTATTTTACTTTTCTATGTATTAGTTAATAATTAAGAGCATAACATTTTGTATCATTTTAAAATGCAAATGAAAATAAATAAATAGTTCATTAATAAATTAAAAACAAAGCTGGATTACCATAAGAGGCATAAAATGTCCATTTTGTTTCAATCACCCCAACCTGATGCGTATATGACATCTGTATCAAAAAATGAATTTCAAACATTCAAAAAATATTCACCTTATTTTTCCAAGGAAAACTTTATTTAACTTTATTTATTCTGCTGCATTCCAAAAACGGAACACTGTAATAGATTTGTCAAGAGCAGATGTACGTTGCGAAATATAATATAATATTCATAGAGGATGTATTAAGGTTTCCACAGATACCCATATCCTCAAGTTGAGAGGTTTAGAGTTCAAAAACTATCAAATGAAAATGAATCACTTGAAAATTGTTTAAATTCAATGGTCAATCTCTGCGATCATAATGTTCGCTATTTTAGAAGTATGGTGAATAGACAATATTTAAATTGCTCTTTTCATAATTGACTCATTTATCTATCAAACTCTACAATAAATGGTCAAATGAAATATTTTTTTTCTTAAAAGCCCGAATTTTATCGAATGCATAAGCTGATACAACGACATAATATATTTTATTATTATTTTAATATATTTTGGCGTCAACGGGCCTTGATTCCATTGTTGTTGTTTTTATTTTCGGCTCTGTTTTGTTATTTCTAGCTCGCTGAGTTTTGGCACTGATGAAGAATCTCGACAGTAGATTCGAAACAGCTGTTTGCTAACTTTTAATGCATTTTTGGTGCATTTATAATCGTTGGAATTCTATCTTTAAATACAATGGCGTTTTGTATGATTTTCAGAAATGTGAAAGAGCATTCGAGGTGAAGTTGCTTTAAAAAACACAATCATATTCAATATTTTGTTTGATTCATGTTTTGTTTTGGAAAACAGACCAGCGCAGCGGGCTTAGCCTGCTAGTTTAAAAATATAAATTAAAAATTAAATAAAAAATATGAATTTACATCAAGTAAAAAATATAAATATCTTATGACATTTAAAAATATGAATGAAAAAATTAAATTAAAAAATTTTCATTAACAATAAATGAAAAATCTGAATGTCATATGTAAACTAGGACTTCCCTCAGAGGGATTAGTCTGAGCGATATTGCTTAGAACAGAGTTTTTAAAATAATATGCTAAAAGTAAAAAGAGATTCTATCTTTAATTGAATATATTGTCACAAACTGAAGTGATAAAAAAGAGCAAGGTGAATAGTACATTTTCAAAATATTACATAAAAATTCCTATACACGGTTAAAAAATGAGAAATCAAACTATACAAAACAGTCACGCATAAGTATAAAATTTGAAGAATACAGCTACAAAGCGCTAAAATATCTTGTATCGGAATTTAAACTCTTTGAAATGACGTAAAAATATATACATCAATTCTAGTACCTAAAATTGGCGCAAATCATGATGGTTGAGTAGAATGAGGGATTTTTTATATGGTGTGTAGTGCCCTTAAATAGGTAGAACAAAATAATTAATATATATAATAATATAATATCTACATCTGTGTTCAATGTATGCGATGAGGTTTTCGATAAAAAATTGGGGTATTCTTACTTAAAAAAAAGGATACACAAAATCCCGAAAACGCCAACAAAGGAATACAATCTGTCGTTTCGAGTGTGTTCCAGATATGCTCAATCTGATTTAAATGGGTCGTGCATGCTGGCCACTACATACGCTGATTTGTTTTCGTTTTAAACCCATTCCCATGAAATCGAGCTGTATTTCGCTTTAGCATACATAAAATAAAACGAATCGGCAATCATGAATGTAGCAGAGAGTTTACAGAGGTATACGCTGCATACTTTCTGGATTTTTTAAGAATCACCTTATCTCTCTCGCCCTCTTTCTCTAAAAGCCGCAGTACATACATTCTAGGATATATTTTATAACTTGAGCATATACTCTCTGCTTAGAGCGTATATTCTCTATTTTTTACGATTATTCCACTGTTGGCAATTACAATAGCATAAGATATGAACGAGATCTGAATATCTCGTCTGCATAAGCTTTGAGCCGTCAAAGTGTCATCACATCCGTCAAAGTGTCACGTGATTTACAAATCTGAACATATTTTTTTCAGCATAACATGCTGGCTCAAATACGCCAATGTGAACTCGATTACGCCGTTTTACCGGAAAAAGGTTATTATTTAAAAGGCCTGCTAGTAGCAATTGAGAAAATGATTCTATGATAAAATTCCTAGATTAGTAAAGCTGAAAAGTTAATGTACCACCCCTCATACTATTTTATAATGGAATTCTACGTGTAAAATTACGTGTAAATGAATAATAAATATTTTTTGCGTGGCATGTTCTACAAAATATGTATTCTAGTGCTCTTCATAAATGCATATCAATTTCATTGTGTTTCGATGGGCTTAACATCATTAAAAAGAGCTTAAAACTATTTCATCCCATTGGCCGTAATGTAACGGAATACTTTTTATTGTCCCTGTATTCGAATTTATCCGATTTTATTAAAATTTGCAACGACTCAACAAAATTCGGCAACAAATGGATATTTAAAATTTCAAACGATTCCATAGGATAGTTTTTGTGCTGTTATATGTGGAGATACAGACGAACGGATCAGATGGCGACTATAGTTACTAAATATTTTATATTAGTTAGGGACACACCTAAAAAAACAGTTAAATTTAAAAGCCCACGCAGAAATTGAAAACGCATTTCCAGAGATTATTGCCCAAAAACAGTATTGTAACCGATTTCTTTTGTATATCCTTGTAATTGGATTAAAAATGCTATGAATATCCTGTTATAACTTAATCGTAATGAAATTCAGAGGTTTATATAAGTTTCGTAAATTTACTATAGCGTAATTTCATTAAAATACTCTGCAAAGGATTTCCCCCAATAGACCATACTGTAATGAAAATCTTTTGGGTGCCCCTGTAAATAAACTATTAATCCCACATACTTCATATACAATATCAAACATGTCTAGGAGACCCTAAATAAGGTTTCCAATTGCATATAAATCGGTGTATATTTACGGATGTTTGAGTGTGGACAGAAGGATAGACAAACCGAATGCATAAATATTTTTCAGCTTTGTTGGAAAGTGCAGAAAAAAAGCAACCTCACAGGCTGAAGATCACGCCCACATCGATTTAATGGCAAAAAAAAGGTAGGGTCGATGTGCCAGTAATGGGCCACCTCGCACTTTTTTGTTTATAAAAAAATAATAAATAATAGTTTAGCTTTTATTATTTTTTTCTGAACTCCACCTTGCATGCTTTATAAGCTGGATTAATTTTTTACACTTTTCGTCAAAACAATTAGGAAGCAGAAAATAAAGTTTCACAGTTTTTCTGTTTTTCACTGAAAATCTTAATGAACATGCTAAGAGCAGACTTTACTTACTTAGTTTATAACTTTTTTATTTTTCCGTAAAAATTGAATGTTTTTGTTTGGTTAGCAATATAAAACATTGAATTTAATGTACCAAAGGCCATTAACAAAATTTTATTTATTTTTAAGATTTTAGGAGCGGTGGTCCATTACTGGATTGTTTATCTCGCGATTGCCCAGTAATGGACCACCCGAGTGACCAGTACAAAAAGTGTTATTTCAGTAGAGATAAAATATTTTGATTTAACTGAAAAGCTAAATAATCAAATTTAATACTTAAATTTTACCTATTAGAATTTAATAACAGCAATTTCTTTATAAATAGTTGTTTTTAAAAAGTCATCCAAAATTGGTATAAAACACAAGCAGAACATTTGACAAAATCTAGATGTGCCGTTACAAAAAAAAGTTGGTTCAGAAATGTAAAATCATATTTGGAAGAAGATATTATTAATATTTTCTTCCGAATTCTAAAGCATACAGAGAGAATTTTCAATAAGGTTAAAACAAGGTTTCTTTTGTGCTCTTAAAACAAGGAAAATTTTGAGACCAAAATCAGTTAAAGATGTGCATTATGTAGTACCAAATAACGAAAAAGAACAAATCACTGTTATGGGATGTTTTTCAGCAAATAATGAGATTGTTCCATTGGTGATAATATATCCATATAAGCATCTCTGAAGGGAAATTGTGGAATCAATCTGTACCAAATTGGTGGGCTATATGATTATCTGAAGATGGTTGGATAGTGCAAGAACATTTATCATTTTAAATGCATTCTAAAATTCCATATTGAGCAGTTTGGACTATCGGAAAGGGAAGATAAAAATGAAGATCTGTTATTTATATTTCACAGTTGCAAAGCACATCACTTAGATAATGATATGAATGAACATTGGAGACTATTTTTTTAATGCCTTATTTTATCTAAACTTGATTTCAGTAAAACATTGTCTTTATCTTGTAAATCCTTTAAATTTAAATATTTTGTTGTATATCTTTACAATATAAATCCTTTAATGTTAGTTAATAATCAACAGTTAATAGTATCATTAATATTTTGTTTTATATCCACATTATAAATCCTTGATTATAATAAATTCATAACTTAAACTTAAATATTTTGTTTTATGTTTTTTCACTATAAATCCTTTAATGTAATGAATTTCTAACTTAAGTTTTAATATTTTTTTTATTATTATGCTTTCATTAAGTTCTGGAGCAAAATACAATTGAAACCAGTTGGAAATTGCACGTGAAGCGTAACAAATGAGGTTCGTTTGTACGACAACGAAGTTTTAAAAATATACAGATCTTCCTGATATAGTAGACAATACTTCGGATACAGTACAGTGGTTGAACTCTTTGTGTTCCTATAAACACACAGGAAGTAATTTTCATTACACCTCAGCAACGTATATCATATTCATAAAATGTGGCACAGTTTAATGTAATTAAAACATATCCCAAACAATGTTTCCCCGTATAGCATTATGTAGTAGAATACTTTTGTGTGGCCCTGTAATTTAATAATAAATATTCTTTGCATCTCAGATTGTACAAAATTTATATTTTAGTATATATATACGTCATAGGTTCATGTCAATTTTATTATATTTGAATGAGTGTAACACCATAAAAATGCATTTGCAACTTTTTCCCCTTTGACTGTAATGTAACGGAATACTTTTGATAGTCCCTGTAATTGATCTATGCATCTGATTATCATAAGATCTGAAATGACTCGACAAAATTATGTAATATTTATATGTTTTAAATTTCAAACGATTAAAATGCATTTCAAACTTTTTCCCCATTGACCGTAATGTAACGGAATACTTTTGATTTTCCCTGTAATTGATCTATTCATCCGATTTTCATGAAATTTGAAATGACTTGACAAAATTATGTAATAATTATGTATTTTAAATTTCAACCGATTCGGTTGGATAGTTTTTGCGTTGTTATATGCGGACAGACAGATAGACGGACAGACAAACGGACAGATAGACGGACAGACAAACGGACAGACAGACGGACGGACTGAACGACAACTATAGGTGCTACGTATTTACATAATTACGAACGCACCTAAAAGCAATTATCTGTTATTTTGTGGGGTGGCCCATTACTGGAACATAGGCGGTCCATTACTGGAACATAGGTGGTCCATTACTGGGCTTTTGGGTGTTTAGACATATTTCTATTATTTAAAATTAAATTTTTATTTCTATTGGGAAATGTAACTATGGGATTAGTTAAATATTGTTGAAAGATTAATATAATATGAAAAAAAATTGCATACAATAATTATAACTATTAATAAAAAATTATTTTTTAGAGAAATTCCTTAAGGGGGTCCATTACTGGCACATCTACCCTACTTCTTGGTTATCCTGTCGATCAAAAAACTATCGCCAAACTCTAAGGTTACATGCCAATACTGGATGATTGTAAATGTTACTTTCACTTGTCATTATTTACGATACGCGTGCTTGTTACGTCATAAAGTGATTTTTAATTCAACTTTTAATATGTATTTCTTATTGTATTTTAAAAATGTATTTATTCTTCTGTTATTTAAAATACAAATTAGGTCAATTTATGTAATTTGACAAACAGTTTGGCGATTTGTGTAGTTTGGCGCAATTGGTCTACGAAATAACCAAGTATTAGAGAAAAAAAAAAAAAAAAAAAAAAAGCTCTCCAAAAAATTTAGAACAGGATATGGAACTTTTTCATATAATTAGCGCCAAAATATCATTATTTACATTGCATGGTGATCTGGCTATTGTTGTTTGTTTATTAATAAATTGCTTATTTTTTTCTATATATATATAACCTAAATTTAATCGTGCTTTTAATTGTTACTTACTGTTTAAAATAATCGAAATTCGTTCAAAAATTATTTTCGCAAAATTTGCGCAAAACCCGATGCGTATATGATATCTCTGCTCTAATTTCACGATAATTTTCAAATAATATCTTTACCTTGTCGTTTTTATAAATCATGGTCCAGTTTGAACTTCAGGAAATTGAGATTTCAATCCTGGTGATCGTTTATGCTTATTTTTACTCGTAAATATGGCACAGATGTCATATTTATGAATAAAAATATAAGCTACATGTTAGCGCGAATTTTTCCCGCCAAATTGATGAAAACGTTATTTTTGAATATTGCTATAAGTGTTTTACGATTTATGATTTATTGTGATATTCATATTTTTATTATATATTTTATTATGTTTATTACTTATAACTGTTTATTCCTTGCTTCAACTATAGTTCCTTTTTTGATATTACTTGATTATCCTGTAGACCAAAAAATTATCGCCAAATAATAAGATAAAATTCCAATCATGAATGATCGTGAATGGCTCCTTAAACAATGTAAACAAGAGTTTAAAACGTCATCAAGGGCCTTTTATACCGCTTTTTATTTGTATTTTTATCAATGTTTCACTAATTTATTTCTTCTTTCGTTATTTAAAATAAAAAAAATATGTGAATATGTACAATTTGGCGAAATTGATCACGAGATAACGAAGAAGTACCAATATTTTATTTCAGCACATATTTTATTTAAACACGACATAATTGTTTCCAATTTGCATGTGCGAAGGTGCGAAATATAAAAGATGCTAATGGCGGCTATTAAGCATATTTAAATTAACAACAAGAACAAATTTTTTTTTTCAGTTTGTTTCTTAAGTTTAAATATAATTAATTGTACTTAAAAATTGTTTGCTTATTTTCCTTGCTCCATGTGCTTAAATTTGGGAATCTAACGAAAATATACAACCGGTAAAAAGTGACGCACACAATATTTCTGTGACGTATGCAAATGAATTGGGCCTTTTATCAGTTTTTTAAAAATAGTTTTAAAACTATTTGGAACTAATTTTTGAAAGTAGGTGCATTCAGTAGGTTACTCTCATAGGTACCGTTTGGTACAATCAGAATCGCAATCCGATATGTATTTTTCCAGATTTGCTTAACGAAAGAGTTATGCTTGACTTTTAATATCGTTACGTACTATGTGTATTAGTCTTCTCTTCGTCAAGACAACTATTTACTTCATGCACTCTGATTCGGTTGTCTACGAAAATATCCAGTCAGTGAAAAATGACGCACACCAAGTATCTGTGACGTATGCAAATAAATTGTGCTTTTTTATCAGTTTTTTAAATATAACTTTTAAACTATTTGGAACTAATTTTTCGTAGATAGTGCATTCACCAGTTTACCTTCATAGGTACCTACTGGTACAAAGAGAATCAAAATCCGACAAGTACTTTTTGAGATTTCCTTGACGAAAGAATTTTTTTGACTTTTAATATCGTTTCGTACTCTGAGTATAAGACTTCGCTTCGCTCAGACAATAAATATGTATGAATAAAAAAAATAAAAAATAAATATGAATTTACATTAAGTAAAAAAAAATATATAAATGTCTTATGTAATTAAAAAAATATGAATTTAAATTAAGTAAAAAATATTCATTAACAATTAATGAAAAATATGTATCTCTTATGTAATTAAAAATTAAATGAAAACTATTAATAATAGACACATTGAAAAATATTCTTACCTTAAAAGTGACTGTTATATGCTTCTTCCAACTGATATCCAATGCGACCTACTTGCTTGCATGCTTGGGAAAAATGGAGTGATAATACAAAAGGCTTTTCTTTTAAAACATAAACTCAACCAATCATAGGTTAGCAGTGTTGCACTTGCGCGCCCTCTAACTGAATATACTGCGTGCGAGACGAGGCGTATTCATCATTCTGTATGCTGCTATCAACGTGCAATGACGTAGATTAGTGTCTGAATAGTTTTAGGTTAATATTTCTATTTTTAATAGTTAGAGCATAATGGAACCAATACAAAATTCTTCTGAGTTAATTGAGCTAACGAATCAACACCCATCACCTGGATTAAAGGATCAAGACATGGAATTCTCATCGTCACCTGTTTCGAAGGATGTGAATCCCTCATCGTCACCTGTTTCGAAGGATGTGAATCCCTCATCGTCACTTCTTTCGAAGGATGTGAATCCCTCATCGTCACTTGTTTCGAAGGATGTGAATCCTCATCGTCACCTGTTTCGAAGGATGTGAATCCCCCATCGTCACCTGTTTCGAAGAATGGGAATCCCTATTCATCTGATCTGCGACAGTTACCTTTTGTATGTTCAACTTGTAACCGTGCCTTTTCTCAAAAGTTTATGTTAAACAGACATGTAAAATCTCATCTGCAGAAAAAGCCATTTCCTTGTGACTTGTGTGAAAAAACATTCGTTGAAAACAGTGATTTGCAACGACATAGGATGACACATTCCAAGGCTCCGATTATTTTCAAATGTGATGTATGTAGTGAGATGTTTTCAAGAAAACGAGAGTTGTTAAAACAAGATTACCCATAAGCCAACCAAACAATATAAATGTGACGTTTGTAATGACGTATTTTCGAGAAAGTGTGACTTCTTGAAACACAAAAAGGGTCATAAACCTTCTAAAGAATATAAATGTTATGAGTGTACTGAAATACTAAAGAGCAAGTCTGATTTTTTTTTGTCATGTGCGTAATTCGTATCAGCTTTCAAACAAACCCGTTCATTCATCCTCTTTAAAAGATGAGTTGTATGAAAAGGTGAAACATTTTCAAAGAATTAATGCCCTTGGTTTGTGTACTCAAACTGTGATCTATTCAAATGAAGAGAACGACAAAGACTTTCACACATTTTTTGAAAGTGTTCAATCTGATGTTTCGAACGAATTACATTTTCAAATCGAAGAGAAAAAATCGATGAAATGGTATGCAACTGTACAAATTCTCGTGAGTCGTGAATCTAGCGATGGTGAGCATGAGACTGCGACACCCTTTTTTCGCTCTAAAACTGTACTGGATTTGACAAATCAACATTTACCTTTGCATATGGAGGAGGCCTTTGCAAAAATTATGAATTCCTTCGAGAAGTTCGCTGCCCTGGGTTCCGGTTGGATATTGGAACAAGTTTTTTACATAGAAGTGACATCAGCTAAATATAGTACTGTATAACATATTTGTTTGCTGTATGATTTTTGTAACTGCTACTGAAAACGATTAATAAATGATATGTGATTTAAAAAAACAGTGTTTTTTTTTTCGAAATCATTGACAGATTACTTTATTATAACCAAAGTTTTTCATCAGTTTGAAAAATTATGACGCACACCACCTCATGAACAAATTGGGAACATTCAAAGATCATGAAATTGACGTGATTACATTAATCCTAGAAAAGCTTATAACCTTCAAGATAAGAAAGCGGCCAAGTCCTATAAAGCTGATATTTTTAGATTCATTTAAATTTTTGCCTATGTCATTAGAATTACTCACATGTTTCGAACCCAAAGTCATTCAATCATACTTCTCATTTTTAACTCGTGAGGTTAAACCTTGGGGAATTAAGACCCATAATTTAGTAACTAAAAAGTAAGAAAGATCATCGAAAGTGGTTACTTCGCACATTAAAAATAATTTTTATTGTGACTGAACATATAATAATCATGAAGAAAAGAAAAAAATCACATATATTTAGGATTACTTTCAGATTTTATGAGTCACCTAACCAGTAAGATAGAAATTTACAATTCTTATGAATCACTACTAATGCTTAAATTTTCAAACACTTGCTTAATTAGAATCTTTTGTATATTAGTTTAACAGAGATAGTGTGATTATTTGGTAATGATTTTAGTGTCATTAAAAAAAATAATAATAATTATTATTTTTTTAAAGTTAATTATATCAAAAATATAAGTTCATGTTAAAGGTTTGAACAAATTGTTAAAATAATTTGTAAAACTTCACAAATTATTTTAAAATGTTTCACTAATATCTAGCAATCGACGAATTTTAATAGCCATAATCATTTATATGAGTTAGGTTTTCTGTTTTAACTGTTAAGATATAAGATTCCCCCTTCAATTACACCTCACTGATAAGATTTAATCAACCAACCAACCTTTCAACTGTTTTCCCAATCAATTATTATGTGAGTTAGGTTTTCAGTTTTAATTGTTAAGTTATTACATTCCCCCCCTTCAATTACACCTCATTGATAAGTTTTAATCAACCAACCACCCATCCTTTTTCCGTAATCAACTATTTATCTATCCTAACAACCAGCTATTTGTTTACCCTAGTAACCAAAAAAGCTTTTATCGACATATGAACAAAATTTTTAAAATGTAAGACTCATCATTTTGTAATCGAAAAAACAATGACTTATGTAATAAAACATTCCTTACTTAAATGAAACCTTCTCATGTGTTTAGTAAAACTTGGAAAATTTATTTAATACACAAATTTAATGTTAACAGACAAGGTCATCACACTTTTCCTAGTATTTTACTAACATTTTACCAAATATCTTTTGAAAGCAACAGGGTTTTAAATGATTATTTTAATAAAAATTCTCACTTGTAAGTGACATTATTAAACTAACTTGAAAAATTAACTTGGCAAAGCAGGTTGTCACTATTCCAACTTAGTAATATTAATAAGTCTTATATTATTATATTCAACCTGTTTGGTTATGTCCCAGCATGGCTTTATAAAACACATCTTAAAAATCCTTTAATATTATAGTTTATAAACATGCGAATAATTCAGTTGGTTTTTTATCGATATTATTTTCGCTTTTATATCACATCATATGATATGAAAAAAACTTTAATTAAGTTCTTAGATTTTTAAAATAATTTCCTATGTTAGTAGTTCTTAACATTTCTTTGTTTCATTGGGTAAAAATATTTGATGATAAAAATTTATACTTTACACAAAAACAGTTTAACATGGTGTTATGAGATGTGCCTGCAAAACTTTTAATTCTATTTTTCCCATATCACTTATTCAAATTAATAACTTGATTCTCTAATGCGCAATAATAATAATTATTTTTTTTTCATAATATTAACGAAAATTGCACCAGAAATTTGCCTAGTATAAAAATACTGTTAGTTAATTTAAAGTGCTTCTGTTAAGAAATATACACATTTTTGAAACAGTGTTAGTTTTAATTAACAAAATTAAAAAAAAACTAATTTAATTGAATTTTCTTTCAATATTCATTTTTTAAAATGAACTTGATTCAATGTTCCGCACGAAAAAAGTCACTTCATAAGTTACCCCCTAAAAAAATTAAAAGTATCATTATTTAAATTGATTTGTTACCCCGAAATAATCCCCTAAAACTGTAGGGCACACACACATACACATACATACAACGCATACATTCATACATACACACACATACATGCATACAACTTACACAAAATAATAATAATAATCAATTAAATTAAATTTTCCACAGCTTGAAGAAAACCGCGGATTCTGAACTGTTAGGGTGACGAGCGCGATTCAATGTTAGCACGGAAAATATTTTAAAGTCTCCCCATTAAAAGTTGTTACCACGTAAATAATTTAACTCATTAAAAAAAATCAATCTCTAAAAATGACTCCTTAGAAAATGACTCATTAAAACATTTCTTAATTAAAAATTAATCTGTGAAAAAAAATTAATATCTCTCGTACATAAGTACAGCAAAATAATTTTCCCAAAATTCCATCTAAAATTAATTATTAGTTTCTTAATAACCAAAATAGTTTTCAATCTTTCAAAATTATCCTCCTAAAAAAGTACCCCATCAAATATTTCCTCATTAAAAAAATTTAACTTGCGAAAAGATTAATAAATAAATAAATATCCTTTGTACATGAGTACAACAAAATAATAATCATCTCCCGCTTAAAATAAAAAAATAAGCCCTCGTGCAAGGCTTGGGTGAAAAAAAAAATAATAAAGTTTCCCTAAAAATTTCTATCTTCACAAAATTCAGTCAAAAATTAATTAATAAAATAAATAATTTTAATGAATAAAATAAACAAGTACCTTTTTTACATGAGTACAACAAAATAATAATAATAATCTCCCGCTTAAAATCAAAAAATAGCCCTCGAATCAGGGCATATTAAAAAAAAATCAATCTCACCAAAATTTCCGCTTAAAATCAAAAAATAAATTCCTCAAATTAGACTACACCAAAAATTTCAAAGTCCCCATATTAAAATTAAAAATACACCTCATACTATAACACACACACACACACACACACACACACAAAAAAAAAAAAAAAAAAAAAAAAAATCAATTCCCCGAAATTCCCGCTAAAAATAAAAAATAAACCCTCGTTTAAGACCACGGTTAAAAAAAAATCTTCTCAAAACTCACGCTCACGTTAATTAAAAGTTTCCCCAAATTAATCTTGAAAAAAATTCCCCACATTAAAATAACCTATCATACTATTGTACGCCGAAAAAAATTAAAGTCCCTAAAATTCCCGCTTAAAATTAAAAAAAAAATTCTTATCTAAAACACACTCATCCTCTAAGATGATGTCATCTTAACCTTGCGTGACGCGCACACCCCCCCTCTTAGACGACGAACGCCGGATGACCTTCAAGCAGCATGCAGAGGTCAACGCCGGACGCCGGATGGGCTGGAACCCCCACTACTATACTACTCATACCAAATACCGATTGTAATATTGATATATTTATAATAGTGATAAATTAATAATAACTTTTCAAATTCCATTTATTTCATTAAAAATATAATTATTTTATTCATTTAGTTTAAAAAGTAAATAATTTTAACTAATTTCATAATACTTTTGCAATGTCACTTTGCCTTGGCCATCTTTTTAAAGCATTTAGAAAATGGTTGTTGTTTTCAGTCAAATATAGATCTTCGGTTGTCCGCATTTTATTTTTTTATAACTGATCGAGAAATATTAATGCTTAATCCATAACGTACATTATATATGACTCTGTTATTACACGAGTCACCTTTTTGATCATCATAAAAATTATGTTTTTACTAATTTTTATTAACTCAATAGGAAAAATTTTGTGCTTCGAGCAATAGATGTCCGCATATCATTTATTTTCTTTAACGAAATTCTTTGCATTTAGAAGAATTTTTATTTGAATAGGAAATCCAAATGTTGCTGTTAATAACGAAGAAAGTAAAAAAAGTTACAAAACGAATAGATGCATACTATCAAATATGGAAAAAGGGCGAATCCAAAAAAGACGTCGTATGAAATGTCATCTTTTAAAGCAAAAAACCGAGATCTGGTTATCGAGCCTACTGATTACGAAATGTGCATTATATATATTTTTAAAAATAACTGAAAATATTGCTTTTTTTTTCTTTTGTACAGTTTTGACTTCGAAAGGTGCGCTATGCTACAAAAAGATATAAGCGGCTATGAAAACAAACTTGGTAAATGTCCATGCTCATTTTTACAAATAAATATGGCACATTGGTGCCAAAATAGCGTTTATTTGCCTAACATGGTTATCATATAAATGCTTTAATAAATTGTTTGTTCTAAAAGTATTATCATTTATTGGTTGTTATTTCTTTTAATAACAGAAAATGTTTTGTTTATTCCTTTTTTATTTCCTTTTGGAATACTAGGGGGGCTCCGCCCCTCTCCTTGCTGCACTCGCCAATACCCCATGGTATGAATAAGCAGTTGCAGACCTTTCAAATGATGTGTCATATGACTGGTGTTATAAAGAAATTAAAAATGTGTCCCTCTGGGAGGCAGAGTGGGGGAAGGGGCGCGACACACAAGACATCCATAATATGAATAAGCAGTTGCAGACCTCTCAAATGATGTGTCACACGACTGGTGCTGTAAAGAATTTAAAAATGTGCCCCTCCTGGGGGGGCAGAGTGGAGGGTGACACACAAGACGTCCATAATATGAATAAGCAGTTGCAGACCTTTCAAATGATGTGTCACACGACTGGTGGTGTAAAGAAATAAAAAATGTGCCCCCCCTGGGGGACAGAGTGGGGGTCGACACACAAGACATTCATAATATGAATAAGCAGTTGCAGACCTAACAAATGATGTGTCACATGACTGGTGTTGTAAAGAAATTAAAAATGTGCCCCTCGGGGGGGCAGAGTGGGGGGTGACACACAAGACATCCATAATATGAATAAACAGTTGCAGACCTTTCAAATTATGTGTCACACGACTGGTGTTCTAAATAAATTAAAAATGTGTCCCCCTGGGGGGGAAGAGTGGGGGTGACACACAAGACATCCATAATATGAATAAGCAGTTGTAGACCTTTCAAATGATGTGTCACACGACTGGTGTTGTAAAAAAATTAAAAATGTGTCCCCCCTGGGGGGGCAGAGTGGGGGGTGACACACAATACATCCATATTATGAATAAGCAGTTGCAGACCTTTCAAATGTTGTGTCACACGACTGGTGTTGTAAAGAAATTAAAAATGTGCCCCCCGAGTGGGGAGTGACACACAAGACATCCATAATAGGAAAAGGCGGTTTCAGACCTTTCTAAAGATATGCAACACGAGGTGCTGTGGATAAAAATTTAAAAAGTTCTCGTTTGGGGGGGGGGGCAAAGTGGAGTGCGGCGCCCCAAACATGCATAATTGGAATGGGCAGTTATAGTACTTTTAAACTATAGGGGGACTCCGCCCCCCTGCTCGCTACGCTCGCCAATACCACATGGAATCGCTTCGCGATTCCGTTCGATTCCAAGGAGTGGTCCACCTGGAATCGTTATTTCTGGAAATCTTGCACATCAGCATCATTCCAGGAGTCATTCCTTTTAAGGCTAGTTTTTTTTTTACTACTAGAGGGGCTCCGCCCCCCCCCCTGCTTGCTACGCTCGCCAACCCCCCGCGTAATCGCTTCGCGATTCCAAGTTGTAGGCTATCCCTGCTTGCTGCGCTCGCCAATACCCCATGGTATGAGTAAGCAGTTGCAGACCTTTCAAATGATGTGTCACACAACTGGTGTTGTAAAAAAATTAAAAATGTGCTCCCTCTGGGGCGGCAGAAAGGAGGTGACACACAAGACATAAATAATATGAATAAGCAGTTGCAGACCTTTCAAATGATGTGTCACACGATTGATGTTGTAAAGAAATTAAAAATTTGGCGAAATATTACAGTTATCGCCAAGTTGGCGTCACTTTTGACGACTAATTTTCGTCGCCAAATTTGGCGATATATCGCCACGTTGGCGACAAACTTGGCGATTGTTGGCGATGGTAACCTTTCCCTCTTTATGGTAACCCATACGGCGATGCATAGACGGAGCCCTTTCCTGATTTGTCTATTAGGAAGGAGTGGTCCGCCCGGACTCGTTATTTCCGGAAATCTTACACATCAGCATCATTCTAGGGGTCATTCCTTTTAAGGCTAGTGTTTTTTTTACTATAGAAGGATAGAAGGAAATAAATAACTTGTTATTATAATATGTTTTATGTGTCTCTTAATCAAAACGATGTTTTTGCCTAGTTGGCATAAAAAATTTCACGAAACCTGGTGCTTATGTAGGTGCTTTAAGTATTTTATTTATTTATAGTATCATTGTTTTTACATACCACTTACTTGTTCTTGTATATAAAAAAAGGTAAGTGGCCCCTTCACGCAATATAAATTGTATAAATCTTTAAAAAATAACCCGCGTTGCACCCACTTAGGAATCGATTCTTTTTTTTTTTTTTTTTTTTTTTTTTTTTTTTTTTTTTTTTTTTAATTAATGCCCAATTTCTGAATCGCTCCCAGGTATGCATACATATTCCGAATTTCAAAGCTGTGTGCCAACAGGAAATGGGTGAAAAATGGGCACAGATGTCAAATACGCACCAGGATACATAATTGGAGTCAAACTGATATTACTTTACCTGAGATGGTAACCCAGCTAATATTATTTATTTATTCATAAAATGTTTATTTACTTTCATTCCCTTTTTTAAAATTATATAAATTATTTGTTTTTATCATTATTAATTATTTTTTTATTTACTGTAAGCAATTTTTGAAAATAATAGAAAATAACTTAAAAATGTGTCTGTAAGCGTTATTTGAAAACGGAGTTTTCGGCAAACAGGCTTTAGAAAAAAAATTGCGCCAAATCTGGAGCGCGTGTGGCATTCCATGCCGAAAAATTGAACAAGAATTGACTTTCACAAACAAACAAGATATAATTTAAAAGAAAACGTGCAATAAAAATAAATAAAAAGAGAAAATGATGTCATAAAAAGAAATACTTTATTAAAAAACGTAATTATTCCTAATTTTCACACACGAAGTATAAAATATTCTTTTAGCGACTAGGACTTCCCTCAGAGGGATTAGTCTGAGCGATATTGCTGAGAATGCACATTTAATAACTTGCGATAAGTAAAGAAAATGAGATGTTACTTTAATTGGTCATTCATTGTGATAAAATATAATGATGAAAATAAGCATATCGAATCGTAGAACTACAAAATCTTGTTGCATATACTATTTTTATAAAAGAAAAGCAAACCATGCATGGATATAAAATTGGAAATATGCAAAATGTTAAAAGTAATACAGAAAATAAAACACCAAATTTTCCTATATTGGAAATATAGCTCTTTGAAATGATGTCATGAGCATAAATAGAAGCTTCGCACCGATTTGAGAAACTATAAATAACAAACTATTATATTTGAAGAGAAATGGAGTGTATTTTATATGGTGTGAAATCCGTCCGAATAGTTTATAATGTTGAATATCTGTTTTCCACGGATGCAATGAGGTTGTCGATAAGAGTTAAGGAATCCTTTTTTAAAAATTTGTCCTAAACGAGCACTTACATCTTATAAGTTACTGTGATGCCAAATTTATAGTTTCTGACACCAACAGTATCCTAGAAATTGCAATATTCTCAATAAATTGGGTTTAAAACTTTTTCTAGAAAAAAAATGTTTAATATGTGAAATTAAACTGTCGAATGTTTTAGAAATAGTTCATAACGAGAATATTATATCTTAAAAGTTGCCACCAAAAAAAAAAAAAAAAAAAAAAAGATTTTAAATTTTTAGTCATATCAACATCAAAGAATTCTCAATTTTAGAACTTTTTTTGTTCGTGCATTGATGGTGATTATTGTTCCTACGCAAAATATAGTATATTTTGCAGCAAAGATGGTTACCAACATGTTTTGCCCACATTATTTTTTAAATCGGCTAGGTACTCCCAATGCTAACGAAAAACACACAAACGTTAATGCTTTATAGCACAGAAATACAGAATCAAAAGCTATTTATCTCCTATTATATACACATAAACAGGGGTGGGGAAATAAATCATTTTGCTCGCCAGTGGCGAGTGGATTTTCTCATAAGGCGAGTGCATTTTCAGTTTTTGAAAAACTGTAGGCAATAGGCACATTATCAGAAACACTTTTTTAATCTAGATATTTTAACTTTCCAAATTATTACAGTGTAAGTATGGTACTAAGTTCTATCTAATATTAATCTTACCTTTGTTACATATATTTCTTAATATTATACAAGAAAGAATTATGAAAATACATTGTAGTAATAGTAATTTTGTCTGTAATCGCGTTCGATTTTGTCATAACTATTTTCAACTGCGTGTGTTGCATCTTGCGGGCTGGCGAAATAAATCCTTGGCTGGTAAGAATTTGGAAAATTTCCCCACCCCTGCACATAAATTATCTAATTAGTGCTAGCAGATGAATTTTTAAATACACATAGATCAATATAATGCTTCATTTTTCTTTTATTAGTATTTCTTAGTATTCATTTTTCATTTATTTATATTATTCAGTAAAAAACTCACTTTCTTAAGCCCGAATTACGTCAAACTTTTTATAAAAGCGCCTAAGTCCATATAACAGCGAAGTATTGTGAAGAGTATTAAATACAAGGTAGTAAGACACTTAGCCAAACGCAGGTAACAAATCGCCAAATATTGTCCTTTACGCCCTCTCTCGAAATGCATTTTTTTTTCGTATATTTAAAAAACCCGATTTTGAGTCATCTTATTTAAAATTCAAATAAATAAATGAGAGGAAGCAATAATAGCATAAGTCAAAACATTCATAAGTCAACATCAAGGAATTGTATCGTAGTTACACATGTGGAAAAAAGCTACTTTCGGCCAAAAAACGTTGTCTTCACTAAATTTGAATCCGATTAAAAAAAGTACCGTGATTAATTAAAATGTTATAGGCAGAGCTGCCAAGTCTCCGGCATTTTGGGTACCGGTATTTTTATACAGAAAATGTTTTATTAAATTGAAACATTCTGCGGATTTAAAAAATAACTTTTCCTATAAGAAAATTCTGCTATGCAATAAGCGAGGGTTTGGCATCTCTATATAGGAATATTTCGTAATCTACTTTTTAAAATTAAAAAAAATCAACGAGCATTTTGCGGGTACAAAAAGTATTGCTAATTGTTCCATTTTGCATACAAGGTACTGATTGTAATATTGATACATCTATGGTGATAAATTTTCAAATCCCATTTATTTCATTAAAAATATAAATCTTTTATTCATTTAGTTTAAAATAAATGGTTTTTAACTAATTTCATAATACTTTTGAAATATCACTTTTCATTGAAATATTCATAATTAATCCATAACGTACATAATATATGACTCTGTTATTACATAAGTCACCTTTTTATTATCATAAAAATTATGTTTTTACTGATTTTTATTAACTCAATAGGAAAAATTTTGTGTTTTGAGCAATAGATGTCCGCATTTCCTATTATTTATTTATTTTAACAAAATTCTTTGTATTTAGAAGAATTTTTATTTAAATGGGAAATCCAGATGTCGCTGTTAATAAAGAAGAAAGTTACAAAAAAGGGCACAAAACGAGTAGACACATACTATCAAATATGGAAAAACGACGAATCCCAAAAAGACGTCGTATGAAATATCATCTTTTAAAGCAAAAAAACGAGGTCTGATTATCGAGCCTACTGATTACAAAATGTGCATTACATTAAAAAAAAAAAAAATGCTGCAAATATTGATTATTTTTTCTTTTGTGCAGTTTTGGCTTCGAAAGGTGCGCTATGTTGCAAAAAGATATAAGCGCCTATGAAAACACACCTGGTAAACTTTCATGCTCAGTTTTACAAATAAATATGGCACATATATGCCCTATATACACCGAGGTACCTAATTGTTGCCAAAATGGCGTTTAGTTGGCTAACGTGCTGGTTATCATATTGTAATAACTTTGCCTCTTATAGATTAAAGCTAAGTGGTTGGTAGCGTAAGTGCCGCTCGGCAAATAATCCAGGCAATTTAATGGAGAATCAATTATTTATTTGTAACAATAAAAAAGGTTCTCTGTATTAAATTTTATATACAGCATAAATCATTTTAGAACTCGTAGGATCTTAATCCACCAGCTCCAAGTCCAAAGTTCTATTTCAGTCCGCAGAATGTTCAGTTTATAAATCACGTAAAGTTTCTACAAATCAGCAACACGGCGTTCTCTAAACACCGAAGATGAGACTTGTCACCGGCACTCTCCTAGCGAGAGTTCTCTTCCTCCGTCTCACTTGGGTGACGTCACCCTCTACAGCTCCCGATCCGAGCTGATCCACTTTTCTCAGAGAACAAATCCGAGCTCCGAGCTCTGTTCTCTCTCTTCTCACTCCGAGATCAAAATCTTCCCTGCAAAACCTTGGCTTCCTCTTTTTCTTCTCAGCCAAGACCTCCCCTAAAGGTCACGAACCAATCATCAGCTTTAATTCGTAACATCGTCTTATGATTCGTACCTGAAAATACACGCCTATGGCGACAATATGTCTGGTCTCTGTGCTTTCATTTTTGCGTCGGCGTGCCATCAAAGGTGCGACTCGTGTGGTCCCCTATTCACGTTAGTGTCGCCCGCCTGTCTTTTCAGCTAATCGATGATGATTTAGCGATCCTTTTAAATCGCCGCTCTTTTCATCTTGAGAATGAAAGCCATTTTGTGTTTTCAGTTCCATAGTGAAATCTCTTTTCAGAAAAAATGTCTTTAAAAGCCTGTGATAAATCTAAATTATCACAATATAAATGTTATAATAAATTGTTTGTTCTAAAAATATTATCATTTATTGATTGTTATATCTTTTTTAATAACAAGAAATGTTTCATTTATTCCTTTTTTTTTTCATTTTGAAATAAATAAATAACGTGTTGTTATAGCATGCTATATGCATCTGGTAATCAAAACGATGTTTTGCCTGATTGGCATAAAAAATCTCGTCAAACCCGGTGCTTATATCTCTAGTATATTATCTCAAGTATTTTATTTATGTATACTATAATTGCTTTTACATACCACTTACTTCTTTTGTATATAGGAATAGGTAAGTGGCTCCTTTATGCAGTATAAATTGTATAAAACTTTAAAAAATAGCCCCGTTGCCCCTTTTTGGATCGAATTAAAAAAAAAATCAATGCCTAATTCCAGTATTGCTCCCAGGTATGCATACATACTCCATATTTCAAAGTTGTATGCCAACAGGAAACGGATGAAAAATGGGAAAAAATGTCACATATGCACCAGGTTATATAATTGGCGTCAAAATGGCATTATTTTACCTGAGATGGTAACCCGGCTTTATTTATTTATTATTTCTTTATTTACTCATAAAATGTTTATTTACTTTCACTTCCTTCTTTTAATTATATAAAATATTTCTTTTTATAGTTATTAATTATTATTATTATTTTATTTACTGTAAGTTCTTTTTGAAAATAGAAAATAATTTAAAAATGTGTATGTAAGTGTTATTTGAAAAGGGAGTTTTCGCCAAATGGGCTTTGAAAAAAACTGCGCCAAATCTGATGCGCTTGTGGCATCCTTGCCGAAAAATTAGTGAACAGAATTGACTTCCATACACAAACAAAATGTAAGTTAAAAGAAAACATGCAATGAAAATAAATATAAAGGGAAAATGATGTCATAAAAGAAACTTTTTATTTAAAAACGTAATTGTTTCTAATATTCACACGCGAAATATGTAAAACATTCTTTTAGCGATCAAAAAGTGCTGTTAAGAGATTATCACAAAATCTCAAAATCAAAGTTTTTATGACATTTTTTAATATAAAAAAATAACAGTTTTATTTTCTTGCATGATTAAATTTTAAAATGTTTTATTGCGTTCAATATTTCTGAGTGCGAAAATGATTACTATTTACTCCATGTACTGATTCAGTTATCTACGAAAATGTCCAGCCGGTGAAAATCACGCTCACCAAATTTCTGTGACGTATGCACATAAATTGTGCTTTTTTATCAGTTTTTTTAATATAACTTTTAAACTATTTGGAATTAATTTTTAAAAGTAGGTGCATTCACCAGATTACCTTCATAGGTACCTATTGGTACAAACAGAATCAAAATCCGACAAGTACTTTTTGAGGTTTGCTTGACGAAAGAATTTTTTTGAATTTTAATATCGTTACGTATCTCTGAGTATAAAGACTTCGCTTCGCTCAGACAATAATTGTTCCTAATTTTCACACACGAAGTATAAAATATTCTTTTAGCGATTAAAGAATGCGATTAAAAAAGTTTTTATGACATTTTTTTATAGAAAAAAAAAAACAGATTTATTTTCTTGCATGATTAAAATTTTTTATTGCATTCAATATTTCTGAGTGCGTAAATGATTACTATTTACTCCATGTACTGATTCGGTTATCTATGAAAATATCCCGTTGGTTAAAAATGACGAGCACCAAATTTCTGTGATGTATGCAAAAAAACTGTGCTTTTTAATCAGTTTTTTTTTTCCCATATAACTTTTAAAGTATTTGGAACTAATTTTTACAAGTGGGTGCATTCAGAAGGTTACCTTCATAGGTACCTTCTGTTCTGGTAGAAACAGAATCGAAATCTGACAAGTATTTTTTCAGATTTGCTTGACGAAAAAATTTTATTTGACTTTTAATATCGTTATGTACTATGTGAATAAGATTTCGCTTCGCTCAGACAATTATTTATGTTTTTGTAGTGAATCTTAACATTATTTCAAACAAAAAAAGTGCATGAATCATTTTTATTGTTATGGTTATGAATGCCATTAAAACACTTGAAGTTTAAAAATAAAGTTTGAAAAGACGTGTAATCATTTATGGACAGCCCCTTTGAATATGTGTTGATAGATATCGCTGATATTAAGTCGCGGATCAAATTTTTCCTTTTTAATATTTACCAGCGCAGTTGAAAAATGTGTATGAATTCGGTTTGTCTGTCCATCTGTCTGTTCTTGCTCTAACGTGCGTAAATATAGTCCGATTGTCGTGAAATGGATGTATATGTTAGTGGGATTCAGTATGGCACGTTTTGTATTGAAAAGGGAGTGCGTTTTTTTAATTCTTCTTTTTTGGTTCATTTGCAGGGCCACTCAGAAGAATTCCATTACATTACGGTATATGTTGAAAAATCACTTGCCAGTGCCTGGGTTCGGTTCTATTTAGAAAAAGTTTGTCCACGTTCTAACAACTAAAACAATAAAAATTTAATCTTGCGTGCTCGAAACTTACTGAGTTAAAATGAGTGGATTAATTGAATTTTTAATCCCAAACTGATTTTGATTCATCGTCGTAGAAAATAGCATTTATAATTACGTCAAAAAATTATTTAAAACGTTTTGTTTGAAAGGCCTTCTAATTACAACATCCGTTAGTTATATGTTATAAAAATAACAGGTTGTTGGAACCTGTTACCTGTAAAAGAGTGGAACGATGTAACCTGTTAACCAAAAATAACTACATTTCCCATCTCTACTGAATGGAGAAGTTACATCTTCTCTCCACCAGATGGCGTATTCGAGCGCTTGAATCGCCAATACCGGCTACTTGAGATTTTAGTTTTTCCCAAAAGAATCAGACAAATACTTTTAATTTTAATAATCTATCATAATAAAGAGAGAAGGATGTTTGTCTGTCAGCGCTGTTCTGAAGAGACTGCTGCACGTAGAGTTACAAAATTTGGAGGGAAGGTACTTTTTTACATGTAGTTTTGCACCTCGAAGCCCGATTTTCGATTTTTTATTTAGATTTTTTTTAATAATTTTTTTAGGCGATTTTTAGCGTTATTTTTGCGGTTTTATCCCATTAGTGAAAGGAATACGGTTTCATTCTTTTAACCCAAAATAGCAATTTTTTTTTTCTCTTTTCAACAAAGTTTATTCGGAATTTGTACAGCGATTTTTGAATTTTTAACGAATTTTTAATGCGATTTTTAGTGTTTTTTTTCTCATTTTGCGGCTATTTTTTGAGATAAATAAAACGAAAATCGTTTTAAATTTTTAGCCTAATGCCCTAAATTTTGTGTTTGTTATGATTTTTAGATTTTAACGATTTCTAATGCGATTTTTAACGTCTTTTAAAGATTTTTGCGTTTAGCATCTAATTTTTTTTCATAGTTGTTCTATCAAAAACTTGAGCTGTTGAGAATGCAATAAGTAGTATTTTTTTGTGAAATCTATCTAAAATGTCAAAAATTTAGATACCACTATTTTCGAATAGCAATTTCATAAACTATCTTAAATTCTTGCTTAAGACTGCTACCCCCTCGAGTTATATATCACCTGATAGGTTATTTAACAGAGTATGGTTTTGATAAAGTTTTTGAAGAATAGAGTGCTCTACCTGGTGGTGGAAAATGGAACTAATAGAACGCTATTTTTTAAAATCTATAATAATAAAGAGACAAGTTTGTGTGTGTGTCAACGCTGTTCTGAAGAGTCTGCTGTACGTAGAGTTACAAAATGTGGAGGGAAGGTATTTTTATACATGTAGTTTTGCACCTCGAAGCCCGATTTTCAACTTTTTGATTAGATTTTTTTGATAATTTTTTTAGGCGATTTTTAGCGGTTTTTTGCAGTTTTATCCCATTAGTGAAAGAAATACGGTTTCATTCTTTTAACCCAATATAGCAATTTTTTTCTCTTTTCAGCAAAGTTTATTCGGAATTTGTACAGCGATTTTTGATTTTTTAACGAACTTTTAATGCGTTTCTTAGTGTTTTTTTCTAATTCCGTTTTTTTTTTTTTTTTTTTTTTTTTTTTTTTTTTTTTAGATTGATAAAAAGAAAACCTTTTCAAACTTTTAGCCCTAAATGATTTTTAATGCGATTTTCAATGCGAATTTTAATGCTTTTTCAAGATTTTTTGCGTTTAGCATCTATTTTTTTCATAGTTGTTCTATCACAGGGTTGGCACGGTTTAAACCAATTGGTTTTAACCATGGTTTAAACCACGGTTTAAACCAAATGGTTTTTTTCTCAAAAAAACCAATTGGTTTTTTTAGAAGAAATCTAATGACATTTTCTTTTTTTTTTCTTTATAATTTACGTGTTTCAAATTATTGGACATAAATAATTTCTACTTTTAACACTTTATTTCAGTAATAAGTATTATATATAGTGGGTTTAGGTCTTTTTTTATGCATAGGATTAAACCAATTGGTTTTTTCTATAAAAAAAGCAATTCTTTTTTAGAAGAAATCTAATGACATTTTCTTGTTTCTTTATAATTTACGAGTTTCAGATTATTAGATATAAATAATTTCAATTGTTTTTTAGGAGAAATCTAATGACATTTTCTTTCTTTCTTTATAATTGGTGGGTTTCAGATTATTGAATATAAATAATTTCTACTTTTAACACTTTATTTCAGCAATAAGCATTAGATATATTGGGTTTACGTCATTTTTTATGCATAGGATTAAAATCAGTGGTACAATTTACACATTGGTGAACGTATCTATTGCTCTAAAGAAAAACTTCAAACATGTGAATTGATTAAAGATAAAATAGATTCAATATTTAGTATAAAATATTTTAATTTTTTGAATACTGCAGATTATTTAATGCAATTAATAATGTAACACAATGATCTTTTAAGATTTTGCACAAGCTGTAAAAGAAATTTTTCTTTTGGGAGATTATCTTGATGAATTAAAAGAAAGACTGGTTGCTAGTTATAGCATTTTTATAATAATTTTTTTCCCTTTGCTATCTGCTGAATTTAACGACTAAAAATGTTAACTTCAAATTTTCACTCAGAAAAAAAAAAAAAAAAATCCTAAGAAGTATTTGTAATTTATTATTTGAATAATTTTATTAAAGAATATTTATCAGACTATATACAAATGTTTATTATTAGTAATCAAAAGATTGTTTATAAAAATTTACAGGGCTTCAATGGTTCACTGTGTAGAACAGTTAAAACTTTCAACATAAGACTGTTTGCTAAAACTGTTTAAATTGAAAAATGATTTTTTTCAATTTTCAGCATAAATTCACTATAATTATTAAATTTAAATTATTTTAAATGAAGTTACACTGCTTATAAACCAATAATGTCTGTTTTTATCAGTAAATATGCATGTATATGTAATAAGGAAGAATGTTTTAAAAAAACCCGGTTTAAACCGAAAAAACCTGGTTTAAACCAAAAAAACCGGTTTTTTTTGTTTTTTTCGAAAAAACCTGGTTTTTTTCCAACCCTGTTCTATCATAAACTTGAGCTGTTGAGAATGCAATAAGTAGTATTTTTTTTTTTTTTTTTTGCGAAATTTACCTAAAATGTCAAAAAATTAGTTACCACTATTTTCGAATAGCAATTTCATAAAATATCTTAAATTCTTGCTTAAGACCGCTACCCCCTCGAGTAATATATCACCTGATAGGTTGTTTAACAGAGTATCGTTTTGATAAATTTTTTGAAGAATAGAGTGCGCTAGCTGGTGATGAAAAATGGAACTAACAGAACGCGATTTTGTTAAAATTTGGAAATATAACAATGTGATTTATTTTAAATTTTAAAATGGTTTACAATACATGATAAAAAATGTAAACAAAGAATGGTGTGACACATTTCAGGGTGCATGAAAGGAGGGGCGCGAACAAAATTAGGAAATGTGATAAGGAGATCTGTTTTGCACTTTAAGGTAGTTTATAACGAATGTTAAAAATTTTAAAGTATTAGCGATGCTCTGGAGAGACCGCTGCACGAAGTTATGTATGAAATTTTACACCTTGAAGGCCGATTTTCAGTTTTTTTAATTTAATTCGTATGCGAATTTTAGTGGGTTTCGAGGCGATTTTTCGACATTAGCGAAAAGGAAAGCGGTTTCATTCTTTCAACCTAAATTAGTAAATTTTGTTCTCTTTTCAATATAATTTATTTGGATTTCGTGCAACGATGTTTGGATTTTTAATGAATTATTTAATGTAAATTTTGCCGCTATTATTCGACATTAGTAAAAGGAATTTTGCTTAAAACTTTCAGGCTAATGTATTAAATTTTAGCTGTTAAGATTTATGAATTTCAGCTAATTTTAATGCGATTTTTCGAGATTTTTTGCGTTTGATGTCGAATTTTTGTCATTCATGAGATATTTCCAATTACAACGTTTTACCCTATTAGAGTAAATTTTGACCCTTGTGATTTTTTAATATTGATTTTTAATGCACTTTTCAATGCAATTTTTAGAAATTTTTCGAGTTTTATGGTGGTTTTTTGATATTTGGAAGTAAAAATTGATTTCAAACTTTTAATCTAATATAATTTTAGAGATTTTTAACGCAATTTTTTAAGAATTGTTGTGTTTCGTGTCGATTTTTTATTATCTATAAAGGATTTCCTTTTACTACGTGATTATCCTGTCGACCAATTTTGCCAAATTATTTCAATCGTGAAACAAGCCAAATTATGCAAATAAATGTAATTTTTATGTTAAATAATGAAAGAAGAGATAATTTAGAAAAACATTAATACACTGTAAAAAAAATTCAAGAGGTTACTAAAAATTTCTTAGTAAATTTGTATTCCACAGAATTTTTTAGTAACCATTACAAACTTTTTTTTTGCAAGTGAAACAAGCATTTCTTTTGTAAACTGAACAAAAGAATTTTTTGTATAACTAACTTAAAAATTTTTAGTATGAGCCACAAAGCAAATTTTAGTAATAACTCCAAAATTACTTTTAATAACCATTACGTGCAACCGAAGCGGAGGAGCTTCCTTCGAGCTGCATCCAAAATTCTGAAGCGGAAGATTTTCGGCAAAACCGCAACAGATGGCAGCACTAAACATTCCTTACTGCTCCGATCGGATTTTCATAGTTCCTTTATTAACGAGACACTACAGACATTCGGGGTGCATTTGGCTGTGGCAAGTTTCGAACCCGGGACCTTTTAGCCTGAAGTCCGTTACTATAACCACTATGCTATCAGGGCCACACCAACTGAGTTTTAGTAAGAGCTATTAAAAATATAAAACTATTAACTCTAATCGTTGCTAACATTTTTCTAGTAATTCTTACAGATTTTCTAGTAACCGACTAAGATTACTAAAATTTTTTTAGTAATTACAAGAATCACTAAAGTTTTTTTAGTAGATCGACCTTTTTTTTTTTTACAGTGTACAAATACATATAAAAATAAGAAGTAAAAACCACTTGATGACGTAACAAATATATGTAACATGTTTAATGTCAAGTGAATATGGAATTTACGATCCGCCATTATTGCAGTTTAATCTTATGGTTTGACCCAGATAGTTTCTTGGTCAACCGGATAATCAAATAGTTCAGATTTCCGATTAGAATGTTTTATCCGTTTAATGAAATTCTGGTTACTGCGATTTAAAAAATAACTAGCGATATTTAGTGCATTTTTCAATGCGTTTTTAATGAACTTTTTAATGCGATTTAGTACTAATTTTTTCGATCCCCACCACAGTGGTGTTTTAACAATAAAAAAATTATTTTGGTTTCAAACTTTTAGCCTAATAGAGTAAATTTCACCATTTACCTTTTAGGTAGCTTTCATTACAAAAAGTAAAAAGCTACCTATTGCAGCCGTCCGGAGGAAAACACTTCCGGAAAATTTTGGTATATTTTCACCGATCATGACCCCCAGACCCCAAAACCACCCTCCGTTCAAATGTTGACATATATATATATATATATATATATATATATATATATAACCATATATATATATATATATATATATCTGATTTTTGTCATGCGATAACTAACGTATTTATGAACCGATTTGAATGAAACTTGGTATGTACATAGTACATACAAATGTCTCGACCGAGTTCGTTGGTCAGCATCATCCGCCATTTTGTTTCAAAATGGCGGCCATTTTAAATTTTTAAAAAAATTTAAAATTTAAAATTAAATGCGAAAAAATTAAAAGTTGAAAAATATTTTCCTTTTACGTGTTAGAACTTAAAACAAAGATTCCAGAACACTTTTTATTTTGTCTATATCTTAAAAAATGATTGAGTTATAGCACTTTGAATTTTTCTTATGGCTGACATTTTGAAACGATCTGATTTTTGTCACGTGATAACACGCATACTTATGAACCGATTTCAATGAAACTTGGTATGTACATAGTACATACAAATGTCTCGACCGAGTTCGTTGGCCAGCATCATCCGCCATTTTGTTTCAAAATGGCGGCCATTTTAAATTTTTAAAAAAATTTAAAATTTAAAATTAAATGCGAAAAAATTAAAAGTTGAAAAATATTTTCCTTTTACGTGTTAGAACTTAAAACAAAGATTCCAGAACACTTTTTATTTTGTCTATATCTTAAAAAATGATTGAGTTATAGCACTTTGAATTTTTCTTATGGCTGGCATTTTGAAACGATGAGTTCTGATTTTTGTCACGTGATAACACGCGTACTTATAAACCGATTTCAATGAAACTTGGTATGTACATAGTACATACAAATGTCTCGACCGAGTTCGTTGGCCAGCATCATCCGCCATTTTGTTTCAAAATGGTGGCCATTTTAAATTTTTTAAAAATTAAAAAATTTAAAATTAAATGCGAAAAAATCAAAATTTGAAAAATATTTTTCTTTTACGTGTTAGAACATAAAACGACGATTCCAGAACACTTTTTATTTTGTCTATATCTTACAAAATGATTGAGTTATAGCACTTTGAATTTTTCTTATGTCTGACATTTTGAAACGATCTGATTTTTATCACGTGATAACACGCGTATTTATCAACCGATATCAATGAAACTTGGGATGTACATAGTACATACAAATGTCTCGACCGAGTTCGTTGGCCAGCATCATCCACCATTTTGTTACAAAATGGTGGCCATTTTAAATTTTTTTTTAAATTTAAAATTTAAAATTAAATGCGAAAAAATTAAAAATTGAAAAATATTTTTATTTTTCGTGTTAGAACTTTAAACAACGATTCCAGAACACTTTTCATTTTGTCTATATCTTATAAAATGACTGAGTTATAGCACTTTGAATTTTGCTTATGGCTGACATTTTGAAACGGTCTGATCTGAACGATCCACAATGTTGCTTTAAAATGGCATACACTTTATGATATCGTAAAATTTGGTGACTCTCTAAATCGCTTAAAATAAAATCAGGTTGAATAAAAGATGACTAATTTCTAAAAATTCCTATTAATATTCAGTCTTGACAAAAACTAGTTTCAATCTTATAAAATCACTAATTTTATAAGATTATTTCCACTAATTTGAGCTTAGTGTTTTTGAACAATGTAACTTACCTTAAAATAAATAAATAAATATATAAGTATATGAAAGCTACCTCTTCCTCCCGGCATTGCCGGAAGGACTTTTTTAATTTTGTCGATTTTCAATGTGATTTTTGATATATTTTGTGTTCTGCGTCGATTTTTTTTGTAATTCACGTAAAAAAGAATGGTTGCTATGTTTTACATGACTAGAATTTTTTTTTTATTCACGGGATGTTACATTTAGTGATTTTTAATGAATTTTCCAATGATTTTGTATTGGTTTTTTTAATCTCATGGCTATTTTTTGAAATTTCGAAAAGGAAATTAATTTCGAACATTTACACTTCATTTACGAATTTTGAAATTTAGTGATTTTTTAATGCAATTTTTAGCAATGTTTTCATTATTTCTCACGCTTTGCGCCGATTTTTTCACTCGTATTTAAGAAATAATTCAGATTACACTATTTTACTCTATTAATGTAAATGTTGTCCCCCGCTATTTTTAAATTTGAAACGATTTGTAATGAATTTTTGAATACAATTTTTAGATGTTTTCGAGTCCACGGCGATTTTTTCACAATTGCAAAAGAAATTTTTAAATAATTTGTAGCTTAATGTAGTAAATTTTGACATCAATGATTCAGATTTTTTGTGTATTTTCATAAAATGTTTAGTAAGTTTTGTGTCGGTATTTTTTAACTAATGAAAAAGTTCAGATTTCAATGTTTTGTCCCATTATGGTAAATTATGTCCGCAGGAATTTAATATAAATGTTTATCTTACTATGGCAAATTTTGTCCGGATTTTTTAATTTTACTGATTTTTAATCTGTTTTATAGTGATTTTTCAAGTTCTGTGACAGTTGTTGACATCGGTAAAAAATTTCGGTTTCTAACTTTTAGCATAAATAGTATAATTTGTTCTCCACGCTTTTATGAAGTTTGCCACTTTCTAATGCGATATTCAATGTAATTTTTAGTTAGTTTGGGGGATTTTAGGTGTTCCGTGTTGACTTTTCCTTATTCATGAACGATTTCCGATTACAATATTTTCGACTGAATATTAAATTTTTACAGCCATGACTTTTAAATATTCAGCGATTTTTATTACAGTTTTCGATACGATTTTTAGCTATTTTTTTAAGTTCCTTGGCGATTTTCTGCCATTCGGAAACCAATTTTTATATCAAACATTTTGTTTAATGTAGTTATGTTTCGAATGCAATGATTTTGGCGTTCCATGCCTACATTTTGTAATTTATGAATGATTTCGATCATAACCCCCCCCCCCCTTCTCCTGCTTTAATATTATTTTTTTAAGCACTGACTTCCAAATATTTAGCTATTTTTAATGCAATTTTCAATGTTATTTTTAGCCATTATTCAAGTTCCGTGGCGATTTTTTTACATCTGGAAATCGATTTAGATTTCAAACTTTTTGGTTAACATGGTTAATTTCTTGATTACAATATTTTATATTATAACAGTGAATTTTTACCCTAGGGATTTTTAAATGTTTTACGACTTTCATTACAATTTTCAATGCAATTTTTGGGCTTTCTCAGTCTTTTTTTATTTTTAACATTTTTCAAAGGAATTCGATTTTAAATTTCTAGACTAATAAGAGTTTGGTTTCAAATTTTTATCCTTTACGGTAATTGTTTTGCTCTCTTATTTTGATTTACAGTAATTTTTAATGCAGTATGCTTTTTTTTTTTAATATACGGCGATTTTTTTCAGATATGGAAAAGGAATTCGGTTTTTAATTTCTTTGCTAATATGATAAATTTTCTCCTGTGCGATTAAAGATTTTTATTGTGATTTTTTAGCAGTTTTTTTCGTATTTCAATGCTTTTTACATTATCAAATTAATTAGATTCAAAACATTTATCCAAGTAGAGTAAATTTTGAGTTCCGTGATTTTTGAAAATTTTGCCATTTTTAAAGCGATGTTTACGTTTCTTCGCGACCCGCTTCGATTTTTTAGAGGTTGAATTTTTGGCCGAATTTATTAAATTCTGATCTCTTTTCTTCAAAGTTTATTCGAATTTTGAAACACAATTTATGAATTTTGTTTTATATTTTTATGAGATTTTTAATGTTTTTGGCGATTTGTAAGATTTTTCCACATTAGTAAAAATAATCCAACTTCAATTTTCTAGCCCATCTCTTTTCAACGAAGTTTAGACGAAATTCGTGCAGCATTTTTTTAATTTTTCGAGGTTTTTACTATGATTTTTAAAGTTTTTTCGCAATTCATGCTATTTTTTGATGAACCCGGGCAACGCCGGGCAGAACAGCTAGTTTAACAATAAAAACATTTCAATAAATTTTATTGATTAATTACATTGATTATGCAAAGAAAAAATATGTATTTTTTAATTAACAAATGTTTTTGTCAAATTTGTAAAATTCTTAACGACTATCTCTAACAATATTCTTTCTATTATGTTTCTAATTTTATGTTTCAAAATGTAAAAAAGCGCTTGCTGCTGTAAATGATAATTATTTTATCTGAAAAAAAAAAAAATCACTTTTGGTGCAGTCGCTTTGGGCTCGCATATCGCATCCTTAACATTGAACCCAGAGTCCCCTCCCGCATTCTTGTCTGCGGAGATATCGCCCTCTCAGAAGACACAACTTATTCCATTTCATTTTTCTTTAAATACAATTTTTGCCCTTTACAATTGTTTTTTCTTCCTATTTACCTTCATCATTTTCCTTCTTTATTGCAACCAATTTTGAAATGACCAACCACGGCCGAACTCGATTCTCCCCCCAAGGAAAGGAAAGAATCGAGTTTGGCCGTGTCCAACAGAGCTTTTTGTTGAGCTCTTGAAGACTTGCAGCCAGGGTTATTTTTTTCTTATTGCAAAATGAGAATGGAGCTATTTCTGAACTGTTTAGATAAATTAATTATATAATTATTTAAAATAATTTGTTTTCCTCTTCTTCAAGCAGAGTAAACCCACAGATGTCTAAATACCAGCTAGCCGGTATAGACCTCTCTAGATAGCCAGTATTCGAACCACTGCTATGTTTAAGTTAAAACCAGTATTACTCATTTATGTAGTAAACTATTAATAACGCGCGGGCGGCAGTTGAGAGCTTAGTATGTCTAGAAAAATCTTAATCATCAATTCAAGTCAGTATACGATCAGTATTTTTTTAAAAAGAGAGAAATACATGTCTGAAAAACTTTTGATATCCTAAAATTTCGTAGTTTCGACACTTTTGCTTTAACTGTTTGTAAATGAGACAGATTTCAGCGACGTATTTCTCATAAGTTTAATCTCTATTAAAGGTACAAACTCTACATATCGCCGCTAGGCTGCTTTGTGTTCAGTTCTCAGAACTAAGGCTTCTTATAATTCTCAGAACACATTGTGGCCGATATTTGGACCTTCTCTACCAATACAGAAAAGGCACTTTCAAGTATTTAGCTCTTGCAGACAGTATTGTAATAGAATTATTTTCTGTATCTTTGTAAATGAACGATAAATGCTATGTATAAAAAAATAAATTCAATTTCTATTCAGTTTTTATTTTCGGCGCCGAAAAATAAATAATAATACAGAAAATGCTTGTTTCGAAGAGGTTAAAAATCAATAAACGTCCTTTCATATTAACTTACCGATACAATTTCTTGGACCAGCAGAGAAAGGAACATAAGCATATGGATGCCTATTGACAGAGTTTTCTGGCATGAACCGTTCTGGGTCAAACACTTCCGGATTTGGAAACACCTTTGGATCCCTGTGCAGTCCCAGCATATTAAAGTGAAGCATTGTATTTTTCGGTATCCTTAGACCTTCTGAAATGAATGAATTTAATAATGCTGATTTATATATTTATCAATCCACTATAGCAGAAAAATCAAAAGGAATGTAAATCATTTATTTGTAAAATTATATACAGTAAAGCACCGATTACACGTCTTTCAGGGAGCCGTTCTAAAACGACGCATAATTTGATAAAGACATACAACTGGAACTGTAGTTTTCTAAGACGTAAAATTTTCGACTTTAGAAATACAATCCTGAAATCATACAATTTTAATTTTGCTATCATTTTCAATTGTCTAAGATGCATTATATATAATCAGAGAGACAAGTAGTCAGGGAAAAGTACAGTCGGTAAAAGAAAAACTAGCAGTATTTTCTGATAAAAAATATTTCGAATAATAAAAAAGAGATTAAAGAAAGTGAATTTTTAGAGTTCTCTTTAGGCTTTTTAATAATATACTGGTATTTAATATCTTTTTTAAATGTGTTTTTTCCTGACCACTCGCCACCCTGATATTGAAAAAAAAAAAAAAAAAAAAAAAATTTAAACAATGAAAAAAATTATAAAACAGTCGATTGAAATTGAAAAATAAAATTGAGTTATCAAACCTTATATCAATTGCACAACTTGAATTACACTTATTATTATTATTTCATTATCGAATACACCAGGCCTGTCCAACCATTTAGTAAACAGGGGCGCACCTGATCTCCTGGCACTCAATGAAGGGCACCATTATTCATGATACTGAAAACACCCTACAATACTATCATATAGTAGTAGTACACATCACGCCTGTTTAAGATAATGGAAATGAATTTTAGAGCGGAAGACAAAAGGCTAATACAATTCTGGAGTTACATAAATTTCATATTATACACTTTTCTGTGATAGCTCTATATCTCAAAAATGTTTGTAGGGTAAGATGCCAAAAATTTTAATCACGTCTGTAACAACAACAAGAAGAAAGGAAATAAACATGGAAATCAGAGATGCTGATGTTTTTTTAGGATGTGAAAATGTGTTTTGACTTAATTTCAAAGCGTAAATTTAGTTTTGTATAAATATAGTATAAAAAAGAATGCTAATGACTAATCTATATGGTTGATTTCACAGAAAATTAATTAATAATTTATTCCTGTTATAAAACAGCCAATGGCCAGCAAAAATATATGAGCTTTCATGCACATGTCCCTTGAAAGAGACGGGGAATTCGGAAAAGCTTTTATTTTTCTGTTACTTAAAGATTATTAAAAAGGGCTATTTCAAACACTACGTTTAATCATAATAATTAGACTTTAAAGAAATAACTAAAAAACGTTAAAATATACATGATTAAAATTTCAAAATATGTTTCTCTTTTTTAATGTGTTTTCACGGGTTTGAAAATATCTCTGATTCAGATATTGATGATTTTACAGAAAATATTTTTTATAATTCAATTTTACTTTTAGAAATTCTAATAACAAAAAAACTTCAAAAGGACGCCAAAAAAAATCTGTAAAGGGCGCCGCGTTGGACAGCCCTGGAATATACAAACATACTTTAATGAAAGTATGTTTGTAACTAATTTTTAATCATTGTCCGACGTGCTATTTACTTTAAAACAAAGGATTAACTTATGTTACTGGTCTCACAGACCGCTGCATTTCTCAATTTTTATAGTTTAACCTGTAATTTTTAGCTTACCTACAAACATTACGGAAATTTTGCTTCGTTCGAACTTTCACTGTTTGTACACTTTTCGTTTGTATTATGACCAGATTTTTAAATAGACCAATTTTAACTATAACAGTCCTGTTCAAAAAGTTTAATATAAAAACACCATCCTATGAATTAATCTCGCCTGTTATTCCTCCTTCAATGGAGCGGTCTCACAGACCGCTTCACACTATTTATGTAACAATTTTTGTTACACCAGTTAAAGGTTGAATTCCTGGAAAGTTTTCCCATTAGTGCTGTAAAAAAACAAAAAAGGTTTCTGAGTGTGTCAGCGTCAGTACAATCTATTAATTGCTCATTCTGTACTTCTTACCCCCTTGACAAGTCCCACAAACTTGAAATAATCCCTGTAGCCAGGGCCTGATTACTGCACAGGACAACTAGGCAGTAGCCTTGGGCCAAATACTAAAAAGGGGCCAAATTGAAAAATTTTCTTAATATTGCATTTTTTGCAATTTTATCTTCTCAAAAAACGAAAATTATTTTGGTTAACTTAGGAAGAATATGATAATATAATGATACCTTTCGAATATTCCCAGGTGAGGGTGGGATAGCTAATATTTTGAGGTGACGGGTTTTGAAAAGGTGCTGGGCCTTGGGCCCCCTACAACCTTAATCGGGCTATGCCTATAGCAGTCGCGCATATTCATTGTCTTTCATTTTTCCCCAAACATTGCTAGCAGAAAAGAAAACGAATAACGATTCTGAAAGAAAAAAAATCTGAGAAAATCGGTTAAGACATGAAAGAAATGACGTATAACCGATATTTTGCGTTGTATAAACGAAATATTACAACATTAAAATTCATTGGGATGAATCAGGATCGCATTGAAAAGACTTATACCATGTAAAATACATATGAATGAAAGACGTATAACGGTGCTTTACTGTATACAGTATAATCCTAGAATACAAATCCGGTTTAGACAAGTAATGAAATTAAACTTTCACAAAATTTACAACATAAATAAATACACTAGCATAAATAAAATTAGCTGCAAATAGTTTTCCATTTCAGATCTATATGTAACGGAATTCTTTTGTATGGCTCGGTAAATTAATAATAAGGGTCCCATATTCTACAGAATGTATCTTTTGGTGCACTTCATAAATGCATAAAAGTTTTATTCTGTTCCAAATGACGCAATATCATTAAAATTAATTTGATACATTTTGTTTTTCGTTTCCTGTAATGTAACAGATAAATTTTTACTGCCCCTAGAAACGAAGTATGAATGCTATACACACTTCATTTTCATTAGTGATCGTGTTTTAGTAAACGTTTTAATAACATGTAAATATTACAGGGCAATCCGAGTACATTTACTCGAGTTAGAACTTGGCTAAACGGACAGCGAAACCGAAATCATTAAAACTTTTCAACTATGATGGAAAGTGTTGAAAATTATCAATATTTACCCAAATAGATATCTTCATCCAGCTTCCTTCCAATTACAGGAACAGAAGGATATAATCGCTGACTTTCCTAAAAACGAAAATAATGCATCAAAACGTTTAGTGAAGTATTAATAATGAAATTTTTTTTATGTAATCTAATAATTTTAATCAACTATTTTATTTATGTTTTTGAAACAATACTTATGCAGTAAGTTCTTTTGAGCTCTTGTCTGCTATAACTATACGATTCTAAAATTGTAGAAATGTAAATGCTTAATCCTTGCTTATTTTCTCAAGTAAATATGTTCATGCATTTTTTAAAATATAAAAAAAATATAAGCTCCACAAGTGTTTATGCTGTGTTTTCATTTGTCAGAAAAAAAATAGTTTTTAAAAACAGAGATAATTTTCACGATATTTTTAACAATGTAGCGCCAACTTTTCAAAAGTATCGGATGGGCTCAAACATTATTGGGTAAAAAGACATGGGTAATTGGTTTTACACACCCAATCATACATAGTATAAAGTTAATCTTGTAATCGTTTTAAAAACAGTTTTTTTTTTTTTTTTTTTTTTTTTTTTTTTTAATCGATTTACAAGCTTCAACCACTGAAGATTCCGAAAAACACAATATTAGAAAAAAATGCCGCCCTTCTGCCTATCCGTCTGTAAATGCTGTATCTCCCGAACAAATTCAGATAGAGACTTGAAATTTGGTGTGTACTTATTATGTATTATAATGGAAAGAAGTCTATTGAATATCAGTAACCTCGATTATCCGGAACTATTTTTTCGGACTCTCGATGCATATTCGTTATGATGAAAAGTATATAAAAATTTTCGAAATTGTTTATTTTAAATAGCGAATGCAAAAGATAATAAAAAACATAAATTTTGTATCGTTTATCGTAAATGTCACATTCACTTGACATTAAGCATGTTACACGTGTTTGTTAGATCATCAAGTCATTTTTTATTCGATGTTTTATTTGTATTTTTAATAATTATATATATAACACCCCTCCGTGTATAACAATTCCGGGGCCAACCTATCCACGAGAAAAAGAAACTCATTCACCAATGAAAACGTTTCATAGTGGTAATGGAGCGTTCTCATTGATCAGATTTTCAGTGGGAGCTGTAAATAACGTCACTACATTTTACTTCATTTTGAAATCTTTCCACGATTTCAAAAAGTACACTGTTAAAAATTTGATCCATTTGCTGCAGCGGCACTCCACAGCTTTTATAGAATATCTCTTTTATGACCAATGAGAATGCTCCATAACACAGTAAAGTAACCGTTTTCTATAAAAGCGGTGGAGTGACGTTGTAGCAAATGAGTCAAATTTTTTACAGTTTATATTTAATTAAAACTTTTTATTAAAGGAAAGCAAAGGTGTGTTTTAAATGCAACATTGTTAAAATTTTTACATTCGGGTTGCTTTAATTTTTTTCTTTACAGCCGTGAATGACTCTTGCGAATTTCAAATCTATAAAAAATATTGTGAAAAGTAACCTCTGATTTTAAACGCAATCTATTTTCTGACCAATGAAACCGTTCTCTAGTCGTAATGAAGTGTTCTCAATGGTCAGATTTACAGTGGGAGCTGTGAATGACGTTACTACATTTTACTTCGCTTTGAAATCTTTTCACGATTTCAAAAACACTAATTAAAACTTTTTATTTAAGCAAACAACGGGTGCATTTTAAATTTCATTATAATCCCCACGCCCATCTACCAAATAGTTTTGCTATACTTTTGAATGCAGATTTCTGTTGAATTTTTTTTTTTTGTTAGATTTTTCTCTTGCTAAGTTTAATCGCTGTATTTATCAAAATTGTTTCTGCCTAAAGTGGCTATGATTGACCACAGTTGTTGTAATTTTTTATCATCCTTTAAAAATGCAAACACGTCATTTTGACGGGCTATCTTCTAGTTTTTAAATAATTTATTAGTTTTCCCCATATTTAAAATAAAAGTTATGCCAATTTATATAATTTGTCGAAATGGGTCGACGGGATAATCAAGTAGTACCCGCAATTCCGTAATAGAGCGTTACTATGCGTTAAAAATGTTTAAATGCACATTTAAATTTTATTTTGGAATTGCAATGCATTTTATAAATGGTTTAAACATGTTTTATTTTCTTATTGCCGAAACGTCAGTGAAGGCTTACTTTGGAGACACGAAATTTTTTGGTTTCTGTCCGTCTGTCAGTCAGTCTGTTCCGCAATAACTAACGCAAAAAACATCCGATTGGCATGAAATTAAGTGGGTATATTAGTGAGGCACTGGGATTAAGCTGTATAGTTTTCGTTAGATTCGATTCATTCGTTCGGAAAATATAGAATATTTTATTTTGTGCAATAATGCTTTTTTATGGCAAATCCAATGGTTTTCAATTTTTTTTTTCCTTGAGAGAAAATGACACATTTCATTAATGGAATTCAATGATAAATGGATACTGAAATTTACCAGTTAAATTATTCGATTGTTTTGAAATTTTGCCTATGCATTTGTCAGATTTTTAAAGTTATTACTGTAAATTTTGGAGATTTTTTATAAATGTGTTCCAATAATATAAACTAATTTGGTTTAGAGATTTACTTACTTAAAATGTATTTATTTCATTTTCTTTATTTTATCTTAATGGTTGCTACGCAACTATTCATCCTAATCCTTATTATATTTTAATGCTATAAATTTGAAAGCGTGGATGAAAATTTAAATGAAGTCAACGTCAAAACTTATGAATTAATTAAGGTATTTTTATCTTTGCGGATAAATATAACATAGCCCAGAAAAGAATATAGGCTATGTTTTATTAATTTTATTCAAATATTTTCCTTAATAATTCAAAATTTCCTTCTTTTTCAAACAGAATCAAGAGCGATTTTTTAGATAAAATGTAACCAATTTCCTTTATCGTTGCAAAAAAAAAAAAAAAAAAAAAAAAAAAAAAAAAATCTGGAATAATTTTTTAACGGCAATAAGTTTCAATTGAACAATTTCCATTCGAAAAACCAAACTAAGAAAAAATAAATATGACGTCAGAATAAAAATAAAAATAGTACTTTGTCAAATATTAAACACGGAAATTTGTTTCGTTAATAAGAATTTTTCTGACAAAAATGAGGACATAATTAGAAGTAAAAGAAATACAAGATAAAATAATTTTTCTGCTAAAACCTCAAGTAATTTATCACCAAATCGTAATTATTTGACAATTATATTTTACTTTTAACAGTATAAAAATGTATAATTACGCCATAGAAAGAATAAGAAAACAAAACAAAACTTGTAAACTACATGAAAAAGAAAATAAGTTGAATGTAGATTCTGCCATTGCAGAATTCAGTTTCGCCTCCGATTAGGGGTAAAAAAAAAAAAAAAAAAAAAAAATCGATAGAGGTTTTTTAGAAGAGCGACCCCGTTTAGAATGCAATGAACTAACTTCATTTTTCTTGTGTTTATCAATATACTAAGAAACAGAACGGCGTGAAATACCCAATTGATTCGCAATTTCTCTCTGAGACACTGGAATTGCGGAATAATAAAGAGATACAATTTGACGTGCTACTTCTTCATTGACAAGATTAATCAAAAACGGGTTTTTTTCTTTAGTTTAAACGCTTTTTTTTTATAGACTCTGAGAAAAAGGAAATGCATTTTAACAATAAAACGAGTGGAATCCCATCGAATTCGTCGAATGAAATGTTTAAAAGACCCGATCGATTTGGTTTTAAAAAAAGTAATTGCATTATTGAATCAATATATAATAAATATATTTCTAAACTTAATGTCAAGTTTGCCAGTTACAATTTTGCATGCAAATATTCGCACATCTTCGGTTAAAATTGTAATCTGAGTGCCGGTGAAATCCAGAAATTTTATTTTACAGAAAAATAATTTTATAATAATAATAATAATAATAATAATAATAATAATAATAAAAACTAATTTCATTTTTACTATGACATTATTTTCACTAATTGAAGTCATCTGAAAGTAAAATCTCAATCTCAGTGTTCATAATGAAAAGAAACATTGAAATGTAATTTCGTTATGAGTAAAAATGCGATGTTTTAAATAGTGACGTCATTTTCTCTTCAAATGTTTTTTAAAAGTTACTGTTATTAGTAATATGAAAAAGGCGTTCGTAATAATATTGTATTTGATTGATATTGTAATTTTATTATCGAGAGAAAAGCTAAACTGTGTTGCCACCATTTTGAAGAAATATCGTAAAAAAGCACTTAAAACTAAAACTAAAATATAAAAATGGAAATAAATTAAAAAATGGCTAAAATGGGCACAACTACAAATAAATAGCTTTCATTAAAAAAAATAATTATCAAAATCGGTTGGGTAGAAAATTCAGGGTTGATGACACGACATTTTTAGCTTGTCTGAAAGAAATAGCATCGGATGCTAATAAAAAAAATAATTATATTTTTAACAAATATTTCAATTGGTAAAATTTGACGTCATAATTGAACAAAAACAGGTTATTTTAGAGTAGTCGTTAAAAATACAAGAAACATGGATATCAATAACTCATGAAAAATAACGCCATTGCCGAAACTTCAGTGAAGGCTTACTTTGAAGACACAAAATTTATTGTTTTTCATCTGTTAGTCTGTTCTTCTGTATGTTTGTCTGTCCCGCTATAACTGCTACAAAATGCAATCAAAACATTTTTTTTTTTTTTTTTTTTTCGAAAAAAAAAAAAAAAAATTGTAAAACTCTAGATTACTGAGTTTACACTTACAAAAGTTCCTGATACATCAGATTTAGGTGTGTTGTGGTTGGCAGGTATGTAGAAGTATGACGATAATGAAAAATATTTGACCAAGCTGTTACTTATCCTTATAAATCAAAATGTATAAGAAAATGCAAGATATACAATAACCATTAGCACAATTATTAGAAAGTGGCAAATTTAAATTAAGTGAGGCTACGGGGGGTGAATATTTTGAAAAGATTGTGTTCTGATTGCAAAGATTGCTTGATTTGACATTTTTCTTGCATAGATTGCTTACAGAGAACAAGTTTTTCGGCGTACAGTGCCATATTTTAACGATTTTCCGAACTAAATTTTTGGAATTTCGAAATTTCAGAAATTAAAATTCCAAAAATCTCTAGGAATATACAATAGATGCATGGTATCCTCGTTTTAACTGCTGCTCGTTGTAATGTGCTATTATATCTTAACAGGCCCGTAGCTAAGGGGGCGCTATGGGCGGCTCAGCCTCGCCCCTAAAATATTTTGAGCCCCCCTTGGAACGATTCCAAGGTCACTAAATAAATTTCTGTTCCGAAAATTCAAATGAAATTTTGTTCAAAATTTAATTTATTTTTGAGACCCTTTCACAGTTTTGCAGAAATACTAAATTGTACCTAAAATAAGTGTTTAAACACTCCCTCATCTTATTTGTACACATGAAACCAACATGATGTTTAATTTTGCTCCAAGTTATGCACTCAAAATTTTCACCATCCTGTACTTTTCCAAGCATAAAATTTAATTATTACTACAGTTTAATAAGAACCATAGTATCTACAGTGTAAATATGCACTAATTTATCTTTCTGCGTCAGAGAGAGAGAAAAAAAGTATGAGCCCCCCCTACATTCTCTTGAGCCCCCTCTACTATTCATTTCTAGCTACAGCCCTGTATCTCAAATCTGTCTTTTGATGTAGAATGCGATATTTTATAAAGGTTGGAGATGAATGATCATCCATAAAAGTATTTCCTTTATTATTCTGAATCCAAATTTTATGGGAAAACCATAGAATTGGACTAAAAGTAATTAGAAGAATAAGGCTTTTACATTATCTGCGCAGTTACAACATCCATTGTAAAATTGTTTTTCGCTGCTCAAGAGTAACCCTTCGAAGAAATAAACATCCTTTTCTAAGCAAAAATGCAAATTTCTTAACATTTTTAAAATGTTAGATTGAGAGATGTAACATACCTTTCCTAAAATCACAGAACGACAGAACTGATTGTTAATTAAATCCATTGTTCAAATTTTTCATTGACATGCGTGATTTCTTTCTTTTGTATAAGCTTATACAATGAAAGAGGAACACGATTGTTTAATTTTCAGATTTTTCTTGCAGATATGTTTAAATTGTCTAAAATTCTAGCATTTCATTTTATTACTAATCGTCGAAAAAAATATGCTTGGTTTAAATAAACAAGTTATTTATATTTTTTCAGTATGTCAATCTTCGAGTATATACTTTATTTTTAATGAAATAAGAAAAATCTTTTAAAAGTTCTTAGTTGTTTACTTTTACTATATGTTTTACTTGAAAAATGAACTATCTTTAAAATGTTCAAAAGCTTAAAAGGGAAGGGAATGGAATAATGTAGTTAGAACTTTTCCCGACAGAGAGCAGCACTTAATTATGAGGGGAAAATTAGACTAATGCAGGATATTGAAATTTGGCTAAAGAGGTTATAGTCCGGGAGCCGACCGTCGATTTACCTATGTATCGAGTAAAAGGACCGGACATACATCAAAATGTAGGTCTCAATATGCACATTAAGAATATCACTGTCTGCCAGGTCCTATCCTGCCGGAACGCAAGGCAGCCGCACTTTTATGACGTCAATTTTGAGTGTTTACCTATGTATCGGGTACAAGGACCAGACATACATCAAAACGTAGGTCTCAATGTGCACATTAAGAATATAACTGGCTGCCACATGCATCAAAATGTAGGTTTCAATGTGCACATTAAGAATATCACTCGCTGCCAGTTCCTATCCTGCCGGAACCCGGTGGCAGCCGCACTTTTATGACGTCAAGTTTGAGTGTTTACCTATGTATCCAGTAAAAGGACCAGACATACATCAAAATGTAGGTTTCAATGTGCACATTAAGAATATCATTGGCTGCCACAAACATCAAAATGTAGGTTTCAATGTGCACATTAAGAATATCACAGGCTGCCAGGTCCTATCCTGCCGGAACCTGGTGGCAGCCACACTTTTATGACGTCAATTTTGAGTGTCTGCCTATGTATCGAGTACAAGGACCCGACACAGGGGCGTAAATCCCGGGGGGGTATGGGGGGTGCGGCACCCCCCCCCCCCTCGAGTAAATCAGTCGGAAAATTTCGTGTTTATCGGTAAAACTATAAACTTAGTCGGGAAAAAAATTGTATTTATATAAACTTATAAATTGGATAAATGAAAAAAATCAGTCGGGATCAGTCGGATCAGTCCGTTTAGTCGGAAAAATGTTATTTACTACAAAGACTTAGAAATTCAAAAACCGAAAATATCAGTCGCAAAAATTCCCGTTCGATAGGGAAAATGTACGTTTAGTCTTAAAAATGGTATTTACCTATAAGGACTTACAAATTTTAACAATGTTCGTTTATTCGGAAAAAAGTTATTTACTACATAATGACTTACAAATTGGAAAAACGAAAAAATCAGTCGGAAAAATTTCCGTTCGATAGTTAAAATGTATGTTTAGTCGGGAAAATGGTATTTACCTATAAAGACTTACAAATTGGAAAAATGAAAAAGTCAGTCGGAAAAATTCCCGTCTGATCGGAAAAATGTACGTTTAGTCGAAAATAATATATACATATGTATGCCCCCCCCCCCCCCCAAGAAGAAATCAGTCAGAAAATTCCCAGATCGATCGGAAAAAGTTTAGTCGGAAAATATGGTACTGACCTATAAAAACTTATAAACGGGAAAAATGGAAATATCATTCGGAAAATCTCATGTTACATCAGAAAAGGCGTGTTTAGTCGGAAAAAATAGTATTACGTATTGTCCTATAAAAACTTATATATTGGAAAAACGGAAAAATTAGGCAGAAAAATTCTTGTTCGATCGGAAAAAATGGCATTAATCCATAAAAATTTATAAATTGGAAAAAAGAAAATATCATTCGGAAAATTTCCCGTTTCCATCGGAAAAGGCATGTTTAGTCGAAAAAAATTGTATTACTTATTAACCTATAAAAATTTATAAATTGGAAAAACGAAGAAGTCGGAAAAATTCTTGTTCGATCGGAAAAAAATGGTATTAACCTATAAAAACTTATAAATTGAAAAAACGAAAATATCATTCGGAAAGTTTTCCGTTCCATCGGAAAAGACATGTTTAGTCGGAAAAAAATAGTATTACGTACTATAAAAAATTATAAATTGGAAAAACGGACAGTCAATCAGAAAAATTCTTGTTCGATCAGAAAAAAGTAAATTTAGCCGAAAAAAAATATTAATCTATAAATATTTATGAATCGGAGAAATATTTTTATAGTTTTTAATTAAATAAGAAAAACAAGTTCGATGGAAGAAAACCTATAAAATTTTATTCGGATTTATTTCCATTTGCAGTTTCTAATTAGAAAAATAAAAAACAATTTAAAACGAAGAAAACAGATTTATTCTTAGCCGGAACTATTATTAATTAATTTAACTAACTGGTAATTTACTAAGTACTTTAATTTACTAATTAATTAATACAATTTATTAATATATAGGGTAGAGTGGTTATTTATTAATATATAGGGTAGCGTGGCCCGCAGGCCGGGCCGGCCTAAACACGCCTTTTCCGATGTAACATGAGATTTTCCGAATGATATTTCCATTTTTCCTGTTTATAAGTTTTTATAGGTCAGTACCATATTTTCCGCCGGGCCGATATAAAAACTTTCGGGCCTACTGGGCCGTTTTGAATATTTTAAACATAAACGATAAAATATAAACCTATTTTCAACGAAAATGGTTTTAACGAGAATAAATATAAATGTGCGTCACGAACCGTACTAGTTTGACAGCATCAATATAAAAATGTAACTTGTGCAGTGTAGAGATCGGCATCGGACAGTTACATTGTGTGTAACCCGTTTTAATATTTTTTAAACTGACTCGTGTAGGGCCAAGATCAAAATTGGAGATCATGGCAATATTTTTCTACATATAGACTTGCCGGACCGAAAGAAGACTTAATTGTTCTCAAGATCTGTAGGGCAGACAACATAATTTGTAAAATTATGAACAGCGATAAAGAACTTATGTTAACTTAATCTTTAGATATATACTTTTTGATGGTTTTTTAATTAATTTTTCAATAACGCGAAAGTTTGACACATTTTTACATTAATTTTTAATTGTAAAAATATAAAAGTGATAAGCCTGACTATTGAAGGGATTTGGAATCGAATAGCGTTTTTCATTTTCGGTAAATAATATACTTGTATAAGCTTGTTGAGATACAATAGTTTCTCAAATGGTTGCAGGTTTTTCTCCCTTCCCATCCTATCGCTTCCGGAAATTCTATTCAAAACGCTAACTATGACAATATTTTATTTGCTTGCGGTTCATAAATACGGACTTAGAACTCGGCCGGGCCGGGCCGGGCCGAAATTTTTTTCTACGGGCCGGGCCCGGGCCTGGAAATTCCGGCCCGTGCAGACCTCTAATATAGGGTTTTATTTTTCTGATAAAACTATTCAGAAAAATTTTGATTTGACATACATTGTGTACTCGAAAACCTTAATATGACAAAAAAAAAAAAAAAAAAAAAAAAGTCTATGTACATATTCTAGCAATGTTAATGTTATTTGTAACCGTGATATTTTGAATGAAACCTTGATATTCCGATTTTTTTCCCTGTGCCTTTTGGCTTCGAGATATCGAAATCCACCTGTATTGATTTACTGTCGGAAAGCTTTTAGTTTAGTGTCGAAATTTTAAGATATACTGATTAAAGTGAAGAAACTTCTATTTTTTTACTTAAACTTTAAATTTAGTTAGAAATATGTATCACAGAATTTAGGTGGTATCCCATAAAAATTCAAAACTGAAATACAAATATTTTGTATTTTTCCATATCAAAATCTGGATATTTTCCACTCCATACAAATTTTATCTTTAATTGAAAATAATTATGGTTTTAATTATTCCTACTAATTTTGTGTTTTCTTTTTATCTTATCGAAAAAAAAAAAAAAAATTAAAAATGTGAAATTGTTTTTATTTACTTTGTTACATAATTTTTGATTGATTTAAAAAGGTGCTTAAGAAATTTATATGATACAGAATGAAAATTGAAAATACCCAAATACTTTGAATTTTTATCTCAAAAATATCTGGATATTTTACAGTCTTACGAGTTTACTTCTTTCAGAAATAATAGGTTCATTTTCTTTTTCCTGAATCAATTGTATTCAATTTTTAATATTTTTATTAATACTATTACATTTTGTTTAATCGGAAAAATGATGGGTATCACCAAATTGTACTCTGCTTTAAAGTTTGTCGTTAGAAAGAATTAAATCTTATATGAAGAAATGCCGTATTTTTGACAAATTTTTGTCTCTAAAATATTCCCCAAGCAAAAAAAATTTCAATTTTGCATTAAAAAAACCCATTAAAGAGGTTTTAATTGATTGCAAAAAAAAAAAAAAAAATAAATAAATAAATAAATAAAAAAATAAAAATAAAAATGAATAAATAAATAAATAAATAAAATAAATAAAAAAATAAATAAATAAATAAAAGATAGAACATTGTTTTCTCTTCAACGTAACTTTTACACGCTTGGACACCTAGACGGCTGGGCGCTGGACCTCCCGCCCTATGTGTCAGTTACAAAACTTACAGCTCGAAAATTGGAGAGAAAATACTTCTTATGATGTAAGCGTGCACTAAGATGGAAGTTTTGAAATTATCCCCCTAAGAGGGACAAGCGGCGCACAGTGGGGTATTTGACAAATCTGGGCGGACAAAATTATTTTTTTGTTTTAAACTAATTTAAACGGTTCAAAAACGTTTATGTAATAAATATTGTTTACTATTTTAAAAATCATTAATGTTTTACAACTCTGTACTGGTTTTATTGAACAAAACTAGTATTATAAAATAAATGATAATTATGATAAATTGCATTATTAGTGTGGTAAGGAGATGTATTATTGGAGTATTATTGGTGTAGTAGCAATGAGGCATATAATAGGTTTTGCCAGATAGTTTTGTTGTTTATGTTGCAAATTAATTAAATAGGAACTAATAAGCTCTGAAATATGGAAAGAGGAATCGCTCTCAAATTTTTGTTTTTATTGCGATCCATCACTGCCCCATTACATATAAGAATTAATGCACATTTTCCCTCTTCATTTAAATTTCCCAAAAATTCTTTCAAATAAATGAATAATCGTGTCACTGTTAAATTAAGTTATTCTTAAGTATTGATTTATGCGCAAGTTTCGGTAATTTTAAAAGACTGCTTTTCTGGATAGCAGTGAATTTCAGCTTGTTGTAGAAAACTGTACACTCTCAAAAAAACTTCCGTCAATTCACAGAAAAAGTACTGGCAGCAGTGCTGCCAGCAAGTTTCTGTAAAAAGACGGATATCCGTCTTTTTTTTTTTCCGTCGCAGGAAGAAAATGTTCTGTTTTTTGAAGGAACGTCCGTCATGTTTTTCTTCTTTAAAAGAGAGAAAGTTTCCGTCTTTTGACGGAAGTCCGTCATGTTTTTCTCCGTTTTAGAGAAGAAATTTTTCTGTTTTTTGAAGGAACGTCCGTCATCTTTTTCTTCGTTTTAGGAAAGAATATTTTCTGTTTTTTGAAGGAACGTCCGTTATATTTTTGTCTGTTTTAGGGGGGGGGGGGATTTTCCGTCTTTTGAAGGAATGTTTTTTGAAGAAAGTCCGTTTTTTTGCTTCGTTTTAGGGGGGGGGGGGATTTTCTGTTTTTTGAGCAAATGCCAGCTATGTTTTTTTTTTTTTTTTAGATGAGAAAGTTGGTTTTTTTTATTATTTCATTAAAGATGTTCTTTATAGCCAAAAGGATCTACACTTTAAGACACAGAATTGGCAGGTATCATTCAAAAAATGTTTAAATTTTTGATAAAAATCAGATCATTCATAAAATGCTGTCATCTTTGGTGTTTCAAACTTAATACCAAATGAAGTCGAAATGGAAGACCTGTTTCATCTCAGTTTTCCATTTTAATGCAATTTAATTACCTATCAAATTATTAAATATTTAGATCATGTGATTATAACCCCCCCCCCCCCATTTGTTGGACTGGTTTTGCTTTTGTCGGGAAAGCGGTTCAAAATGACAATTTTGATGGCTTATTCCGAAAGATCTATTTTGTTTACAAAAAACAGAAAACTGAGTGCATTTCGGTTGTTTTTGATTAACACCTGTCAATTTCATGCGCTTCTGAACAAAAATAAATTAACATATGTCACAAAGTTGCCCTTTTTGATTTAAAAACAATCTTTTGAAAAAAATATCTTTTAATGTGTCATCAAAGTAACTTCAAAAAACCATTACTATAAGTTTCTATTGCAAATATCATAAATATATTTCATAGATGAGTAGATATTGAGCAAAATATTGAGTATAATTAACAATTTTTTCCATGTAAGGAATGGGAATGATTTGTTTATTTCGAATCTGTTCACTTATACTTGTATCCATTCACAAAATTGCCAGTCATTGAAGAAACATTCACTTACCTTCCAATACCTTAAACTTTATTAATGAAAATTGAAAAACAAATTTCTCCTGAGAAGTTATTCTATTTTAAAGCATATGAACGTTTAAGAAATTTTATTCTAAAAACAAAAAATATCCATAAATCTTTTTGGGAGGGAGGGGGAGGGGAGATATATTACAGGAAGCTCATTTCCTAGAAAATAAAACATTGATGTTTTCATAGGATTTTTTTCAGAAATTACCTTTCTCCGTGCCTCCATAAAACCAAAAAGATTGAAATATAAAGAAACTACATGCAGATTTGCTTATTACATTACGATCACTTATTTAAAAAATTCTAGAATGTCTGGATCTGTTTTCTTCAATTACATCATAACATGTTACTTTGCATTTAATTTATATTTTTTTATGATATAGAACTACATTTTTAAAAGTATTTTTACTTCAAAATTATGACAAGTTGAATATAGATTCTGCCATTGCAGAATTCAGTTTCGCCTCCGATTACAAAAAAAAAAAAAAAAAAAAAAAAAAAAAATCGATAGGGTCTTTTAGAAGGGCGACCCTGTTTAGAATGCAATGAACTAACTTCATTTTTCTTATGTTTATTAATATAATAGCAAACAGAACGGCGTGAAATACCCCAATTGATTAGCAATTTCTCTCTGAGTCATTGGAATTGCGGAATAATAAAGAGATGCAATTTGACGTGCTACTTCTTCATTGACTAGATTCATCAAAAACGGATTTTTTCTTTAATTTAAACGCTTTTTTATTGACGTTGAGAAAAAGGAAATGCATTTTAACAATAAAACGAATGGAATCCCATCGAATTTGACGAATGAAATATTTAAAAGACCCGATCGATTTGGTTTAAAAAAAATCAAAAGTAATTACTTTATTGAATCAATGTATAGTAAATATATAAATATTTTTATAAATACATCCAAAGTTATTCAGACAATACCATTAAATAAACGAATATTTCCAAACTTAATGTCAAGTTTGTCAGTTACAATTTTGCATGCAAATATTCGCACATTTTCAGTTAAAATTGTAATCTGAGTGCCGACGAAATCCAGAAATTTTATTTTATATGCATTCACAGAAAAATTGTTTTATTAAAAAAAAAAAACTAATTTTATTTTTACTGTGACATTATTTTCACTAACTGAAGTCATCTGAAAGTAAAATCTCAACTCAGTGTCCATAATGAAAAGAAATATTTAAACGTAATATCGTTATGAGTAAAAATGCGATGTTTTAAATAGTGATGTCATTTTCTCTTCAAATGTTTTTTAAAAGTTACTGTTATTAGTAATATGAAAAAGGCATCCGTAATAATATTGTAATTCATATTTATCTGGTTGCTGAATGACATCATTTTCCTCATTTGAAATTTTTATTTAGACATTAATTTTTATCATAAATTATTTTCTATTATTTTATTTACATTATTATTATTATTTCTCAGTAAATATAATTTTTTTTTTACCTCAATTAGTGCATAATTATACGCAATCATTTTATTGTGGTTAGATTTTACGAAAACAATTGACTTTTTTCTTTTAAATGCAAGGACATGTTCACTGATGAAATAAAGCTTCTGACTCGTGGAAAGTGATAATGGAAAATAAATTTTTATTATCGAGAGAAAGGGAAAATTGAGTTGCCACCATATTTAAGAAATATCGTAAAAAGTATTTAAAATTAAAAATGAAGTATAAAAATGGAAATAAATTAAAAAATAGCTAAAATGGGCACAACTACAAATAAATAGCTTTCATTTCAAAAAATAATTATCAAAATCTGTTGAGTAGAAAATTTTGGGCTGACGACACGACATTTTTTATCATGTCTGAAAGAAATAGCATCGGAAGCTAAAAAGAAAAATGAAATCGAAGCTGAAGTATATTGTAATAAATATTCTAAGTTTCACCCCCTCACACTCAAGTTGTGAATTCTTAAATTCTAGATCGATTTTAATATCAAATTTTAAATTATACAAAATATTGCACATTTCAGATATTTAACTTTAATTTCAAGATATGCATTACACTTCTTTCTAAATAATCAGCAATAATTTTAAGAGTAGTATTAATAATTTATATTTTGTGGTATATATATCCATCCAGCTGCATTCCATATATTTTAAAAAATTCAGCTCTTTTATAAAACACATTTAGCTAAATATGTCTTTCAACTTTTGTCTTATCTTATTATTGGTCTTATCACACATCAGAATTCATGATTTTTTAAAAACTCCCACAGTATTGTTTTATGACTTTTCTTTTGATTTATAAAATAAACATTATACACAAAAATATGCATGTCAAAGTATTACCAATATATTATTAATAATATTACACAATTTATGTAAATGATTAAAAGGCAACATTTAGGTTACGGTAAAAAATTTTATTGTACAAAATACATGGTAAACTACAAATCAAATGTAAAAAATTATAAGACAAGAAAAGGACAAGCAAATGCTTTAGTCAGAGTTTTCCCCAGAGGGTTTCAGGGGGGCGCTCCGCCCCTCTTGCCCTTTAGTTTAAAAACTAGCGCCCCTCTTGCCCTTCATCCAAAAACTAGCGCCCCTCTTGTCGCTGATTGAAAAAAAATATCGCCCTTCTTGCCCCACATTTGAGAAAACACAGAATTTCAGCGATGATGCAGACGCGCTATAACGCATAAATTACATAAAAAATCGGCGTCGGAACGCAAAAAAATAGTTCTTAAACGTCCCACAGGACGTGTAATTTCGCCAAAAAATTGCGAAAAAAAAAGTCAAATTTCACTAAAAAAAATCACGAAATAAAGACTCAGCAAAATTCACGACAAAATGGCTAATTTCGTCACAAAATCCCATAAAAACGGCAGATTTCCTTAAAAGATCGTAAAAAAAAAGGCCAATCTTCATGCAAAAAGCGCGATAAAACGAAAAAATTTGTCAAACAATTCACGAAAAACGGCAATTTTCGTTAAAAAATTGCGATTAAACGGCAGATGTCGTCAAAAGATTTGCAAAAAAAGGCAAATTTTCGTCAAAAAATCGCAATAAAGCGGAAAATTCTGTCAGAAAATTTCCGAAAAACAGCTACGTATTTTTGCCAAAAGTTCGCGAAAAAACGCAAAATATCTCGAAAAGACGGTAGATTTTGTCAAAAGATTGTAAAAAAATGCAAATTTCCTCATAGAGACACACACACACAAAGTTAATGCCAGAAGTGAATTTTTCTGTTCTACAAACTAATTTTCCTGCTTGAAAATTGTGTTTTTAATGCTCAAAAAGCGGATTTTCCTACTTCACGATCTAGGCGTGTGAAGGGAAAATTACTCCTGGAGCATAATTAGAATTTGAGGCCTGCCCCCCCCCCTCCCAACTTTTTCTTGTGACAACCCAATAGTGACGTTTGTAGCATAAATTTGGCGCCCCCTAAATTTCCGAGCCCGAGGCGACCTTCTCCTCCCCCCCCCCCTTTGTTCACAATCCTCTTTTGACTGTACAAAACTTTCTAAATGTGAATCCTGAAAGCACCCGTTTATGAAACAAAAAGAACCCTTTATTGAACAAAAGTATTCTTTTTTCTCAAAAAAAAAAAAAAATGTCTTTTTCAATAAATCAGGCCTGCCCCTTAACAATCTTTTAACAAAACCGGCCGTTTTTCCGCGATCTTTTAACAAAATTTGCCTTTTTTCGCGATCTTTAACAAAATTTGTCGTTTTTTCGTGATTTTTTTTAACAAAATCTGCTGTTTTTCGCAATTTTTTACCAAACTTTATGGGTTTTTTTTCTTTTTGCTCAATTTTTTGGCGAAATTTTTGTTCTTTTTCGATTTTTTGACGGAATTTCTGTTTTTTTTTCACGATTTTTTGAACCGCTAAATTCTAGATTCGACTGTATAAAAAGTGCCCTGAAGAATGTAAAAAGTGCCCTTTTCAAAACAGTAGCACCCTGCCCCTTTTTAAACCTGGGGGAAACTCTGCTTTAGTTAAGATAAAAAAAATAACTACAGTATATAAAAGACATTAACACATTTTAAACAAATTCGGAAGCGAATAAGATATAAGCATTTGTTTAGTTAAAGTGCTCGTACAAAAAAACAAGTTTGGCAACTCGGTTGATTACTAATTTTTCGAATATACCAAGCCAAAGGCATATTCGTTCTACTGAAAGAGATTAAGCTATGGTGAGGTAATCAGCTTGCTTATCATTCATATCATCATTATTCGGTGACAATTATAGACTTCTTCCACCATTCAAAATAATTGAGATTCACTACATCAGCCATTAAGCTGTTTACAACAGAGATACCTGTTTTATAAAGAATAATTAAAGTTATTGTGTCTAGCATACTTTAAGATTTTTTAAATAAAAACACAAGTTACAGAATTTATAAACATATACATATAATTACAATCTAATTGTTACAGCTCAAGAAAGAAAAAAAACATTAAGCAGTTCCATTCGGTTAATCCAACAGATCATGCAACAAATAAATGTAGTAAAAAAAAACAAATAAAAATTGAATTCAAACAACACACTTAAAAACTTATAGGACCAACTATTAGGTTTAACTCTCATTGCATTGTGTACCACATATGGCACATACCTAAAAACATAATTCTCAATGTGTGCCATAAATTTGGCCAATATGATTACTGTAATTGATCAAGAATAGTCCAAAGAATGGAACAACACTAATTTTGCCCATATCAAATGGCTAGATTTGACAAAAAAAAAAAAAAAAAAAAAAAAAAAAAAAAGAAGAAGAAGAAGAAGAAAATGTGCAGTTAAGAAGTTGAACATCTAAGAAGTATTTTTTATTTGCTTTAGAAGTTGATTTTATTTATTGTTATTAAATAAGCATTTCATTAAATTATAAAATATTATTCCACTGAGATATAGCTTATATGATATAAGTTCACTCTCTCTAATCCACAATAGCCTACAATCCACTAAAAACCTATAATCCACAGTGTAACTGGATTCAGACCATAATAAAAGTTGATTGCCCTTATGAATTAAGAAATTTTTAATGCATTCTTTAGACCGAGATATTTTATGTACATTATGAATAATGTGATATATTCTAAACACATTCACTAGCTATATAAAAAGAAAAAAATTCTTAGAAGGGATAAGTATCCCATGAGTAAAAAACTCAGCTTTTTAGGAAAACAAAGTTTTGTTATTGATCAAGATAGACTGATCTCTAAAGGTTTCAGGATACAATAAACTAAAAACCTATAAAGCAAATAGAAATTTGTTCTAATAGTTTTGTATTATATCATTTGAATAGTTTCATAATATTGAATATAACCTTTTTTTATATTAAAAATCATTTCTTTCATTTCTGTGTAATTTATTTGCAGTATGATTATTACATTTGTTGATACATTCCTAATATTAAGATGTAAACAAAGAATTGACCTATAATCTGCACAATTCTATAATTCACAAAATCCTTGATCCCAACATGTGATTAGAAGGAGTGTACTGTAATTATTATAAATAATAATAAATTACCTGCCACAGAATAAATAAGCAATGAAAACATAAATAGTTTTATTTTTTACTAAAAACATACATTTCAACTATATGGAGATCTGCCAACTGCTATGAAAATAAACCTTAGTTCTTACAAGCTTGAGTTATTATAAACTGCAATGCTATGAAATGTCTTAAATCACAAACACATTTTTTACATTTGCAATTTTTAGTCCATGAAACATTTTTAAGGAGTGGTTTTGATCTGAAATTTCCAAAATTTTAAAGCATTTGTTCCGGAAATTTTAAAATAACGACAATTAGTTTAAAAATTTGGACAAAAAAAACTGGATTGCACAATAAAGTTGTTAACATAAAACCCTCAATGTTTCTTAACCACCAATAAATCGTGTTTTCGTAAATGTTAATATCAAGAATTTTCTTCTTTAAAAATTTTGTTGCCATCTCAGAAAACACACAAATGTTCACTTCGTAGCTGAGTAAAATCGCTAATTTCATTCGAATTTAGGAAAAATAGTGCAAAAGTAAAAAATAATGAATTTTGATAGATTATGAAGGGAAAATATAATCAATTTTCGCATTATCGCTGCAGAGTTGTGTTTTTTCAAATATGGGGCATAAAGGGCGCTTTTTTTTTCTTTGAATGAGCGATAAGAGGGACGCTAGTTTTTGGATGAGGGGCAAGAGGGGCGCTAATTTTTAAACTAAAGGGCAGGAGGGGCGGAGCGCCCCTCTGAAACCCTCTGGGGGAAACTTTGTAGATATTACATCTTAAATTTAATACAGACATAATTTAAAATAAATATTTTGGCGCAATGAGGTTGCGAAACTTCCTTTTAATTGAGACATTTTAATAAAATATACATTTTAAACAACGAAATTTCCTATATTTGCATGCTTAAAAATATCTTTCTCATAGGTTAATAATGCGTCAAGTAAGCTAAAAAACATATAACTAATTTTTTATGAAAATATTTTTTGTTTGAGTTCGGGCAAACATCATGATCACACGTTATAAAATATTTTTGTAACAAAAATTATAATTACTTGTAACTATCACTATTAATTTAATTCGGAGTTTCTAGTTTTTTTAAGAAAATAACAAACATAAGCTACATATGATATTACATTATCTCACAGTTATACAATTTAATGCATAGCATAAAAAATGCTAAATTATGCCAGATTAAAAGTAAACAAAGCTGTATAAAAAAAAAGTTGATTACAACTGTTATACTAAAGACATACTTTTCGTTAAATTCGATAATGTCGACATTGTTCTTAAAATGACAGTGTACTAGTGCACTATTAAAAACATGATCTAATTAAAAAAAAAAACACATGCAAGCATTATTTAGCTTACGTCTAAAATCTAAAAAGAATAATAATAATATTGCTTACATTATGTTTACTTTTTCACCTGCTAAGTTTGGAACTTTGAAAGCGGATGTAAAATGGCGCATGTCATCTGATAACTTACGATTCGTAATCAAAACAAAAAATCAATTTCTTTCCACTGAATTTCGTGTTACATAACAATAATTTCGACTTTAGAATAGAATACTACCAATCTGAGTTTATTATTACGCTGAATTTGTTGATTTATTGGAATGAATTGCGACTAAAGAATAGAATACCATCATTCCGTGATTATTCTTAAACTTTTTACGGAGCTGCTACAGAAAATAGTATAAAGTTTATTTGGCATTTCATAATTCCAGTTTAAATGTAATAATGCTCCTTTGTTTTTAAAATGTAGATAATAAAAAAGATAAATGACATGTGCCAAAGAAATGTCTAATAATTTAACGGTTATACAATGAACACATAGATATGATTAAAATCAAATTCTGAAATAAGTACTTACCCATTTTTGATATATTATCCGAATTTTGCAATAATTTGTCAAACGTGGCGCAAGTACACACACAGTCAGCAACACATATATAATTAGCGACTTATATAATTTGTTTATAATCAGAGCCATAGATTAGGAACAACAGAAGCAGGTAACATCAGACGTAGAGAAGAAAAAGACAAATGCGCATGCGTGCGGGGAATAAACGAAATTATTCGTCTTCTTCAGCAACGATTCACAGAAAAATAACCTTTCCAAGGAGTACAGAAATTATTTGTTCGAGAATGAGGCAAAATGTAGTGTATAAAGACGAATATTTCTGACAGTGTAGCACGGGTATACATTTTATTTATATCGTCTTATAATTTCATATTGGTTCCTGGAAAGATTAGTTTCGACAAATAATGATATGTTTAAAAAAGGGGATATTTGTGTTTTCTTTTCTGTTTGCCGAGTTCTCAAATATATACTTTTTTATATTTGGATGCTTGCTTTGGTGATTATGTTAATTCTTTTGACACATGGGCAACATCTATCTTCTCTGAAATTTCTAATTTTAACTGAGCGGCATGTGTAAGTACTTCCACATCTTTTGATCTCGTCAAACTTTCAAACATTCTCCGCTTTGTCCTATCATTGGATTCAGTGAAAGTTTTTGCTGTCGTCCCTGATCCATTTATTTTACTTGAAATTTCTACTGTACTTTCAAGCCAGTCCTTATTATTTTTAATAAAAATATCTAATTTGTGAAAGGCTGCGATCCATTTACTCTTGAATTTACTCTTAAATTGGGAAAAATTGTGCTTGAAAATTTTAAATTCATCATCATCAAAAGTATCATTATTAAAAAGGTAATTTTCAAGAAAATTCAGTCGATCATTTACATTTGATGGTTTTGCTTTTCCATAATGTTGAAAAATTCATTTCTAGTCATTACTTTGACATTCGAAGACCCTAAATTAAAATAAATACGAAATGTAGAAAAGAGAATGCATAATAAATATATACAATTTAGATAGATAACATTATTTTATCTTTTATATTTTTTAAAAATCTTGCAATCTTTCACTAATTTTTAACAAAAACTTATGTAAAATTCATGCGATTTATTTTTTAGACAAAAAAAAAAGTTAACAACAAGCAATAAATTCCTTTCATTTTCTGAAAAGTGCTTTAAAAAGATAAAAGGGAATGAATACATTATTTTAAAGCAATTTTTTTTGCAAATTAATATAAATTCATTTCAATAAGATTGACTGAAAAATAAACAAATATGATCACTTTCTAATAAATCATAACAATATTTTTCATTTAAAAATTTATATCATAAATATGAGTTAAATATCTGTACATAGTAATTTCGGATGCTTACTCAGAAATTTGAAAGAGCATATGTATATTGCCTTCATTTTCAAAAGCAGACGAAGGCGGAACTACTTTAAACGAAAACACAAAATAAAGGGTGTATACTTATTGGTACAACGCGTAACTCTGCTTGGAAAAGCTTGGAAATATAACTAAACCCTTCGTAAAGTCAGAAATAAGGGACAAGAATAATAGAAAAATATACGTTATTTTAAATTAATTTTGCAAATACGAAAACTATCTTTCTCTTAATTCAAAAATTGAAAAAAAATAATAGACATCTGCCTCGCCATTATCCATAACGATTAGATTTTAAATACTTTCAAAAATAAAGTTATTCACTTTCGAAAATAGAAAGTCACAATGCACAACGATCTGACGCCGATGCGTTTAACGGAACACTCTAATTCCAACTGATAACAGGAAGTCATCGTTTCTTTAAACAAGATAAAAATGGTATCACAGGATTCCCCAAAGATTCAGCTTCAACCTGTATCCCTCCATTCGATCGTGCGTTGTACTTTATGAAATCGACTTTTGTCCAGCCAGATTCTTCAAATACCCCACAGTGGGCGGGTCAAATTTCTGGAACAACTTACCATATCTCAGCAAACATTTAAGGTGGGAGCGTGGAATTTCAGAAAATAAATCTACTAAAAAAATTATCAAACAGATAATCCAACGATTTCAGAAATTCCCATAAGGGGCTTAAAAAAGGAAGGGGGTCGAAAAACTTTGGACATTTGGCGCATCTCAGCAGTCTTTTTTAATAACAGCGTGAAACGGCAGAAAATAAAATTTTTAAAAACGAATTAAATGCGTGTTTCAGCGATATTTTAAAATTTCCACTCCTCGAGGATGTTCAAGTGGGGTGGAAAAATTCCATACTTTTTTTGGACCCATCATGTGACCTATCATAGAAAAACCCTCAGATCACTCTTTCATATTATAAATCTTTCTTTCTTCCCGGTGACCCCTCCTATTTCCCTACCGGGGACAATTTTTGATCTTTTTCGAAATTGTAGCGTTTTATCATTTCAGTTCGGATTTTTTTACGGGGACCTCCGATAAGTATTATTTATAATATATGAAAATCAGTTAGGGGAAGGGTCTATTCTGGTAGGAAGGACAATTTCCTAAATATGGTCTACATCTCTCTTGTGATATATCACGGGCGACCACTTTTCTAAATTTAGCCGGCACCTTTCATGTGATATATCGTTGGAAAGCCCTGTGATTGCTTATTCGTACTAAACACTACCCGTGGCCCTCTCGGGTGGTACGATTATTGTATCCTATTAGGAGACCTTCTAATTGTGGAAAAATATAGGGTTATATAAGACTAATAATAACATAAGATTATTTGACTAACTCGATACACTAAGTCATAATTATCTTGAGAATTATATATGAATATACATATATATACAGTCGGCTCTCCTTAATTCAAAATCGGATAAGTCGAATTTTCGCTTAATTCGAACTAAACATGTAGTCCCGATTTTCAATAGCAGAATAACGGTAAAAATTTTCATTTATTCGAACTCATTTTCTCTTGACTTTGTTTAATTCGAACTAATGAAACTCCTATTTTTTCCTTTTTCTTTACTTTCTCCCGGAATTCAGATCTTTGAAATAATTTTCTTTCTTTTGTTTTTGTCAGAATTGTTCTGAACAAGTATACATATAGTCCTATGCATTTGCTATCCTCTTTTTTAGTGCCATATTAAATCATATTTTAATGATAACAACCGAAATAAATTTTAAAAATATTATAACATTAATTCTTTTTAAATAGTATCCCTTTAAACATGTTTTCCTCTCTTACTTTCCATAATTCGAACATTTCTTGTGGTCCCGACGAATTCGAATTAACGAGAACCGACTGTATACATACAGGATGATTACAAAAAACGTGGACAAAAAGATATGACAAATCAAGCATACAACAAGGAAAAAAAATCACATAGGAACATAGGGTCGCAAACTACTTATTGAGTCACAAATACAGGGTGTTTCAGACTAGTTACACCGGGTTTGAAATAATAATTTCGAGGAAAATAAAAGTATTGTAATGAAAATGAAACGATATGTAGTTTATTTTGTGTGAAATGTGACAACGTTACGAAAAGATCTGGAAAAATATGTTGTTCAAGCAATCGATGATATCGTATAAACTGATTATCACAGTTCAAAATGTTAAGTGTCAAGTGCATATTGCTGGCGCGCATAATGCAAACTTCTACCAGTTTTGTTTGGTGTTATCACATTTAAAACAAAGGTGAGAATGTCTTTTAAACGTTTTATTACAATATGTTCCAGTTTTCTGAAATTTATTACTGTTAACCGAAATTAAGTTAGAATGAAACACCTTGTATTTGTGACTCAATAAGTGGTTTGCGGCGATATGTTCCTATGTGATTTTTTACCCTTGTCATATCAATTTGTCCACGTTTTTTTTAATCACCCTGCATATTAGTCTTAAGGTTGGCCATAGTACTCGGAAATTTTCCTTCTTGGAGTCGGAAATTTATGAGCCTACACCCCCCTACGCGACTAGGGTGGTTTACGCCCCTGACCCGACATACATCAAAATGTAGATCTCAATGTGCACATTAAGAATATCACTGGCAGCCAGGTCCTATCCTGCCGGAACCCGGTGGCAGCGTACTTTTATGACGTCAATTTTGTGTGCTTACCTATGTATCGAGTACAAGGCCAAGACATGCATCAAAATGTAGCTCTCAATGTGCACATTAAAAATATCACTCGCTGCCAGGTCCTATCCTGCCGGAACCCGGTCTCATCTTCTCTTTAATGACGTCAATTTTGAGTGTTTGCATATGTATCGAGTACAAGAACCGTCATACAACACAATGTAGGTCTCAATGTGCACATTAAGAATATCACTGTCTGCCAGGTCCGATACATAGGTAAACACTCAAAATTGACAAAAAAAAAATGAGTGTGCTACCTGGTTCCGGCAGAATTGGACATGGCAGATCATGATATTATTAATGTGCACTTTTAAACCTTCATATTTATTTATATATATGGTCTTTAAATTCGATACATAGGTAGACATTCAAAATTGATGTCATAAAAGTATTGCTGCCACCTGATTCCGGTAAAATTGGACAAAGTACACCCTTAAGTTTTTAATATGCATTTTCAAACCTACATTTTGATGTATGTCTTGGCCTTGTACTCGATACATAGGTAAACACTCAAAATTGACGTCATAAAAGTGCGGATGCCACCGGGTTCCGGCAGGATAGGACCTGGCTGCCAGTGATATTCTTAATGTTCACATTGAGACCTACATTTTGATATATGTCTTGGCCTTGTACTCAATACATAGGTAAACACTCAAGATTGACGTCATAAAAGTGCGGCTGCCACCGGGTTCCGCAGGATAGGACCTGGCAGCCAGTGATATTCTTAATGTTCACATTGAGACCTACATTTTGATATATGTCTTGGCCTTGTACTCAATACATAGGTAAACACTCAAAATTGACGTCATAAAAGTGTGGCTGCCACCGGGTTCCGGCAGGATAGGACCTGGCAGCCAGTGATATTCTTAATGTTCATATTGAAACCCACATTTTGATGTTTGTGGCAGCCAGTGCTATTCTTAATGTACACATTGAAACCTACATTTTGATGTATGTCTGGTCCTTTTACTCGATACATAGGTAAACACTCAAAATTGACGTCATAAAAGTGCGGCTGCCACCAGGTTCCGGCAGGATAGGACCTGGCAGCGAGTGATATTCTTAATGTGCACATTGAGACCTACGGTTTGATGTATGTGTGGTCCTTGTACTCGATAAATAGGTAAACACTCAAAATTGACGTCATAAAAGTGCGGCTGCCTTGCGTTCCGGCAGGATAGGACCTGGCAGACAGTGATATTCTTAATGTGCACATTGAGACCTACATTTTGATGTATGTCCGGTCCTTTTACTCGATACATAGGTAAATCGACGGTCGGTTCCCGTACTATTACCTTCTGCGCCAAAGTTAAAAATACAAATTTTTCTAAAAAAATTTCTGGTAAGAATCTGGATAATCTGGAATGGCTGAGATATAGCAGTTTGAATTTCTAATGTGGGTGATATTTTGGAAAACCTATTTGTCTGCGACAGCACTCATACATATCAACCGATCTCGATGTGAGTGAGCATGTGGCGATATTTCACTTTCCATTAGACTTTTAGCCATGGAGGAAGAAGATAGGTGGAGGTGAATTAAGCCTTAAAAAAGGTTTGCAATATGAATCCATTTATCGCTCAAATTTTAGTGTTCCAAACAAAAGCACGTGGAAAATTGGAAAGCTTCCAAAAAAGGAAGGAATTTTGTATTAATAAGACGAATTGAAAGAAATGAATTACAGCTGGAGCATTTTTTAAGAAGAAATAGGAAATTTTTAAAATGGTCTTTGTTCTATTATTATTTATTAAAAGAAATGTTTACTTTTAAAATAATTGAAATTGGGAAATTATTATTATTATTATTATTAAATGTCATTATTATTATTAAACTTCAAATTAAAATTAAATAAGAAATTGAAAACGTTTGATACGAACTAAAAATTGTATTATAAAAATTTTCTTTTTACAGTAATTTTTATTAACACCAAATTTTATTTAACAACAAAATTGAAAAATGTTTATGCATTCGGTTTGTCTGTCCGTCTGTCCGCGCTCTAACTCTCGTAAATATACTCTGAATGCAAAGAAATTTTACCATGTTATTGAAGTTTACACAAGCACAAACCCTATTAAAAATGAAGTTTCTACCACGATTAGTTTATTTACAGGGACAGCCAAAAGTTTTCGATTATATTAGGGCCAATGGAGAAAAATCGTTTCAAATTAATTTTAAAGATATTGCGGCCGGACAAACGTATTCACATTTATTTGCATCTACGAAAAGCACACTAAAATATGAAGCTAAAAGAATAGTTATTTATTTACAGGGCCACACAAAATAATTCTAATACATGATAATAAAGGAGGAAATTGTTTGCGACATATTTTAACGATGGTAAACGGTATCATGTGTAATCAAATTGATATACGTCGCTGAGACTTAATATGAGTTATTTCACGCATAATACGAAGTGCATAGCATTTACAGGGACACACAAAAGACTTCAAAAAGCATATTCTATTCGAAGTACTGTATATTACGCATGGTAACTGTTCCATGGATGAAATGCATTTTTAATTATGATATGCGCTTTTAAGTGTCACTAAATGTATTCACATTATATGGTGTGCATAAATGCTATAATAGTTACACATTTAAGATATACAGGGTTACTCAGAAGAACTCGGAAAAGTTACTGAATATGAGTGTAATTTACTTAAAGGTTTGTTTTTAAAAAAGTTTTGCATTTTTACGTCGAATCGCATTTAGTTTATCGTGAAATGTTTGTAGAATATAGATTAAATGATATACAGGGTCACGCAAAGAACTGGATACAGGTTTATTTAAGGATGATAATTTCTGGAAATATGATTTAAATAGTTTAAAGAGTATTGTTGTTTGATTAACATTTTTTATTTATTTTTTTATGTAATTAATTTTAGCAAAATACTTTAGTGTAATAAAGGTACTAGATAAACTGCAGGGCTGAACAAAACTATTGAAGTATGTTTTACATCTATTCGTATAAACTGCCAAAAGAAAAATTTCATCCAGCTAGGCTTTTTTTGCTAAACTAAATCTCTCCATGATATAGTATATATATCAACCGACAAATCAAACACAGAGCTGTTCAGAAGTATTGGAATACATATTTGGTTATGGGCAGTAACACCTATTTCCCTGAATAACGAAGTTTTGTTAAAGAATTAAGGAAATTTAGATAGCGTTTTATAATCTATTCATTTCAATGACGTTAGACCATTTAAAACATAAAGAAATTGATATGCATTTATAAACGGCAGTATAACAAGCATTTTGTAGAATATGGGGTTTGCTAAACATTTATTATTTATTTACAGAGCCACACAAAAGAATTCCGTTTATGGGGATAATGATATATGGTTGGGAGCTTTTAGCGGCCAAAATATGTTACTAAATTATAGTGAAGTAGACATAAATTATTCACTGATTCTCCTCAACGCTACATTTCCGCACCCACATTCCTTTACAAATCTGCTCATTAATGTTCCCGCTAATTGCCTTTACATTTCTGATACATAACTTTGAAACACCCTGTATAGGCATATTCAAAATGTGAAGAGTGTAGCTCAATATAGTTTAAAACCGGGCTTTTTCAATATTTTTCGTGGTGATATAAAATTTCACGCAAAGGAAAGTAAGAGTGTTTAAAATGATATAATGTTGCTTAAATTGCAACGTTGAAAAATTATAGTATTGCAACATTATAAAAAAAAATGATATTATAATTTTGCTTATTTGCTCAACGCTTAATGCTGCACAAATAAAAATGTATGTTAAATTTGCAGCGAGACTAGATCCTTGAATGGATCGGGTTGTATTTTACCTGAACACGAAAATTCTATTCAAATCGGAATCCAACATAAATGTTTTTTATCGATCTGAACCGCTAATATTTGAATTCGAATACGACACATAAACAGTATTCCGCCTGAAACAGAGCTAATTTTAATACTTACAACGTTATTAAAAAATTCCAAAACATATTTTAAAACAAATATTGTTAGCATATAGTCATGCCTTGCATTAATAAGAACAATTTTTGATAAATATAAAAATTTTACTTCTTCAAAATAACAGCATTATCAATAAAAAATTTTGAGAAACAATTAATAAACAAGTTGGAAATTACACGTGAAGCGTAACAAATGAGGAGCGTTCGTACGATAACGAAGTTTTTAAAATATTCAGATCTTGCTGATATAGTAGACAATACTTCGGTTACATTATAGTAGTAGAAATCTTTGTGTTCCTGTAAATATACAGGAAGTAATTTTTATTACACCTCAGCAACGTATATCATATTCATAAAATGCTAAATAGTTTAATGTAATTAAAACACGCCCCACAAACAATGTTTCTCCGTATAGCTTTATGTAATGGAATACTTTTGTGTGCTCCTGTAATTTAAAAACAAATATTCTTTGCATCACAGATTGTACAGAATGTATATTTTAGTATATATATATACTTCATAGGTTCATGTCAGTTTTATTATGTTTGAATTAGTTTAACACCATTAAAATGCATTTGAAACTTTTTTTCCCATTGACCGTAATGTCATGGAATATTTTTTATTGTTCCTGTAATTGATTTATGCATCCAATTTCTATAAAATTTAAAATGACACGACAAAATTATGTAATTATTATTTTTTTTAAATTTCAAATGATTAAAATGCATTTGAAACCCCCCCCCCCCCCCCTTGACCGTAATGTAACGGGATACTTTTGATTGTCCCTGTAATTCATCTATGCATAATTGATCCATCTTAAATTTGAAATAACTTGAAAAAATTATGTATTAATTATGTATTTTAAACTTCAAACGATTCGGTTGGGTAGTTTTTGCGTTGTTATATGCGAATGGACAGACAGACGGATGGACTGAACGACAACTATAAGTGCTACGTATTTACATAATTACGAAAGCACCTAAAAACAACAGATATAAAGCATAATAAAATTTGAGAGCTGTAAAATAAATGAGCTGATTTTCACGCAATAAAAATTTCGATTCTTATCATGTTTTTAAAATTATTAGAAAATAAATTACACATCTTTTAAAATTAATCGTATTTAAATGCGAAAAATGAAGCATAAATACAGGGTTTCGATATCGCAAATAGATTTATTCTAAACTAGCAGGCTATGCCCGCGCCCGCTGCGCTGGTCAATATTTCAAAACCAACCGTGGATGAAACGAACTGGTGAATTTAAATTTGTATTTTAAATAATTTGAATCTCCAGCAGCACCTTGCTTATTGCTGAAAACGATTTAGACACCATTGTGATATTAAATTATCTTAAACGTTGCGCAAAAACCAGCTATTTAGAAGTAACTATTTTAGTTTATTACTAATAGTGCACATTTGGAAGCGAAATGAGACCATTATGGCAACAGGATTTAAAATTTTCCCTTATCTGAAGAAATATTAATTATTACAGTCGTTACCATGGTACAACTTCTGAAAAATTTCTTCACAACTTTTCATTATGTGAAGCCAGGAACCCAAAGCTACTCCCACCTAAAAAGTTTATATATATATTAAATTTTGTCCGCGCGATAAAAGACACAATTATGCAAGAATCATCTTCAAACTCGTCAAGTACATTGAGATGGTTAATATCTCAGTGGGAATTGCAAATGAGCAAAATCGGCCCAAGGGGGTGGTAATTGGGAAGGGTTCAAAAATTCGAATACCACCTTAACATGGCTTTCACAAAACCAGCTCTTACAAAACAATAGCAGGTAAAAAATAAACATTTTTCGTTACAGCAAGTTGCCAACGATAAAAAAAAACACACACACACACACATTAAAATTATCACTACAACATTTACTTTATTATTGCAAAATTTCCTCCTGAAAAATGAAAACAAAATTATTTGCTCTTTCGTATTTAAGGATTTTCTCTTTAGTTATTTAAGATAAAATTATGTAAATTTGAATAATTTGGCGAACGATTTGGCGAAATTGGTTGACATGATAATCAGGTAGTAGCCAATAAACACTTTTCATATTTCACAAAAGATTCCTACACAGACATCATATACGCAATAGGTTTAGCACGATTATCTTGCAACTACAATGTGGCAAAATTCTCATTTTAGAATACCAAAGAAATTTATGTATATTTTATTATTTTCTATTATTTTAAACAGCAATTAGCAATAAATAAAAAGTAACTGTAGAACAAAACAACAAATATCATTTCAAAAAAGAAAAAATTGAAAGTAAATAAACAACTTATCATCAGATAAACAACTATAGCTGGGTTACCATATAAGGCAAATAATGCCATTTTAACGCCAGTGAGATACCTCGATGAGTATATGACCAAATCCGTGACAAAATTTCCATTTGGAAAAAACTTTAATCGGTATTTATACTGCATTTTCCCTACTTATGTATAAGAAAAAACTTTAACACAGATGTCATGTATGCACCACATTGGCGCAATTTTTTTCCGGCGCCAATTTAGAGAACTTGGTTTTTAATTACCAATTTCATAAATATTTTTTAATTATTTTGTATTAATTGAAAAAAAAATAATAAATAAAAAAGTTTAATTAATAGCTATAGAGCAAAATGATTTATATTATTTTAAAAAACAAAATGAAAGTTAATAAATAGTTTATTAATAAATAAATAACCAGTCGGTTTACCATGTGTGGCATAAAATCGCCATTTTGTTGCAATCGTGCGAATGTGGTGCGTATATGACATCTGCCTTCGGCAAAACTTTAAAAAGTTGAAATTAAATTACTTTACAGTTTGGATGAGGAAGACATTTATACTAAAATTTAAACATTATACGTATTTTTTTTTTTTTTTTTTTTTTTTTTTTTTTTTGTTATAACTGCTATTTATATAGTTACAATTAAACATTTAAAAAAAAAATCCTAAAAATGCTCTTACACATTTAAAAGAGAGTGAGAGAATTTAGTAATTGTGAACATCGCTCCGGCTTATACCTTCTTGGTATAAAATCGCATTGTTTGATAACAAAAGTAAATTCAAACACCCAAATAAACAAATAACATACAATTAACAGATAAAACCATTTTTAAAAGTAATTCTCCTATTTTGTCCTGTAAGACACATAATGGTAGAATTAGATTTAAAAAATAATTTTTAAAAAATAGAAAAATGTTATTTACGTTTTATCTAATAAAATATTTAAAATACATTTTTGTTAGCCTGCGCGAAAGATAATAGCGAAAGTTTGATTGAAGAAATATTGAAGAGGAAATGGTCGATTAAAAAAGACTTGTAAATTTTATTCAGCGGGAATTTTTCATTTCAAAATGTTGAATTTATCTATAGTAATAACGCATAATTGCATAAATTTACTTTGAATTGCAAAATTTTCCCTTCAGCACTACTTGGTTATATCGTCAACCAATTTCGCCAAATTATACAAATCGCCAAACTATTAGCCAGATTATATAGATTAGCATAAATCTTATACTATAACACAGGCCTACAAAAAAAAAAAAATTTTTTTTTGGTGCCTGAGATTTTACAACTGATTTTGGATATTTTTGGGACGCTGATTCCAAATATGCAATCAGTTTTTCTCTATCAGCTCTACTTTTTTAGATATGCAAAGCGAACTAAAGATTTTTTAGAACTAAAGTGACCTTGAACATTCAAACTGAGCTTATGATACATAGCCCTGCAACGACGCTCAAGGCGATTAGAAGGACGCTGAAATACCACAAGATCTTGAAAAAAAGAAATGTGCAAGCAAAACTGAAGATCTGCGCATCCTTATGATTTCGCGGAGCTCATCCATAAAGCCAAATGTAAAAGCCTCCAAGAGATAAGGTTTGTTTCAGAGTTCGCTCCGTGGAAACAAAACTGGCTTTCTTTGACTTTCTAAAGTTTTTTAACTTCCATGATATTTGTGTTTAAGGTAGAATTCGTATCAATTTAACGTACAACTCATAGTGTTGTAGATTGTTGTGTTTGCATTGTAGAATGGAATTTAAATGAGTTCAAGTAGAAAAAGTTGTATAAATCATCCAGATAAGTTTTGCTACATATGCGGAGAATAAAAGTTGAAAGAACACAGAAAATATGTTACTGACTTTGTAAAGAGAGCTTATCTTGGATACTTTGGGGTTAGACTTGGTGATCAGGATAAAGTCTGCGCACCGCAACAGGTCTGTAAAACTTGTACAGAGCACTTATGACTGTGAGCTGACGGAAGAGAATAAGTCTCAAATTCGGTTTACCAATGGTTTGGAGAGAACTCCAAAACCATTTCTATGACTATTATTTCTACCTAGCACTGGAATACTATTTGAATTAATCGAAACAATTGTAATAAGAAAACTTATCCTGATTTAGTGTCTTCAAGACCCCCTTTTCCTCACTCAGAGGAACTACCGATCCCACGTTTCATCAGCTACCAGAGCTTAGTGAGGATGAATATTGTCCTTCTGATCATCTTTTAGATAGCTGTGAAGATAACAGTGATTATGAGGAGACGTCATCAATGCCTAAATTTTTCAACCAGGTTGATTTAAATGATTTCAAAAGAGATTTCAATGTTTTAAAAGAAGCTTCTGAATTACTGGTTGGTTTCAAGATTAAAAGACAAAAATTTATTAGAACAAAGAGCCAAACTTACATTTTATCACACAAGACAAAATTGTCTACTACCCTACTTCTCTTAAAAAAACAATCTTGTATTTTGTCATGAATTTAGAGGACTGTTAGAAAAATTGGTTCTTCCTAAATATTCTCCAGATGATTGTCCTTGGACAACAAAGAAGTTACACAAAATACTATTGTTTTTCTATTTTTGGGATAGCAGGGATAACACACACCACTAGATTAGAAAAGAGAGGCCTAACATGGATGTTGGAGAAAGGAATGTCATTAATAACACTTTAGTTGGGCGAAAGAAAATCATACTTTCTGCACTGCATATCAAGCTCTGTCCTATGAAGCAGTTTGTGTAAATTCTCCATAAGAACAGGTCATGATTTGCATATATAAGGTAAAAACACCCGAATTGAGTTATGAAGATATTAAAGCAGGAATGCTTAATGGACAACAAATAAGACAACTTATTAAGGATCCTGCTTTCGTAAATTCAACAAATGAGGCTGAATAAAAAGCCTGGACTTTTTTTGTGGCAGTTCACAAAAATATTCCGGGCAAATGCAAAGGAGAAATCTATGTAGAACTGATAAATGAAAAGCATAATAGTTTTAAATCTCTTGGGTGTACTAGAAGCATTAAAGTGCACTATTTACATTGCCACTTAGAGCATTTTCTTGAAAATAAAGAAGGCACAAGTGATAAACATCCCGAAAGATTTCACCACAATATTAAGACTATGGAGGACCGCTACTAAAAAAGATGAGATATGCAAAGGGTTTCAGATTACAGTTTGAGTTTAAAAAGACACTGTTCTAAAATATATTCCAGAATGTTACGGAAAAGAAGCTTCCGAAGCATTCAATGAGTATCAGTTTCATCAGTGACGATTTTCTCTATTTTTGTGAGTAAAAATATTTGTACAATATAATTAAAAAATTATTATTTCAATATAAGTATATCATAATAATAAAAACTAATATTGTATATTATAAAAAATAAAAATCCTGTATTTATTTTATTTTTACATACATTTTTTAATACATGGATTTACCTTAAAATAATGAAACATATATTTCACAAAAAGTTGTTTATCTTAAAAAACTGAGCTGATAGAGAAAAACTAATGCCATATTTCAATTCAGGACATCAAATTCATATAAAATCAGCTAAAAATACCTCGGCACCAAAACAGCTGTTGACCAGTGTAATGCGAGCAAAAATTGTGTGTGTGTGTGTGGGTAAATTTTATCTCAAAAACGGCTCTAACGATTTTCGCAAAAATTTGGATTTTACCATTTTCGGGCACGAGAAGACCATTGGGCTAGGTCACATGTTCGAGAAAATTCGCTTATTGGGTCATTTTGGGTCATAATGGGTCAAGATCAAGCTATATACATCTAGAGAACGGCTGGATCGATTTTAAGGAAATTTACTATCCAATCGTTTTTTGGCACGAGAAAACTATTGGGCTGGGTCACATGTTCGAAAAATTTCGATTAGTGGGTCATTTTTGGGTCATTATGGGTCAAGCCATTTTTATCTAAAAAACGGCTCTAACGATTTTGACCAAATTTTATATTGTATCGTTTTAGATTACAAGAAGACAAATGGGTTAGGTAACATGTTCGAGAAAATTCGGTTAGTGGGTCATTTTTGGGGTCATTGTGGGTCATGCTATTTTTATCTAGGGATTTTCTCACGCAATTTTGACTAAAAATTGCATTTTATGGTTTTCGGGCACGAGAAAGACATTGGGCTAGGTTACATGTTCGAAAAAAATTTTTAATGGGTCATATTGGGTCATTAAGGGTCTAGGTCAAGCTATTTATATTTAAAGAACCGCAGAATCAATTTCATCAAAATTTTGCCTGTAATAGTTTTTTTGACACGAGAAAGCTAATGGGCTAAGTCACACGATCGAGAGATTTCGATTATAAGAGTCATTTGTGGGTCATGATGGGTCATAATGGGTCATGGTCAAGCTATAGCTAAAGAACAGGTGGATCGATTTTAACGAAATTTTGTATACAACATTTTTTGGCACGAGAAAACTATTGGGCTAGGTCTCAATTCGAGAAATTTCGATTACTGGGTCATTTTGGGTCATAAAAGGTCTGGGTCAAGCTATTTATATATAAAGTACGACAGTATCAAATTTAATGAAATTTTGTATGTAAGTTTTTTGACACGAGAAAATTAATGGGCTATGTCACATATTTGAGAGATTTCGATTATAAGAGTCATTTATGGGTCATGATGGGTCATAACGGGTCATGTCAAACTATATCGAAAGAACATGTGGATCAGTTTTAACGAAATTTTGTATACAACATTTTTTGGCACGAGAAAATCATTGGGCTAGGTCACATGATCGAGAAATTTCGATTAATGGGTCATTTTGGGTCATAAAGGGTCTGGGTCAAGTTATTTATATTTAAAGAACGGCAGGATCAATTTTAACGAAATTTGAGTGTAACAATATTTATACACGAGAAACCTAATGGGCTAAGTCGCATGTTCGAGAGATTTCTATTATAAGGGTCATTTGTGGGTCATGGTCAAGCTACATCTAAAGAACGGGCGAATCAATTTCAACGAAATTTTGTATAAAACATATTTTTGGCACGAGAAAATCACTGGGCTAGGTCACATGTTCGAGAAATTTTGATCAGTGTGTCACTTTTGGGTTATACTAATTTTATCAAGACAATAATCTAGCGCAATCTTGACTAAATTTTATATTCTATCGTTTTCGGCCGCAAGAAAACTATTGGGTTAGGTCAGATGTTTGAAAAAATTTGATTAAAGAGTCATTTTGGGTCATAATGGGTCAAGGTCAAATCTATTTATACCTAAAAATTGGCTCAATCGATTTTATTTAAATTTTGTATCTAACGTTTTTCGGCACGCAAAAATTAATGAGCTAGATCACATTTTCGAGAGATTTCGATATAATGGTCAATTGTGGGTCATGCTAATTTTATCTAGATAATTGTTCTCGCCATTTTGAGTATACTTTCTATTATATCGTTTTCGAGCAAGAGAAAACCATTGATCTAGGACACATTCTCGTAACAATTTAATTAGTGGGTCGTTTTAGGTCTTAATGGGTTCGGGTCATTCTAATTATATGTAATAACGACTCAATCAATTTTACCTAAATTTTGAAACAAAACGTCTTTTGTCACGAGAAGACTATTGAGCTGAGTTGCATATTAAACAAAATTATATTAGTGGGTCATATCGCTTCATTGCTGAATGCTGTCAAGTTAATTTTACTTAAGAAATGGCTTAAACGATTTTGATTCATTTTATACTCTACTGTTTTTGATTACCTGAAGACCATTGAGCTAAGTCATATGTTTGATCACATTTGATTAGTGGATCATATGGGTAATAAGGGTCAGTATCACGAGACTATGGCAAAATCCAATAAATTGGCGATATTTGACAAAATACTGGCTAAATTTGGCCGAAAAATCCACTATTAAGATTATGAAACCAAAACACGTATTTGGAACCAAATGAAAGAATGTATCCAAATTTGGATATAGCTGGCAAAAAATATAGTCTTTCAGAATGTGTAGAAATTTCTTATACATTCTTAATAGTATTCGAGATGCATTGTTAACTAAAGTGAGTCGAACTAAAAAAGTGATTTGGATTGATGTCCTTTCGTTGTAAATTTTAAAATAAAGTAAAATTTATGAACATGTGCATACAAACATACTTTTCTTATTAATTATTTTTGTAAATAATACTGTTATTAATAACATGTTTTACAGTAATAATTCAGAGTGACTGATTCAGGGAAAATACTATATCGAGTTGAACACAAACTTAATTTTGACCGAGTTGAGCTCGGTCACCCCTGCTTGTTTTCATTTAAATAACGAAAAAAAAATTAGCAGAATACAGTAAAGCATCGTTTATACGACGATCACTTATACGACGTTTACATTTATACGACGTTTTAATGTGGTCCCGATTCATTCCTATTCATTTTAATGTAAAAATATATCATTTATACGACGCTCAAAATCGTTTATACGTCGATTTTTCGATTTCTATAGGTTTATTCTTGTTTATTTTTCTTGCGTATTTTATGAACGAGCGGAAGTTGGCAGCTATGAATGACACCAAAGAGCGTGTTTAAATGCACTCCACATTATAAAAACGTGGGCTGGTGTTCGATTAGTCTGGGGTCATTTTGTTTTCGGGGATGGTCAGCTTTCCCGACCTGTTGTTGCAAATAGACTATCCTTTAACTGTTATCAGTATTGGCGACTTTTAGTTTGCCACGCAGGGTTTTTTATCTTTAACTTTAACACGTTCGCTGCCGCTCACGCGAAAGTGCGTGGTATGGCGCCAACGTTAAGGGACCACTCACGCGCCAGCGCGTGATGTGGGGTGATGTCCAATAGCCACTCACGCGCTGGCGCGGTAAAATCTTTCACTGATTCTTTTTTATAAATAGTAAATCGTCTTCTGGGAAAAACCCACTTCTATAGTGCGGCATTAACTATCATCACATCTTCATGTAAGCACAATGGTCGTGTTAAATGGAAAGGAAATGATGTATTGCAAATGAGGAACCTTTCGGTGAAACATAAATAAAGGTACGCATATTTAAATTGCTTACTAATCCCCCCCCCCCGTTTTTAAGATCATTTGTTTATTTTGGTTTGTTTTAATTTAAAAATTCATGCAAATAATCACGTTGAACATTAAAATTAAGTGAAAACAAAATTAATTCTAGTTTTGGAAGTGAAAATCGATTATACGTCGTTATCGTTTATACGACGTTTTTCGGTAGTCCCTTCGGAGTCGTATAAACGATGCTCCACTGTATATATAAAATTAGAAATAAAATGTCGAATTAAAAATCACTTGATGACATAATTAATATTTATATTATGCTTAATGTCAAGTGAATGTGACATTCACGATCATCCATTATTGACATTTAATCTTGGAATTTGGGGGTAGATTTTTAATCGATGGGGTAATCTTTCCTTCTTCAGTTTTTAAATTTTAAAACTGAAATTTTTCCTGTAAGTGAAATTGACGAAATGGCGCAAGAAAAATTAAATTAAGAATGAAAACATTTGCAAAAAGAAATAAAAGAGTTATACTCATATCTATATAATTTACGATTGAATATTAAAATATACTTAAATTATCTTTACTTGAAAAAAAAAAAAAAAAAAAAAAAAAAAAAAACATTATTGCGACCATTAAGAACCTAAATCAGGCATTAAGTCAGTAGTGCATTTTCGGCTTAAAACACATTCTTTGGCGACAAAAGCAAGATGGAAATGGTATAGAAACGAATAGTAACTCACAACTTACAGTGTCTTTTACAATCAGATCTGCTTTTTTCTGCTGTAAGTTATATTATACGGAAATTTGATAAAAAAGAGAAAGAAAATAATAAAAAAAAGAAATAACTATCATTCAAAATTCATTTAATCAATTTCTGAAATTCATGTTTTTATTCTAACACCAGGGATAAGTCGCCAAAAGTTCAACCAATTGTTATATTTCGCGTTAATTTATTTTTTAAGCATTACAAATATTTTTTTCATTTTCAAGATAAATGTAGTTTTATAATATTACGCCTCATTTAAGCGGTCTTTCTTTATTATTATTAATATTGTCAGTAATTATTTTCTACTTTTATTTGCAAGATATTTGTAATATTTCTAATAGATATAGCCATTTAAATTCTTTTAGCAATTATAATTTTCGCCAAAAACAGCTACTGGCAACCCTTTTGTCAAAAATAACCGAAAAATACGAAATTTACTACGAAAAATCAGAGTTATCCCTGTAAATTTGAGTCATAAACCTTCGGAAAAATATTTCCTATCGAATGATACAATCGGCAAAAAAATCCATCGGGTAGTTTTTGAAAACACTCGTTTGGAAGTTTCAGAACGTCTGCTTTATAATATATATGATATGATATGATGATAAATAATTCAGGGATAAAAAAAATCAAGATGAATATATATATATATATATATATATGTATATATATATATATATATATATACAGGGTGTCCCAAAAGGTCGTTTACAAACTTAACATGCTGGTCTGTCATATCATGATGAACAATATTAAATAGGAAACTAAGGGTCCCAATCGTCTTCCAAAGGAGATATGCGCCATTAAAGTTTAGGGTCCAAAAATTCAAATGATTATAAAAAACAGAAAAATTGGTCGATTCGTTTGCGGTTTTCACTAAAACTACTCTTTATATCAGTATTTTGTTGAAAATAAATTATAAAGATAAATTTCAAAAATTGTCGATAGAGGGCGCTTTAGACTTTGAAGAAACGATAAACTAGTTTTTACCATTATTTTTTGCATCTCATTAAATTTTTTTAGAAACTTAGACATAAACTTAAATTTTGAGCTCAAAATCTAAATCGCTGGAAGTGGTTAAGTAGCGCAAACTGAATTGCAGGGGGAGGTTCAAATTTCAAATAATTATAAAAAACGGAAAAATTGGACAATTGATTTGCGATTTTCACTAAAATTATTCTTTATGTCAGTATTATCTTGAAAATAATTTATAAAGATAAAATTCAAAAAATGCCGATAGAGGGCGCTTTAGACTTTGGAGTAACGTACAACTATTTTTTTCCGTTATTTCTTGCATCTCGTAAAAATTTTTTAGAAGCTTAGACATAAACTTAAATTTTGAGATAAAAATCTGAATCGTTGGGGGTGGTTAAGTAGCGCAAACTGAACTGTGTTCAATGGGGGTGGGGAGGTTCAAATTTCAAATGATTATAAAAAACGGAAAAATTGGTCGGTTTTCGCTAAAACTATTCTTTATATCAATATTTTCTTGAAAATAAATTTTAGATATTTTTCGAAAACTTCCGTCAGAGGGCGCCTTAACTTTATAGCAACTAACAATTATTTTTAACCGTTATTTTTTGTATCTAATAAAATGCTTGTAAAGTTCAAACTTAAATTTTGTGCTCAAAATCTGCATCGTTGTGAGTAATTAAGCGGCCAAAAATTGAACTGCGTTCGAGGGGTGGAGAAGGTAACATTTCAACTCCTGAACACAGTTCAGTTTTCGCTTCCTAACCCCTCCTATCGATTTAGATTTTGAGCACAAAATTTAAGTCTAAATTTTTGCAAGCATTTAATTAGATTTAAAAAAAAAAAAAAAAAAAAAAAAAAAAAAAAAAAAAAAAAACGGTTAAAAATAATTGTTGGTTTTTCTAAAGTTTAAGGGGCCCTCTAACGGATTTCTTAAATCTGTCTTTAAAATTTATTTTCAAGGAAATATTGACATAAAGAATAATTTTGCGAAAACCGACCAATTTTTTCGTTTTTTATAATCATTTGAAATTTGAACCTCCCCACCCTCATTGAACACAGTTCAGTTTGCGCTACTTTACCACACCGAACGATTCAGATTTTCATCTCAAAATTTAAGTTTATGTCTAAGCTTCTAAAAAAAATTATGAGATGCAAAAAATAACGGAAAAAATAGTTGTACGTTACTTCAAAGTCTAAAGCGCCCTCTATCGGCATTTTTTAAATTTTATTTTTATAAATTATTTTCAAGATAATACTGACATAAAGAATAATTTTAGTGAAAACCGCAAATCATTTGACCAATTTTTCCGTTTTTTATAATCATTTGAAATTTGAACCTCCCCCGCAATTCAGTTTGCGCTACTTAACCACTTCCATCGATTTAGATTCTGAGCTCAAAATTTAAGTTTATGTCTAAGCTTCTAAAAAAATTTAATGAGATGCAAAAAATAATGGTAAAAACTAGTTTATCGTTACTCCAAAGTCTAAAGCGCCCTCTATCGACATTTTTTGAAATTTATCCTTATAATTTATTTTCAACAAGATACTGACATAAAGAATAGTTTTAGTGAAAACCGCAAACGAATCGACCAATTTTTCTGTTTTTTATAATCATTTGAATTTTTGGACCCTAAACTTTAATGGCGCATATCTCCTTTAGAAGACGTTTGGGACCCTTAGTTTCCTATTTAATATTGTTCCTCATGATATGACAGACCAGCATGTTAAGTTTGTAAACAACCTTTTGGGACACCCTGTATATTTAATTCAAGAATTTTAAAACAATTTACTAGAAGTCAAAGGCTGATATATATAATATCTAAAGGTAACTGCTTTTTTACTATAGAGAGCAATACAGATATGGATTTTTTTTTTTTTTTTTTTTTTTTTTTTTTTTTTTTTTTTTATCAAAATGCAGAGTTCTTAAATTTTAAATATAAAGCTAATGTTGATCAGCGTCTTCATCCTCCATGATAGGCGATGAATATAAGAATTTTGTGAAAATAAAATTTTGTATCGTAAGATCAAAGGCATTTATTCAAATGTGAACCAAGCATTTATTGATAATAATTTCAGTCTTGCAGCTAAACTTTTCCAGTCTGATGAACTCATTTTATTTGCAAATAACAATACGCATAAATAATTCAAATATTTCAAAATAATTAATAAATATTCTCTTTTATGGAATGAAATTTTTAAATAGATCTCCATTTTGCCTACGTCAATCGCTGCTAATTTACTTAAACATCTTTATTTATTTTTGTTAAAAAGAAATTTGTTTTGTTACATATTAATAATTGCATTTAAATAATATTTAAAATATAATAATGAAAACATTCTTTTAAAATCATGTATGAAAACATAAGTAATAAATATTAATCTAAAATACAGATTTCTGACTGCAAACGATTTTCAGATATTAGCAAAATAATATTATCTTTTCAAGCAAAATATTAAAAGATTTTCTATTTTGATATTTAAAACACATATAATTAAATAATCAAAGAAATTTTTACCTGTAAAGCGATAAATTTGTATTTATTGGTCGAGTATTACAGCCAATTATCGCACAAACTTCATCGTTTACGAAATTTTAATTCGCTGTCTAATAAAAAATTCGACGATAAAAACAAGAGCAATCAAATACGGGTTTTAACTGGTTTGAATTGATAGGCGAATCAAAGCACGTGGTTTTGTTTGGACTTAATGTGACTTAATGTAGGGTTACATTTTTGGCATCACCCAAATCATTATAGTTCACCTCCAGTATATTCTTCCTCCATGACTTTTAGCATTAGTATGAAATTCTGAAATTTCATTGTTTTTGGAGAACTGAACTTCTTTGCCTGAGCTACTAATTTCCTCAATTTGCTTTATTTAATCCGAGCATTTTTCTGATTTAATTAGCAAAAATTTCTATTCTGAAAAACCGGTGATAAAAGATTGAAAAAATTCAGTAAAAGATATAAAAAATAAGCATTATTTAAGTCTTTTTTTTATATTGATTTGTTAAGTAGTTAAAAAAAGAATGAAAACTTTATTAAATTTATTCTGCTATTTTTATATTTATTTGTTACTTAAATGTAAAAAAAGTTTTTAACATAATAGTAGGGTTTGAAATGTCGTAAAAAGTGGCTTCAGCTGGATTGACGTGCCAAGTTTGATATTTTTGTCTTATTCTGGAGATTTTGACATGGAGATTCCAAATATCTTAGGTGCCATTTTTTTCTTACACGTTTTTGGGGTTATTTTCAAGATGGCATCCAAGATGGCTGCCATTTTCTGACTTCTTTAATATTTGTTGCACATTAATGACCAATATGTCAAACTATATGTTTTCGGGGTCAAGAAATACAAATTTTAAACAAAATTATGAGTAAATTGAGTTTTTCAAGTGTTTTAAGTGATAAGATGCAAATAAAGCAGAAACATATGAAAGACATCGGATATACTACAGTTTTATTAATCAGCTATACACAACCAAAATATTTAAACGAAACAACATAAATAACTGAAGATATTGAAAATAATTATTAAAAACAGCATTTATATGTATATACATTGCCGGGATGTTACGTATCCTCTTCTGAATCACTACTATCGTGCTGATGATATTGATAGTCCTTTGTATTGTTGCAGTCACTGCATTTTCAAAGGGTAGTACAAACCACAGAGTTCTTTAAGCAAGAACATTTCCCAATCATACACGTTCTCTTACACTCACATTTCACAAGTTCAATAACGCCTTTAGGGGCAGGTAACTCAAGGGATTTGACAGGAGAAATTTCTCCTTCACCATTTATTTCCCAACCATTTCCAATAAGTGGGGGTACTATAGGTCGAGGATTTTTGTAGCTCTTTCCAGTGGTGCAAATTAAGTTGGATCGTAGAATATGTGGCTTCAGTGCTCCAATAGTTGGTGGTAATTTCTCTCCCTCGAAACTTTTAGTTCTGAAAAAGTGCCATTTTAGCTCTGAAATGCTTGAAAATATACTATTTCTCAAATGAGCCAAGTTGGTGAATTTTCCAAATAACGACAGATTGGATAATGGATCAACATTAGGTTCCCCAAGTTCTTGAAAAGCTGTTATAATATCATCATCACACGGAAGACTGATATATACTTTAACCACTTTTGTTTTGAAATGCTTAGAAATTTTCCTCCCCAGTCTCCACCTGTGTATGAATGTAAACCTAGTAAACCGTTGCTTTTATGATCACCTATTGCTCAACATCTTTCATTAATATTAATTTTCCTATGTTTGTTGCCTCGACCAGTAGCAAAATTGATTTCACTGTTTACTAGATGATTTGAAACCAAGTCAATCAGCAATATGAAAATATCTGTATCTTGCGAAAATACATCTATCTCGCAATTATGGTGATATTTCACTATATCAAGTACATGAAGAGGTATAATGGTGTCTGCTTCTTCATGTGTATGATCACATAATTTTGAATCGAAAACATTTGCGTGATTATTGTATGTCTTATTGCCAAAAACAATAACAATTTTCTTGATGCTAACATCAAAAACATGTAGTAATTTATTCCCAAAATACTCGGTTAGCTGTGATTTTGTTTAATTATGTGAAAGAAACGTCTTTAATGATACCAAAGATATATTGGTACTATTTGAAATAGTAAATCTAATAGTTTCTGTGCCCCTAATCTTTTCTTTTGAGTTTGCTCTTTCAATGAATCTCAAGGTATTGATCAAATATTATTCTCCCCTCAGTGTATCTGTTTGTAATTTTTATAATGATCTCAGTAAAAGCATTTGCGAAGTCCTCACAGGTTTTCATGGCAAGTGTCTTTTTTATTGATTGTACGATTGCCATTCCATCTATAATGCACACTTTTTCTAGCGGAGAAGTAATCGAGGATGCTAATGATTCATGTATGGGAGAACGATTGTATTGTTCTATTTCTGCAATAAATGAACTTTTGTCAGATGGAATATGAAGATACCCATCGGTAGAAAACAATGATCTTGGTATTACAGTCTTTTACAAATTCTTTGAATTCCAATTGACCTTTTTGGTCACGGTTCAGAATATCATCCTTCGCAGATTCTGGAACTTTCATAGATGATGCAATATTCATTAGTGGGGTATTATCTCGGAACAGATTTCCTCCACAATGATTCCGAATGCTTTTCTTGATGATGGCTGCATTGTGAAAAATTCTTAATGACATGGACGTCTGAAGTTGATAATGTTTCATAGGCTGCTAACAGCTTTCATTTGGGCAGTACTTTTCAAAAAAGAACCTTGAAACAATGCTGAATACTATTGGTGCACACAAGAAATACCTTTCGAGGACGCTTTCATTCTGAGTTAAACCAATAACGCCACCAATGTTCTTCAGTTCTTTGATTTTTTGCTCCAAGTTTTGGTTTAAAAATAGTTTCGTAAACGACACATTGGATTTAGATACTGCAAAACAACCAGATTCAAGAGAATTCCATACTTCTTCATATGTTGTTTTAAGGTCCATCTCTGCTACATATACTGGAATGTGTCAAGCATAATGTTATATGGTTGGTTGGTTGGTTGGTTGTATAGGGTTTAATGGCGCAAAATCCCTTTAGGGACATGCTGCGCCAACATAATGTTATATGTCATAAGCAAAATAATATTCGGTTTGTTTCTCTAATGAGTCGAGATGCAATGCCCAATCTCCTTGACGAGTAGTGTGGATTAAATATAGCAAAGATCCAAACTGGTATACAGAAGAAGCCACGTTTGATTGCAGGTAGACAGTTGAATTTACAAAGTAGACAGAGCGGAGTTAACTTTGACTCGCCAAATTTTGCTCGCTTTGTAGCATATTCTTTCAGTTTTTCGAGATTGTCTGTTCCAGGTTTTTGATGTAATTATCCACCTTTCAGGCACACTAAACAATTTATTGTCTATTCAAAACAGATTCACTCTCATTAGTAAGTATCATCCAGGGAGCATGTAGTTTTCACATCTGCATCAGGTAAGCAATACTAATAATTTTATAGTAAATTTATTAATAATTAATAAATTACACAATTTATGCCTAATTTGATTCTAGATTTGCATTTCTTGACCCCAAAAACATATAATTTGACATACTAGTCAATAATATTTCACAAATATTAATGGAGTCAGTACATGGCAGCCATCTTGGATGCCATCTTGAAAATCACCACAAAAATGTGTTAGAAAAAAATGGCACCTAAGATATTTGGAATATGCATGTAAAAAGCTACAGAATAAAACAAAAATATCAAACTTGGCACAAAAATCCAGCTGGGGAACATTTCAGACCCCACTATAAGTTATGAAAATATATTTATTAATTTAGAGAAATTTTTTTATTCAGAAAATACCTTGCAAGTCATATGAATTTTAAAATAAGATTTAATTAACTATATTATACTTAAAATAAAAGAATGACAAAGTAACATACTTTAATTAATAAATATTTTTATGTATTAAGGATAATATTAAAAAAACTTTAATATATTAATTTTTATAATATTATATTTATCTGTGTTTAAAGGGGCTCAGCGGTTGAAAACTTAAAAAAAAAAAAAAAAAAAAAAAGATTTTTTTTATGATCTAGTTTGATTAATTCAATTAATTCTTAACTCAATGCAAAAAACCGCATAAAAATATTAGCATTTTTAACGGAGTTATAAGCATTTATGTATTAATACTTACATAGCAGCCGTATCCATATAATTTCAACGTGTTTTCTCAAATCTTGATTTTTGACGACTAACACCAAGATTAAAAAAAAAAAAAAACTATTTGATAGAATGGCTTATTTTTATTTATTTTTTTTTTATGCATATAACATCATAATCTAGGTTATAAATTAAGGATATAACTATCACTTAATAAAAACAGTATTAAAAAATTTCTCAAAGTTGAAAATTTAAAAAAACTCTAAAAAATACAACTTTTTTTCCATTAAAAATACTCAAAATATTAAACTATCTAAAATATATTAATTCATAATCTAGATAATAATGTTATCTGCATGCCAAAAAAAAAAAAAAAAAAAAAAAAAAAAAAAAAAAAAAAGCCATTCTATCAAATAGTTTTTTTTAGCTTCCGATGCTATTTCTTTCAGACAAGCCAAAAAATGTCGTGTCATCAGTCCTGAATTTTCTACTCAATCGATTTTGATAATTATTTTTTTAAATGAAAGCTATTTATTTGTAGTTGTGCCCATTTTAGTTATTTTTTAATTTATTTCCATTTTTATATTTTATTTTTAATTTTAAATACTTTTTACGATAATTCTCCAAAATGGTGGCAACTCAGTTTAGCTATTCTCTCTATAATAAAAATTTATTTTCCAAAATGATGGCGTATAATTATGCACTAATTGAGGTAAAAAAATATATTTACTGAGCAATAATATTAATCTAAATAAAATAACGGAAAATAATTTATGATAAAAATTAATGTCTAAAGCAAAATAAGAAAAATTTCAAATGAGGAAAATGATGTCATTCAGCAACCCGATAAATGGGAATTACAATATTATTACGGATGCCTTTTTCATATTACTAATAACAGTAACTTTTAAGAAACATTTGAAGAGAAAATGACGTCACTATTTAAAATACCGCATTTTTACTCATAACGATATTAGGTACTACTCTGTTATCCCGTCGACCAATTTTGCCAAATTATACAAATCGCCAAACTAATAGCCAAATTATACATATTGACATATTTTTTTTTAAATAACGAAAAATCAAATAATTAGTAGAATGTTAATAAAAATATTAATAAAAAGTCGAAATAAAAATCACTTAATGACATTTTAAACACATGAATCGTATTTATTGTCATTGAATGTGACATTCACGATCATTCATTATTGGCATTTAATCTTATAGTTTGGCGATAATTTTTTGGTCGACGGGATAACCTAGTAGTACCCGATACTAATTTCAATATTTCTTTTCATTATGGACACTGAGATTGATATTTTACTTTCAGATGACGTCAGTTAGTAAAAATAATGTCACAATAAAAATGAAATTAGTTTTTTTTAAATAAAACTATTTTTCTGTGAGTGCATATAAAATAAAATTTCTGAATTTCGCCGGCACTCAGATTACAATTTTAACTGAAGATGTGCGAATATTTGCATGCAAAATTGTAACTGGCAAATTTGACATTTAGTTTGTAAATATTTTTATTATATATTGATTCAATAATGCAATTACTTTTGCTTTTTTTTAAAACCAAATCGATCGGGTCTTTTAAACATTTCATTCGTCGAATTCGACGGGATTCTACTCGTTTTATTGTTAAATTGCATTTCCTTCTACTCAGAGTCTATAAAAAAGCGTTCAAACTAAAGAAAAAATCAGTTTTTGATGAATCTATTGAATGAAGAAGTAGCACGTCAAATTGTATCTATTTATTATGCGCAATTCCAATATCTCAGAGAGAAATTGTTATTCAATTGGGTATTTCACGCCATTCTGTTTGCTATTATATTGATAAACACAAGAAAAATGAAGTTAGTTCATTGCAATCTAAACGGGGTCGCCCTTCTAAAAAACCTCTATCGATTTTTTTTTTTTTTTCTAATCGGAGGCGAAACTGAATTCTGCAATGGCAGGATCTACATTCAACTTGTTTAAATCTTGGTGTTAGTCATCAAAAATCTAGTTTTGAGAAAACGCGACTTAAAGTTGAAATTATATGGATGCGGCTATGAAAGTGTTGATACATAAATGCTTACAACTCCGTTAAAAATGCAAATATTGTTATGCAGTTTTTTGCATTGAGTTAAGAATTAAATGAATAATCAAATTAGATCATAAAAAAAATCGATTTTTTGAAAAGTTTTCAACTCCTGAGCCCCCTTAAAGTTCCAACAAGAAATATTTTTAATGACAGATTAGAAGATTCATTACTGCAATTTTATAAATATTTACCACAAAAATAATATTTATTATTAAAAAATAGATTAAGTGACTATTTTAATTTAATTATTATTTCTATTTTAATTTATTATTTTTAAAATAGCTAATTGAAAATAAAAGAATTACAAAGATACTGATAATAGTCGATCTTTATTAACTGATTAATAACGATCAAAACAAAACTCTAAAAAGGTGAAAACTCTATCGAGGACAGAACACGCAAATCTAGGTTTACAAATGCTAAACCTTAACTAATCCCCGTCTTAACCACTGGGCTAGACCATTCATAAACTTTCCTTACCAACATACAACTTAACAGAATATTTTTTCTAACAAGGACGGTCTCCATACGGGCACATTCCAAAAAATCTGAAAAAAATACAGAATGTTCTTCTCATGAGGATATATACGTTTATAAAAAAATTTTCGGCGGAACCTCCGTACCCTGTCCGTAAAAAAATAATGAAAATTTCGTTATTTGGCGATTTATCATCGGTTGGCGATGAAAAGCAATTTGAATTTTTTTTTTTTTTCTGCCAAATGCATTTTGAATGGAAATATTTCATGTTCAACATGTTTAGATAAATTAATTATCTTTGGTTTTGTCAGCTTTAGTTTGTTTTAAGTATAATTTCATTATATTGATATTTTTATGTATTTATATTCACATTTAACCATCAAAATTTGAGATTTAAAATGAAATTCAAATTTAAATTAATTAAAATTGTTTCAAGTTCAAAAGTCTAGTTGAGCATTGTCAGTCCGATCTTGTTGCTATGGAAACACCTAGCTTTTATTTTTTGAATACGCTTAAATGTATAAAAATAATTTTACTGAATAAGAATTTTTTATATATGAAAATATTTTTCCAGAGGTAAATTAAATAACTACAGCAACAAATGGTATGTATATATATGCAATTTAATATACACTAGCAGGGGAGACCGAGCTTAGCTCGGTCAAAATTAACTTTGTGTTCAACTCGATATAGTATTTTCACTGTATCATTAACTCTGTATTATTACTGTAAAACATGTTTATAATAGTATTATTTAGAAAAACAATCAATAAGAAAACTATGTTTTTATGCGCATATTTATAAATTTTATTTTATTTTAAATTTTACAACGAAAGGACATCGATCTAAATCACTTTTTTAGATCGACTCTGATTGGTTTAACCATGGATCTCGAATCCTCTTAAGAATGTATAAAAAAATTCTTTACATTCTGAAAGACAATATTTTTTGCTAGATATAGCCAAATTTGGAGGCATTCTTTTCATTTGGCTCCAAATACGTGTTTTGGTTTTCGTAATTTTTATAGTCGATTTTTTTGCCATATGTCGCCAATATTTTGTCAAATATCACCAAGTTATTGGCTTTTGCCATATTCTCGTGACCCTGACCCGTACTACCCAAAATGAGCCACTAATCAAATTTGATCAAGCATGTGACATAACTCAATCGTCTTCAGGTAATCAAAAACAGTAGAATATAAAGTTGAATCAAAATCGTTTAAGCCATTTTTTAGGTAAAATTAGCTTGGCAGCATTCAGCAATGAAGCGAAATGACCCACTAATATAAATTTGTTTAACATGCGACTCAGCCCAATAGTCTTCTCGTGACAAAAAACGTTTTGTTTAAAAATTTAGGGTAAAATTGATTGAGTCGTTGTTATATATAATTAGAATGACCCTAGCTCATTAAGATCCAAAATGACCCACCAATAGAATTTTCGCGAGCATGTGTCCAAGCCAAATGGTTTTCGCTTGCTCAAAAACGATATAATACAAAGCATAGTCAAAATGGTGAGTACCATTTTCTATATAAAATTAGCATGACCCATTATGACCAACAAATGACCCTTATAATCGAAATCTCTCGAACGTGTGGCCCAGCTCTTTAGTTTTAGCATGCCGAAAAACATTAGATACAAAATTTAGATAAAATCGATTGAGCCGTTTTTTAGATATAGTTAGTTTGACCCTGACCCCCTAATAATCCAAAATGACCCATTGATCAAATTTTCTCAAAAATCTGTCCTAACCCAATGATTTTCTTGTGACCGAAAACGATAAAATGCAAAATTTAATCAAAATTGCGCGAAACATTGTCTAGATAAAATTAGAATGACCCAAAAGTGGCCCACTAATTGAAATTTCTCGAACATGTGACCTACTCCAATGATTTTCTCATGCCAAAAATATGTTGTATATAAAATTTCGTTAAAATCGATCCACCCATTCTTTAGATATAGCTTGACCTTGACCCATTAAGACCCACAAATGACCCTTATAATCGAAAGCTCTCGAATATGTGACTTAGTCCATTAGTTTTCTCGTTTCTGAAAATTTTTACATACAGAATTTCGTTAAAATTGATCCTGCCGTTCGTTAATTATACATAGCTTGACCCAGACCCTTTATGATCCAAAATGACCCATTAATCGAAATTTTTCGAACATGTAACCTAGTCCAATGATTTTATCGTGCCAAAAAAATGTTGCATACAAAATTTCATTAAAATCGATCCACCTGTTCTTTAGATATAGTTTGACCATGACCCATTATGACCCATCATGATCCACAAATGACCCTCATAATCGAAATCTCTCAAACATGTGATTTAGCCCATTAGTTTTCTCATGTCGAAAAACTGTCACATACAAAATTTCGTTATAATCCATCACGCCGTTCTTTAAATATAAATAGCTTGATCCAGACTCTTAATGACCCAAAATGACCCATTAATCGAAATTTTTCGAACATGTAACCTAGTCCAATGATTTTATCGTGCCAAAAAAAATGTTGCATACAAAATTTCGTTAAAATCGATCCACCTGTTCTTTAGATATAGGTTGACCATGACCCATTATGACCCATCATGACCCACAAATGACCCTCATAGTCGAAATCTCTCAGACATGTGATTTAGCCCATTAGTTTTCTCATGTCAAAAAACTGTTACATACAAAATTTCGTTATAATCCATCACGCCGTTCTTTAAATATAAATAGCTTGACCCAGACTCTTAATGACCCAATATGACCAAGTGAAATTTTTTCTCGAACATGTAACCTAGCCCAATTTTTTTCTCGTGCCCGAAAACCATAGAATGCAATTTTTAGTCAAAATTGCGTGAGAAAATCGCTAGATAAAAATAGTATGACCCACAATGACCCCAAAAATGACCCATTTACCGAATTTTCTCGAACATGTTACCTAACCCAATGGTCTTCTTGTAATCCAAAACGATAAAATATAAAATTTGGTCAAAATCGTTAGAGCCGTTTTTTAGATAAAAATGGCTTGACCCATAATGACCCAAAATTGACCCACTAATCGAAATTTTTCGAACATGTGACCCAGCCTAATAGTTTTGTTGTGCCAAAAAACGATTGGATAGAAAATTTCCTTAAAATCGATCCAGCCGTTCTCTAGATATAAATAGCTTGATCTTGACCCATTATGACCCAAAACGACCCAATAATCGAATTTTCTCGAACATGTGACCTAGCCCAATGGTCTTCTCGTGCCCGAAAATGGTAAAATCCAAATTTTTGCGAAAATCGTTAGAGCCGTTTTTCAGATAAAATTTACCCCCCCCCCCCCCCCCCCCCACACACACACACACAATTTTTGCTCGCATTATAGTATAAGACTAGCAGGGGAGACCGAGCTTAGCTCGGTCAAAATTAACTTTGTGTTCAACTCGATATAGTATTTTCACTGTATCATTAACTCTGTATTATTACTGTAAAACATGTTTATAATAGTATTATTTAGAAAAACAATCAATAAGAAAACTATGTTTTTATGCGCATGTTTATAACGAAGGTACATCGATCTAAATCACTTTTTTAGCTCGACTCTGATTGGTTTAACCATGCATCTCGAATCCTCTTAAGAATGTATAAAAAAATTCTTTACATTCTGAATGACAGTATTTTTTGCTTGATATAGCCAAATTTGGAGGCATTCTTTCATTTGGATCCAAATACGTGTTTTGGTTTTCGTAATTTTTATAGTCGATTTTTTAGCCATATGTCGCCAATATTTTGTCAAATATCACCAAGTTATTGCCTATTGACATATTCTCGTGACCCTGACCCGTATTACCCAAAATGAGCCACTAATCAAATTTGATCAAGCATCTGACATACCTCAATCGTCTTCAGGTAATCAAAAACAGTAGAATATAAAATTGAATCAAAACCGTTTAAGCCATTTTTTAGGTAAAATTAGCTTGGCAGCATTCAGCAATGAAGCGAAATGACCCACTAATATAATTTTGTTTAACATGCGACTCAGCCCAATAGTCTTCTCGTGACAAAAAACGTTTTGTTTCAAAATTTAGGTAAAATTGATTGAGTCGTTGTTATATATAATTAGAATGACCCCAGCTCATTAAGACCCAAAATGACCTACTAATCGAATTTTCGCGAGCATGTGTCCAAGCCAAATGGTTTTCTCTTGCTCAGAAACGATATAATACAAAGTATAGTCAAAATGGTGAGTACCATTTTCTATATAAAATTAGCATGACCCATCATGACCAACAAATGACCCTTATAATCGAAATCTCTCGAACGTTGGGCCTAGCTCATTAGTTTTAGCATGCTGAAAAACATTAGATACAAAATTTAGATAAAATCGATTCAGCCGTTTTTTAGATACAGTTAGTTTGACCCCGACCCCTTATGATCCAAAATGACCCATTGATCGAATTTTCTTAAAAATCTGTCATAACCCAATGATTTTCTTGTGCCCGAAAACGATAAAATACAAAATTTAGTCAAATTTGCGCGAGACATTGTCTAGATAAAATTAGAATAACCCAAAAGTGACCCACTGATCGAAATTTCTCGAACATGTGACATACCCCAGTGATTTTCTCGTGCCAAAAATATGCTGTATACAAAATTTCGTTAAAATCGATCCACACCCGTTCTTTAGATATAGCTTGACCATGACCCATCATGACCCACAAATGACCCTTATAATGGAAAGCTCTCTAATATGTGACTTAGTCCATTAGTTTTCTCGTTTCTAAAAATTGTTACATATAGAATTTCGTTAAAATTGATCCTGCCGTTCTTTAATTATATATAGCTTGACCCAGACCCTTTATGATCCAAAATGACCCATTAATCGAAATTTTTCGAACATATAACCTAGTCCAATGATTTTATCGTGCCAAAAAAATGTTGCATACAAAGTTTCGTTAAAATCGATCCACCTGTTCTTTAGATATAGCTTGACCATGACCCATCATGACCCACAAATGACCCTCATAGTCAAAATCTCTCAAACATGTGATTTAGCCCATTAGTTTTCTCATGTCAAAAAACTGTTACATACAAAATTTCGTTATAATCCATCACGCCGTTCTTTAAATATAAATAGCTTGACCCAGACTCTTAATGACCCAAAATGACCCATTAATCGAAATTTTTCGAACATGTAACCTAGTACAATGATTTTATAGTCCCAAAAAAATGTTGCATACAAAATTTCGTTAAAATCGATCCACCTGTTCTTTAGATATAGCTTGACCATGACCCATTATGACCCATCATGATCCACAAATGACCCACATAGTCGAAATCTCTCAAACATGTGATTTAGCCCATTAGTTTTCTCATGTCAAAAAACTGTTACATACAAAATTTCGTTATAATCGATCCCGCCGTTCTTTAAATATAAATAGTGTGACCCAGACCCTTAAGGACCCAATATGACCCATTAAAATTTTTTCTCGAACATGTAACCTAGGCCAATGTTTTTCTCATGCCCGAAAACCATAGAATGCAATTTTTAGTCAAAATTGCGTCAGAAGATCTCTAGATAAAAATAGCATGACCCACAATGACCCCAAAAATGACCCACTAACCGAATTTTCTCGAACATGTTACCTAACCCAATGGTCTTCTTGTAATCCAAAACGATACAATATAAAATTTGGTCGAAATCGTTAGAGCCGTTTTTTAAATAAAAATGGCTTGACCCACAATGACCCAAAAATGACCCACTAATCAAAATTTTTCGACCATGTGACCCAGCCCAATAGTTTTCTCGTACCAAAAAACGATTGGGTACAAAATTTCCTTAAAATCGATCCAGCCGTTCTATAGATATAAATAGCTTGATCTTGACCCATTATGACCCAAAATGACCCAATAATCTAATTTTCTCGAACATGTGACCTAGCCCAATGGTCTTCTCGTGCCCGAAAATGGTAAAATCCAAATTTTTCCGAAAATCGTTAGAGCCGTTTTTGTGATAAAATTTACCCACACACACACACACAATTTTTGCTCGCATTATAGTATAAGACTAGCAGGGGAGACCGAGCTTAGCTCGGTCAAAATTAACTTTGTGTTCAACTCGATATAGTATTTTCATTGTATCATTAACTCTGTATTATTACTGTAAAACATGTTTATAATAGTATTATTTAGAAAAACAATCAATAAGAAAACTATGTTTTTATGCGCATATTTATAAATTTTATTTTATTTTAAATTTTACAACGAAAGGACATCGATCTAAATCACTTTTTTAGCTCGACTCTGATTGGTTTAACCATGCATCTCGAATCCTCTTAAGAATGTATAAAAAAATTCTTTACATTCTGAAAGACAATATATTTTGCTAGATATAGCCAAATTTGGAGGCATTCTTTCATTTGGCTCCAAATACGTGTTTTGGTTTTCGTAATTTTTATAGTCGATTTTTTGGCCATATGTCGCCAATATTTTGTCAAATATCACCAAGTTATTGGCTTTTGCCATATTCTCGTGACCCTGACCCGTATTACCCAAAATGAGCCACTAATCAAATTTGATCAAGCATGTAACATAGCTCAATCGTCTTCAGGTAATCAAAAACAGTAGAATATAAAATTGAATCAAAATCGTTCAAGCTATTTTTTAGGTAAAATTAGCTTGGCAGCATTCAGCAATGAAGCGAAATGACCCACTAATATAATTTTGTTTAACATGCGACTCAGCCCAATAGTCTTCTCGTGACAAAAAACGTTTTGTTTCAAAATTTAGGTAAAATTGATTGAGTCGTTATTGTATATAATTAGAATGACCCTAGCTCATTAAGACCCAAAATGACCCACTAATAGAATTTTCGCGAGCATGTGTCCAAGCCAAATGGTTTTCTCTTGCTCAAAAACGATATAATACAAAGTATAGTCAAAATGGAGAGTACCATTTTCTATATAAAATTAGCATGACCCATCATGACCAACAAATGACCCTTATAATCGAAATCTCTTAAACGTGTGGCCTAGCTCTTTAGTCTTAGCATGCCGAAAAACATTAGATACAAAATTTAGATAAAATCGATTGAGCTGTTTTTTAGATATAGTTGGTTTGACCCTGACCCCTTATAATCCAAAATGACCCATTGATCGAATTTTCACAAAAATCTGTCCTAACCCAATGATTTTCTTGTGACCGAAAACGATAAAATACAAAATTTAATCAAAATTGCGCGAAACGTTGTCAAGATAAAATTAGATTGACCCAAAAATGGCCCACCAATCGAAATTTCTCGAACATGTGACCTACCCCAATGATTTTCTCATGCCAAAAATATGTTGTATACAAAATTTCGTTAAAATCGACCCACCCATTCTTTAGATATAGCTTGACCTTGACCCATTAAGACCCACAAATGACCCTTATAATCGAAAGCTCTCGAATATGTGACTTAGTCCATTAGTTTTCTCGTTTCTAAAAATTGTTACATACAGAATTTCGTTAAAATTGATCCTGCCGTTCTTTAATTATACATAGCTTGACCCAGACCCTTTATGATCCAAAATGACCCATTAATCGAAATTTTTCGAACATGTAACCTAGTCCAATGATTTTATCGTGCCAAAAAAATGTTGCATACAAAATTTCATTAAAATCGATCCACCTGTTCTTTAGATAAAGTTTGACCATGACCCATTATGACCCATCATGACCCACAAATGACCCTCATAGTCGAAATCTCTCAAACATGTGATTTAGCCCATTAGTTTTCTCATGTCAAAAAACTGTCACATACAAAATTTCGTTATAATCCATCACGCCGTTCTTTAAATATAAATAGCTTGACCCAGACTCTTAATGACCCAAAATGACCCATTAATCGAAATTTTTCGAACATGTAACCTAGTGCAATGATTTTATCGTCCCAAAAAAATGTTGCATACAAAATTTCGTTAAAATCGATCCACCTGTTCTTTAGATATAGCTTGACCATGACCCATTATGACCCATCATGATCCACAAATGACCCACATAGTCGAAATCTCTCAAACATGTGATTTAGCCCATTAGTTTTCTCATGTCAAAAAACTGTTACATACAAAATTTCGTTATAACCATCACGCCGTTCTTTAAATATAAATAGCTTGACCCAGACTCTTAATGACCCAATATGACCCATTGAAATTTTTTCTCGAACATGTAACCTAGCCCAATGTTTTCTCGTGCCCGAAAACCATAGAATGCAATTTTTAGTCAAAATTGCGTGAGAAAATCGCTAGATAAAAATAGCATGACCCACAATGACCCCAAGAATGACCCACTTACCGAATTTTCTCGAACATGTTACCTAACCCAATGGTCTTCTTGTAATCCAAAACGATACAATATAAAATTTGGTCAAAATCGTTAGAGCCGTTTTTTAGATAAAAATGGCTTGACCCATAATGACCCCAAAATGACCCACTAATCGAAATTTTTCGAACATGTGACCCAGCCCAATAGTTTTCTCGTGCCAAAAAACGATTGGATACAAAATTGCCTTAAAATCCATCCAGCCGTTCTCTAGATATAAATAGCTTGATCCTGACCCATTGTGACCCAAAATGACCCAGTAATCGAATTTTCCCGAACATGGGACCTAGCCCAATGGTCTTCTCGTGCCCGAAAATGGTATAATCCAAATTTTTGCGAAAATCGTTAGAGCCGTTTTTGAGATAAAATTTACCCACACACACACACACACACACACAAATTTTTGCTCGCATTATAGTATAAGATATGTATATAATGTATTAAACTCTCTCATTGTTTATGTTTAAATTCAATAAATACCATTTACACGGATTCTAAAAATCCATTGTTTGATTTGGCGAGGAAACATGCTGCTCGCCAAATCGTGTGACACTTTCGTCTTTTCACACCAAATATTAGAAAGTATTTTATTTTTTTTTACACGTTTTCTAATGTAATTTCGTCGCTAATTTTGACTGATCCTGTTTTACATACATAAGTAGTTTAATTAGTATTTTTTTCAAAAAAATCTGAGTATGCCCAGTATGGAGAACTTCCTTGTTAGATTTTTGTCCATCCAGGAAAAGAAAATCGGTTCACCAATAGCATGATAGTCAATGAAATTGCAGGAATTTACACTAATGCTAAAAGTCTTATGGAAAGTCAAATTTCGCGAGCATGCGAACAAAAATGATTAACAAGGAAGGTCTCCATACTGGACATACTCAGATTTATTTGAAAAAATACTAATTAAACTACTCATGTGTGTAATAAAGGATGAGTCAAAATTAGCGGCGGTATTACATTATATAGTTTGTAGAAAAATAAAATACTTTCGAATATTTGGCGTGAAAAGACAAAAGTTCCACACAATTTGGAGAGTAGCACTTTTCCCCGCCAAAAGCAAACGATTTTAATGCAACTGAAAACTTTTGGATATTTAGAATCCGTGTAAATGATATTTAAGGAATTTAAACATAAACAATGGGAGAGTTTAATATTATTATTATATATATATAATACCATTAAAAGTAGACAAGATTCACCAACGGATTTTATCAATAAAACAATAAACCAAAACGAAGAATTAAATTGAATTATAGTAAACAATATTAACCATTTGAAATTAACCATTGAATTTAATAACTTATAGCACATTGAACATGGAAGGAAAAAAAAGAATAATATGAATACAATTGAAATTTGTAGAACCAAAGCAGAATCTTCAGGTCCCAAATACTTTGGAACTACAAATGGAGTGTGTGGTTTCATCTTTGTATTTGCCATGAAAAAGCAAAACAATACGAATTTGGGACTACCATCACACAAAAACCAAATTATTAAACAAGGAACAAAGATATTTTACAAAAAGGAGTTGAAAGTAAGTAAAAATAATAGTTATCCATAACAAACAAAAAAGATAAAGCTGAATGGAAATATAATTGAACCGGAAAAAATAATAATCGATATTAACATAAAATTAAATTAATAAAATGATTAAAATTAGAATTAAGAGATAACATTCATATTAACATATAACTTAAAATACATTATTGTTACTTTAATCAGTAACATTTATTGTGACTTTACATGGTAAAAACTCATTATCTTAATATAGGATAATAAAAATAATAATAATAATAATAATAATAAATAAATAAATAAAAAAATAATAATAGTAATAATATTATTAATAATAATATATATATATTGTGTTGTATATATATATATTATTTGTTGCTGTAGTTATTTAATTTGCCTCTGGAAAAAATATTTTCATTTATATAAAAAATTCTTATTCAGAAAAATTATTTTCTTACATTTAAGCGTATTGAAAAATAAAAGCCAGATATTTCCATGGAAACAAAATCAAATTGACAATGCTCAACTGACTTTGGACTTGAAACAATTTTTATTAATTTAAACTAGCGAGCTACGCCCGCTAGCTGGGCCACTTTTTCCAAACGAACCTCGGTATTAAGCAGTATATAATAAGCAAAAAATTCATTAAATAAGCAAGTCTTGGTGTTCGAATCCTCAAGCACAAAAAAAAGTAAATTAAAGAGCCATGGTCCCGTTAAAAATATGTGATTTCGCACTGTGGGCCACGTGCACTTGAAAAAAAAAGATTGTGGATCGGAACTATGGTCGCTTCGCGCCCATAGTCCCGTTAAAAATATTTGGTTTTGCACGGTGGGCACTACGCGCCCTTAAGACATTTTTCCGTATTTTTTTAGCAGATTTTTACGCAGATTCTGAATATGTAATCAGTTTTTTTCTACTTTAAAAACTGTCTGCATGATAGTTTAAGAAAAAACGCGCAAAAAAAAAAAAAAAAAAAAAAAAAAAAAAACGCAATTAGCGCCGGTAGAAAAAGCGGTTTTCGGCTGTTTCTTCTTTTAGCCAAAGGGGAAAAGTTCAGGTTCTTCACCGCAAGGTAGCGCAGTGTTCTGCCTCGGAGCTCCGTTTGAGCGCCGTTTGGGATTTGAGACATTTTTCGCTCCGATTCCCAAGGGGTTTTTAATTCATAACTTTTTTAATTTTGGTCCCACGGTCTCGAAAATGCCCGAAATGACTTCCCCGGAATATTTCCAATCGAAAGACACCTCTCGCGACTTCCAACTCGCCCGCGTTGCGAACTGTAATCGGCTTCAAGCAGACAGACAGACAGACAGAGGCGCACGGATTTTATTAGTACACTGTTAAAAATTTCCGTTCAACGTTGAACGAATTTATGGAGTAAAATAAAGAGAAGCACCAAAATATGGTACTACTTATTTTTCGAAAACTCCATGTTATGGAGTAAGTTTGAAAAATAAGAAGTAGCACCAAAAGATGGTGCTACTTACAGCCAATCAAAACACAGATTTCTGCGCATATCTATGACGCTTTTCGTGAAGAACAAAAGCAAAACAGTAATCAGTTTCTGTACATGCTTTTAGTGCTTGTTATATAAGTGGAATATTGTATGTGTTGATTCAAATATCAAAGTTTTTGTTAAATGTGCATTCTACTTTAACCATATCTTTTGTTTTAAAGTAATTTTTAACTTAGGGCTTGGAAAATGATTTCGGATCAAGCTCATTTTTAAAAAAATTTTTATGAATACGAACAAAAATTCTCTGCAGTAAAATTTACTAAATTAAATATTATTTCAGAAAATATGTTCTCATGAATTATAAGAGTGTAAGAATATTATTGATTTTGAATGTTAGAAAGGATAAAAGTATCATTTGATTATAAACTTTTTGTAAATTCTTTATATTTTAATCAAAATAACTTACTAACCTGACTTATAGAAAATGAATCTGATATATTTTAGAATAAAATGATAAAATGCAATTTCGTAATTTTTTGTGCTTAAATAAGTTTTCAAAATTTAATAATAAATTTAAAAAGTGTATTTTTAAACTGGTAAAATGATTAAGAAGTTCCCATTTAAAAAAATGTTTACGAATTTATTTCCTGTAGAAAAAGTTATTCTATTATAATTCAAATGTAGTAAAAGTTGTTTTATTTTAATTATTAGCGGTACACTGTCAAAAATTTGGTGCTAGGTTGAACCAATTTATGGTGTTGCAGTAGCTGCCACCATAAGGTGGTGAAATGTTGTTCCAACATTTGGTGCTAAGCTCGAACCTTAAAGTGGTGAAATGGTGAACCATAAAATGGTGAAAGGTTGAACCATAAGTTAGTGATAGGTTGAACCATTAAATGCATTCTGTTAAAGTTAATGGTTCAACCTTTCACCACTTTATGGTTCAACATTTTACCACTTTATGGTTCGACCTTAGCACCAAATGTTGGAACAACATTTCACCATCTTATAGAGGCAGCTATTGCAGCACCATAAATTGGTTCAACCTAGCACCACATTTTTAACAGTGTATAGATTTGAATTTCGTTTTAAATCTCAAATTTTGATGGTTAAATTTGAATATAAATGCATATAAATATTAATATAACGAAATTATACTTAAAACAAACTAAATCTGACAAAAGAAAATATATTTAATTTATCTAAACACGCTGAACATGAAACTTTTTTCCTTTAAAATGCATTTGACATGAAAACATTTTTGAATTTGCTTTTCATCGCCAACCGATGATAAATCGTCAAATAACGAAATTTTCATTATTTTTTTACGGACAAGAAAAGGAGGTTCCGACGAAAACATTTTTTTAAACGTATATATCCTCATGAGAAGAATATTCTGTAATTTTTTCAGATTTTTTGGAGTATGCCCGTATGGAGACCTTCCTTGTAAGATCTCGATCAAGTTCTTTGGTTAGTTTCCTCATCATTTTGTTTTAAAATGACAGGCAATTTTGATATCTCCTTATTTGGTGACCGAATCACTTTAAACAAATAAAACTAGCTTGTATAAAACTGACTAATTTCGCAAAATTCCCATTCATATTCAGTATTGATAAAAAACTAGTATTGAATCTTCTGTATACTGTAGTATTGAATTCTTTCACTAATTTGAGCTTCGTATGTTTGAATAATATAACTTCAATTTTTTTTTTTAAGAAATATGAAAGCTTACCTCTTCCTTTCGGCACTGGCTGGAAGGACATACTTATTTATTGCATTATTCAAAATTATTCAAACTAATTTTAATGACTACTAGCGGCCCGCCCTCGCTTTGCTTCGGGTAGCCCCGTGTCACTACTGACACCGCAAATTGTTACTACCACTTCATCCCATTAAATTCAACTACTAAAACGATTACTCTCCTTTTAAGTAGTCGGGTAAAAAGTAGCCTGTATGTTAATCTAAGGTGCAAGATAACTCCATACAAAGTTTCATAAAAATCGATCAATCCGTTCTTAAGTTATAGATGGTGTAACTAACACGACTTTGTTTTATGGATATAGATTATAAGCAGCCCGCCCAGGCTTTGTACGGGTATTAAAAAAAAAAAAAATCAAGTTATAAATTTTTACACACATACTCATACTCTCTTCTTTGTGGGTGGAGTTATTAAAAAAGTGTAAACTTATAAAAGAAAATTCGGATATTAGTATTATTTTTTATTTATTTGTAATTCATACACTACATTTTTACTTATTTACTTCTTACATTTTTACCTATTTATTTTATTTTTACAAATATGTACCTTCCTCTTGAATTACTCTATCTATTAAAAAACTTGAATCACTCTATCTATAAAAAAAAACCGCATCAAAATCCGTTGCGTAGTTTTAAAGATTTAAGCGAACATAGGGATATAGGGACAGACAGAGCCTGATTACTAACGGGGCACTCTCTCCCCAGTAAAATTACATAGAAATTTTTGCCTTGTTTAAACGCCCTTTTCAGTCAAAATTACTATCATGAATAAGGAAAAAATCTATATTTACTTTTTCTGGTGGGAGAGTGCCCCGTTGATAATCAGGCCCTGGGGACAGAAAAAGTGACTTTGTTTTATACTATGTAGTGATAGTGAAAAATGTTATTGTGGGATCTCCATAAGAGATAAACATATACCATCGCGGGGTTTTCTATAGACCTTTTTAATGTGTACAATAATTAGTACATTATTTTGATAAATCTTGAAGGGTTCAGCCTGCATTTGCAATGTATAAGCGGAAAAAATGAAATTATTTACGACATCACATTAAAAACCTCAAAAATAACAGTATTTCTCCACTATTTAATGGATGTTATTATACATATAAACCTTCCTCTTGAATCACTCTATCTATTAAAAAAAACCGCATCAAAATCCGTTGCGTAGTTTTAAAGATTTAAGCGAACATATGGGATATAGGGACAGAAAAAGCGACTTTGTTTTATACTATGTAGTGATGCTGTGTTTCGATACCTCATGTGTTTAAACTTAAAGTATCAGAACCTTTATTTACTTCATAATTTTCAAAATCAAAGTGGTCTTACAATATCTTAACGTTCTGTATCTATCTATCTACAGGGTGTTCAAGAAAGGACTCCCGAACTTTGAAATGACATAATTTAGAAACAGTATAAATTTTTAAAAATAGTTCCAATATTGAACACGAGAGGACGCTGCAATCACAAATCTGTGTCTTTGAAATAGTTACTGAAAGTGAGATGTTTGAACTGAGACAAAAATCACATTACGATGGTTTCGATAAGGTTACTTTTTTCAGCATCAACATTGCGTAACCTAAAGGTACGCAATCACTTATTGTACTAAAATCACTTGTTGCAATACTTCTTCTGAAATGGATGCACTTGACTCACAGATGAATTGTTCAAGCTGTTCCATTGTTTGGGTATTCTTAGAATAAACAGCGTCCTTCAAGTAATCCCAGAAAAAGAATTTTTTACACGTGTCAGCAAAGAAATAGACGCACGAATGAAATTTCTGTACTTCTGAATACCATTTAAAACTTCATGTGCTTGTGTTGCCACCTATTATCCAATATTGGAACTATTTTTTCAAATTAGTGTATAAGAAATTCCAGACCTATCTGTATAACATTCAACTTGTTACACATTTCTATCTCTCACTGTTTCGAAGTTATGCCATTTCAAAGTTGGGAAGTCCTTTCTAGAACACCCTGTATCTATCTGTATAAAAAGTTACATTTATAAAGTGTGATGTAAAAGTATAAAATTAAAATTTTATTAAGTTATGTAAGGCTCTAAAAAGCTAAACATTGAGCAAAACATTTCCGTTTCCTAAATACCGGGTGATCCAGAAGTTTCGGGAGTTTTGAAAAGTTAATAATTAGGAAACTATGTATAATACAAAGGTTCTGTTTTCAGATATATGCTCAGAAACATGTGGGGTTTTTGTTTAGAATGAATTTTTTAAAATATATATAGTTACCATTTTTAGCAACAGGTGGCGCTGTTGTATAAGACTGAATGTACCTATACCATGCGTTATATAGACACATGAGTTCATTGCGAAACTTCTTTTCTATGATATTGATGAGATTTCGTTTTAAGGGTGGTTTATGTTCAAACATTTTTTGTAAGGTAAATGAAATTGCATTGTAAGGGAAATTTGATACAAAATTTCATGAGCAACTGCAGTGTTTAGACATTGTCTAGACTATGTTTAGACACATCTTTGCATGTCACGTTGTTTTCATATCGTACAATATGTCAAGTTAAAACTGCAAAAGAATGGATGGTCATTGCAAATGTGAAATGCTATGGTAAGCAAGGTTTGAGAAAAAGGCTCATTGGAAGATCGTAATAGAAACAAGAGATCCCAAATGTCTGTTACAATCGTAAATTAGGTAGGATTCTATGCCAATACTCTGTAGAAATCACCAGTTCATGGTGAGTGCAGTAAACTTGTGATATCACGATGAACTGAAATTTCTTCTGGAATTTCTTTCTGCTCAGAGGATACTGTGCACGCTGTTTTGCATCGGCTCACGGCGGTATAAGCCATGCGCATCATGATTAAACTTTGTAACCCTTGGACACTAATTCGTTCTTTTAAATGAGCTGTATCATACTATAAAAACAATACTATCAATTTTAGCGCCACCTGCTGTCAAAAAGTGCAACTAACATAATATGTTTTTTTCATCGAAAAAACAAATCCCACAAGTTTCTCAGCATTTCTGTGAAAACCGCATACTTCTATTGTTTATGGTTTTCTAATTATTAGCATTTCAAAAGTCCCGGGACTTCTGGATCACCCGGTAGTTTATGGAGGTCAAAGCGTTAAAACAGGTGGTCAATAACTGATACTTACATTTACTAATTAAGAAAAAAAAATCTGGAACATTGCTTATTTTTACGCAGAAATATAGTTATATGTTGCTTGAACATATTTTTAATGCTTTTGTGTATCTGTTATTGCTGTCTCCTGTCTGTACAGTTTTCAAAGTAGTTTTGTAAAAATCATAGTTTAACAGCAGACAGTACAAATCCTGCGTCATCGAGCACAAGAAAAAAAAAAAAAAAACCTTTATTTTATGGAAGAGTAGTAATGGAGGAATCTCATGTCTGCCAGAAGTGAAGGGATGCGCAAGCCAAACATTAATACCACTTATAGTTTCCGCTTATTTTTAACATTGTGTTTCTCCTACAATCAATGGTCTAAAAACATGGAGGATTGGAAGCAAGGAAACACAATAATAAAAACATACGAGGCAACCACTAGTGGTATTAACTTTTGGCTTATCCTCCACTTCCATCAGACGTGGATCAATGGATTCACCTATTTCTATAAAATGAAGGTTTTTCTCTTGTCGCGATACCTTAGGTTTTTGTGCTGTCGACTCTTAGATTACCAACATAACGAAATTTTCTTCGAATGATTAAAAAAGAAAGAAAGAAAGAATTTGAAATAATGAGAGAATAGAAAATTCAAAAGAATGAATTATTGTGTGGACTCGAGCCTCCTGAACTCATTTAAATTGACGCCTTTATGTTCATAAACTATATTTTTTATTTTTATACAAATCCTAACAAAATACGGTGTCGACATCGAAATGTCATGCATTAGTATTAAATAAGGAAAAGGAGATGCTTAAATTTAAATTTACAAAACTCTTTTTGCAACATACCTTCAATGCACATTCCAGATATTTCATATTCCTAATGTCGTCATAAGTTACAGGTCTGTCAATATCTCCTCCGAAAATTCCGTCCAGTTCTTCATTTATCCTTTTCTGAACTTCCGGGTACAGTCCAATACAATAAAGGGCGAAAATAATACCCATGGCCGTGGTATCATGACCCTAAAGGAATAAAAGTTCCAAGTAAATTAATTGCTGAGGCAGAAATGTATTGCACTGCTTTAAGTTCTTTATCAAGTAAAAACTACCTTATCTCTTATTTATTTTAATTTTTCAGATTAGGGCTACCAACTTAAGACGCCACACTACTGTCTGAAAAAGACCCGAATGATAATGTAAAGTCTATGGGGGCGTTCTTTTTAAATATCTCGCTCAAATTTTAATGTTTTGGGGTAATTTTTTTTTTTTTTTGCATAGGATAGTTGAGGAGGATCCACAACCGGCCTAGTTTTTACTTTTTCGATTTCAGTGTCCCCCCCCCCCCAAAAAAAAAAAAAAAAAACTTTAACTTTCAAAACCGGTTTGAACCGATAATGAAACTGAAACTATCCTAATATAAAAGGAATATAACTAAAATCAAAAAAGTAAAAACTAGGCCGGTTGTGGATCCTCTTCAGCTATCCTATGCAAAAAAAATCCCGTCAAAATATTAAAATTTGAGCGAGATATTTGAAAAGAACGCCTCCATAAAGTTACATTATCATCCGGGTCTTTTTCAGTAGTGTCTCTTAACTGAATAGACTTAAAGTGCTGTTACACGTGCTCAGTTGCAGGCGTCAAGTTCCAGGCGTCTCCATGTTATCCTATGGGACCAGGGGAGTCGCTTGGTAGCGCGCGACTCTCTTGTGTCGAAGCGCTTTGACGCCTGGAACGAAGCGAGTCGCCAGCAAGAGCCAATCAAATGCTTGGAAATCCAAATGATGGTAAAGACTCTTCTCGAACAGCAAATGAAATGCTAAGAAAACGAAAAAACGCAGGCGATTTTTGTCGCTTGCAATTTTTACGTGTAATAGCACTTTTATGGGAGTTCTCTAGCGCGACAGATTTTATTCTCACAAGAAATTTCAACTGATTATTCATTGCCGTTTTAATAAAAGGTGTGAAAAAAAAAATAGAACATAAATATCCCAAAATACTGAAGCCATGAATTTAACCGTTATATTTAACCCTTTCTGGCGCGGTGTCTCTAAAAAAAGGACACCTAATTTTAATTTTACTGGCACCAAGAATATTTAACTAAAATTTTCTTTTTACCTTCTTGGTGTCGTATGGGCAAGAAAAGTTTGCTTGATTCATCACTTAAAGCTTTTTGACACCACTTAAAGTGCTATTACACGTAAAAATTGCAAGCGACAAAAATTGTCTGCGTTTTTTCGTTTTCTTAGCATTTCATTGGCTGTTCGAAAAGAGTCTTTACCATCATTTGGATTTCCACGCATTTGATTGGCTCTTACTGGCGAGTCGCTTCGTTCCAGGCGTCAAAGACGCTCCGACACAAGAGAATCGCGCGCTAACCAAGCGACTTCCCTGGTCCCATAGGATAACATGGAGACGCCTGCAGAACGACGCGTGTAATAGCACTTTAAGTTTTTAAGTACAATTTCATACTATTTAATGGCAGAAATATTTAGAACAGACGTTACGAATATTTTAGCTTAAAATAAGTGGTGAATATTAAGTATTTTCAATTTGTTATCCTCTTCAGACCTGAGCGTAAAATAACTCTACAAATATATATTTATTGCTTATGCATAATTAAAATGATACAATAGATGACAGAAAAAGGTCATTTTTATGAAATCAGTACTTTAGAGGACTGGTAATTTAGATTTACGAATATGGATATAAAAATACTAATCCCCTAAAACATTAGTTTAACTATCACTAATATAAAATTTACGCAATAACAAAATTAAGGTTTTTAAATAAGTAAATGATCAGCAAATCCTCAAAATTTTTTATTGTAAAGCATTTAAGTTAAATAATCAGGAATATTTCTTACTTTTTTGGCCACAATGTCTTGAGGGCATTTTGATACTTGGGTGAAAATAATATTATTATATGAGGTAATATTAACCAGTGCTGACATTTATTGGTTTTGTTTTAAAGCAAAAAACATTTAGCTGTATAGAAGTAAAGTAAAAATGCAAAAAAATCGAAGATTTTAGTTCTTATGAGGAAAAGAATGGAGGTACACGTTTGTGTACCTCAGGTCTAAAAAGGTTAAATGTAAAAAAAAAAAAAAAAAAAAGAATCAGTTAAGTGATTAATATGATTATTTACATTATTTTGGAGTACAAATACAAACTATTTACAAAATGCAATATATTTATATGAACTTCTCAGACAAATAAATCCATAAGCTAAAAATTATAAAATGTTGCATGAATTAACTAGAATTGGTGGACAAGAATATGTTTTAAATTTACCTATACCTATATTATAAAGAGGCAAAGCTTGTTTACTTGTAGAGGGTAATCTCTAGACTACCGAACCGATTTCAAAAGTAATGGTACCAAAATGATGGTGTTGGCCCCGAATCAAACGTAAGCTATTTCTTATGTCAATGCCACTAACCCAAAGTTGGTGCGTTAAATGCTTGAAACTTTTCGAAAAAGTATCTCATCTGCATGCGGTTTTTCGCAAGTAGCTCAGAACATACTGGACAGTAATAATATGTGCAAAACTAATTTTCCATTTTAGATAGATTTCGTATGAAATACTACCTATTGCATTCGCACCAATGTTGGAATTTCTGAAAAATTTTTGCAGTTCTACACCGATCCTGACCCCTAGACCTCAAAACTACCATCAGTAAAAAAATTTATATATATATATACACACACATATATATATATATATATCACTTTTTTATGGACACGATAACTTCCATAATTCTGCACCAATCTCCACCAAACTGATACATAAAATCGAAAGGGATTAAATCTCGGCTAAATTCGTCAATGGGCAAAATCGGACCAAGGGAGTCAAAATAGAGCGTTTTTGTGAAAACAGAAAAAAAAACTCCATAACTTCATAATGAAAATAGATATCGAATCAGTTTAAAGTTTATATTACTTCTAAATAATGGGCCAAAAGTTTATGCGTGACAAATTTTTGATAAAATTAAAAATGCGCTCAAAGGGCGAAAAAAATAGATTTTTTTGGGAGAAAAATAAGCACAACTTTGTTAATTCTCAATATATCAAATCCAACTAAATTTTTTATAAATGGTCTCAAAATTCTCTAAAACTTTTGTATTTACAAGTTTTTGATATGACTAACTCTTACCCTATGACTAACTCTCTAAAAAAAATGAAAAACTAAAATAAAAGGGGGGGGGGGTGGAAAAACAAAAAAAATCCGTAACTTCGTCAATTTTTAAACTATCAAATCCAATTAAATTTATTTTACATCTTCTTAATAATATCTACAACTTTTATACTAACACTTTTTCATAAGATCAATTCTTATAGCAAAAAAAAAATAAATAAATAAATAAATAAATAAATAAATAAAAAAATTAAAAAAAAATAAAAAAAATAAACAATAATAGGAGTTGAAGAAAAATCTCAAATCCAGACTGCTTATAATCTGACTCATTTTTAAATTATTTTTTTCATTTTAAACGCATCCAAAGGCTGGTCCTCTTATTTAGAAACTATATAATGTGATGCATTGGCCAGTTTCTTTATAAAGGCAGAATTTATTTCTAAAAAGGTTTCCAAAATGAGTATTTTGAACAGAATTTCCTGAAGTGATCGTGATTGAAATATTGAAGAAATACTCATAAAATAAATTGCGTTTTTTCTGACTCATTTTTAAATCCATTTTTGCTCTCAAACGCATCCAATTGACATGTTCTCTTATACAGAAACTGTGTAATGTGCCGTGTTTGTCAGTGTTTTGATAAAGGCAAAATATGTTTTTTAAAAAGCTGTCAAAGTGGGCACTTAGCACAAAATTTTCCGAAGCGATCGTGATTCAAGAATTGTTGATGTATTCAAATAACAAATTGCTTAATTTATGACTCATTTTTAAATTCAATTTTGCTTTCAAACGCAATTAGTTGGCAGTTTTTTCTTATTTAGAAACTATATAATATGCCGTATCGGCCAATTTTTTTTAATAAAGTCAGAATATATTTCAAAATATTCTATCAAAATGGGCTTTTGAACCGAATTTCGCTTAAGATGATTATGATAAAACTAGTTCTTACACAAAATTGAAATTATTATTTTTTTTTAAAGCGGCCAAATAAAGGTGCTAAACTGGATTTGACATTAATCTTATTTTATTTTTGTTGTTGAAATGAGTACTCTACGAAATCTACCCCCGCCTATAGGCCAAGACGGCAGGGATATTTTTGGATCGGTTTTTGCTCAAATAGAGGTCCACAGTATATACTTAAAGGCATAAAGCTGAAAAAATGATAAATTTTAAAGTTGAGAAAGCTTTAAATTTAAATATATTTATAGAATTAGGTCATTTTAAAGCTGTTCTCAACTGCTCCGTTCAACAAGCGCAAAACGTCTCGACTCTTTTTCAAATTCATTTTTCAACGGAAAGCTATAAAATTGGAAGACCTGATTATGGAAGGGATTTGGAATCGAACTCTGTTTTCCATTTTGTGATCAATAAATTACCTATTGGGTTATATGCAAAATTGATCACGTGTCAATCATGTTTACGACCCCAGTTTGACTGGTTTCTCAGTTTTCGTCGGAAGATTCGGTTCAAAACGCCAACTTTGACAATGTTTTTTGAAACATCTATTGCGTTTGAAAAAAAAAGGAAACTGAATGCGATTAGACAATTTCTGAACAATAGCACCTGCTAGTTTCATGCATTTCCAAACAAAAATAAATTAAAACTTGTGTCATAAAGTTGCCCTTTTTGATTTAAAAACAGCCTTAAGTACAGTAGAAGCCCGATATAACACGGTTCTTGGGGAGACATGTTTCATACCTGCGTTGTAGCGTAACCGCGGTATATCGGAATGGCGCCAAAGAAGTGGTACAAAATAATGAAAACACTTACCCGCTTTGTGCAATTAATTAACATTATCATTCATTGAACACAAACTTAATCTTACATTATCTAAAAAAAAAAAAAAAAAAATCATATGTGTTCTTTGGCGAATTGAGGCTTTTCGTTTCTTTTTGGCATAGGGTTATATTATCAAGATAGGATAGAGTAGATGAACATAATCTGAATCTTTTTACCTCACCATTCACGAAATTATTTTCGTTAAGTATAAAATGACTTCACTAACATGTGGAACGTCGTCTTTTATTACCACATCATTTTCAGTTTCATAATCACCATCGTCTTGCTCACTGCAATTTTTATGCCTTACAGCATCAATGATATCCTGATCTTTTAAGACTTCTGAAATTGGTTCGTTGTTGTTAATTTCTATCCAGCCATTTAAATCGTGAACAGATAGCAATATGCATAGCACTAGCCGCAGATTGCAAGTCCCTCATTGCGTTTCACTCAAATTTTAATCACAAAATTAAAAAAAAAATTTTTTTCATATTTTTCGGGGGACACACCTTTTACCGCGTTAAATCCGAATTCGCGATATATCGGACCGCGTTAGTTCGGGCTTCTACTGTATATGTCAAGAAATGAGTGCCTTACCTCGAACATGAAGGTGTCAACTTCTTCTCTAATATCTGCCTCACTTAGTTGACGTTCCTTGATGTGCATGTCCAGAAGGAGATCCATGAAAGTTTTGCGCTGTTTCGCACAGTACTCGCTCTGCTCTCCGGTGTCACTTGAGTCAGTTGCGCTGGACAATATTTTTTCCTTTTTCTCCTTAATTACCTGTTAGAAAATAGGTTGTAAAACGTAAGAAAAATCATGCGTTAAGCATAGATTATGAAACACTTTCCAACACTTCCTGAAATCTTCAACAAAACTTCGTTGTTCAGGAAATGAGGTTTTATTTTTCATAACCAAATAACTATTCTAATACTTTTTAACAGCCCTGTATTTGATTTGTCGATTAATATATATACTATATAATGGCAAAATTTAATTTAGTCAAAAAAAAAAAAAAAAAAAAAAAAAAAAAAAAAAAAAAAAAACCCACCTAGCTGGTTGAAATTTTTCTTTTAGCAATTTATACTAATAGATGGAAACTTATTTCAGTACTTTTGTTCAGCACTGTAGTTTACCTAGAACCTTAGTACCTTTATTATACGAAAGTATTTTGCTAAAATTTAATTGAAACTAAAATACTCTTTAAACTACTTAAATTACATTTCCAGAAATTATCCCCCAGAGGTGAACCCGTATCCAGTTCTTTGCGTGACGCTGTATATAATGTTATCTATATTCTACAACACTGCATAGTAAACTAAATGCATTTTAACGCAAAAATACAAAATTTATTTAAAAACCACCTTTAAGCAAACAAATTACTCTCATATTCAGTAATCTTTCCGAGCTCTTTTGTGTAACCCTGCATATCTAAATTGCGAAACTATTAGCATTTATATACACACCATATAATGCGCATACATTTAGTGAAACTTAAACGTCAAATTAACAGAATACTATTTCTATAAGTTGTACAGTTGTAGAAATTGTTAAAATTAAACTTTAAACGTCCATGTAAACAGTAAAAAATAATAAAGATGTGTTATCATGATAAAGTTATGAATTTAGGTTCTTATGCTAGTATTCCAAAATGAAAAAAACTTAGACGCATAGAATTTTTTTCCCGTGAAATCAAAACCAGGCATCATTTTCATCATATTAAAATTTACAAATGCACATTTCGTATCTGTATTCATCTTTTCAGAAAAAATTGGCTTTTTAATTTGATCATTTTGATTCAAAACTTGAACTCTCAATGCTATTAGCTGAAACAGATATTAAACTATTGATATTCTTTTACGTGTAAATTAAATTTTGTAAATGAGATCAAAATTCACCGGGTTTTATAACAGAAGATATAATCCAGGCATTTGGTAAAAAATAAATGCAAGTTTTGGTGTAGTTTTGAATTTTAGTTCCCTTTATGTTTTTTGGATCGCTGAACACGAATCTGGCATTATCCAACAAAATTTCTCCCCAAAACACGTTTTTTTGGCAAAAAACGTGGCTTTTTTTTCGATTTTTCTAAATAACTTCAAAATTACGCATTTTACATAAAAGTCACCCATACATAAATTAAAGAGCACAAAATTTCCTACAGTTTATGTACTCAAAGTTTTTTTCTATGATAGCCGTTGTTAAATTCAAAAGTTCGGCCCGTTTAAATTTATATATTTTAGGACCGGCCCGGTCCGTACAGAAATCAGTGAAACCAGGCCCGGCCCGTTACAATTTCTACGATTTCTAAAAAATTCAGATTTTTAACATATAATTAAAATGACTTAAAAGAATACTGCATACATATCTACGGAATGATTTTACAGTATATTTTACTGGAAATACACTTTAACAGTATTAATGATTATTTAGATATTTAGGCTTTTAACATTCGAATAAAGATTCAGTAAAAAATTAATATGGCTTAGAATAAAAGAAAAAAGAAAGAAAGTTAAAAACATCGTAACTTTTGAAGCTGTTTAATAAAAGAAGATTTATAAAAATATTTCTATATCATTTTATTAAAGATTTTAAATCCAAATTCATCATTAAATTCAAAGAAGCTCCTTTCTGATGTATTTTTAAATTCATTTTTTTCTCAGAAACGCATAAGTTTAGCAGGTATCTTTATTCAGAAACTATATAATCGAATGGGATTATTCATTTTTTGATACAAGCAATTTAAGAATACTGCATGTAAATAAAATACTGTCATAGTTAGCGTTTTGAATAGAATTTCCGGAAGTGATAGCATGGGAAGGGAGAAAAACCTGCAATCATTTGAGAAACTATTATATATCTCAACAAGGTTACACAAGTCTTTTATTTACCAAAAATGAAAAACTCTATTCGATTCCAAATCCCTTTAATAGTCAAGCTTATCACTTTTATAATTTTACAATTTAAAATTAATCAGAAAATGTGTCAAACTTTCGCATTATTGAGAAATTAATTAAAAAATCATCATGAAGTATATATCCAAAGATTAAGCTAACATAGGTTCTTTATCGCTGTTAATAATTTTACAAATCATGTTGTCCGCCCTACAGATCTTGAGAACAATTAAGTCTAGTTCCGGTCCGGTTAGTCTACAAGTAGAAAAATAATGCAAGCTTGATCTCGGCCCGACACGAGTCAGCTTAAAAAATATTAAAACGGGTTACGCACAATGTAACTGTCCGATGCCGATCTCTACACTGTACATTTTTATACTAATGCTGTCAAACTAGTATGACTCGTGACGCACATTTATGCTTATTTTCGTTAAAACCATTTCGTTGAAAATAGCTCATATTTTACTGTATCTGTTCAAATCTTGAATACGGGCCGGCAGACCCGAAAATTTCTTTATCAACCAGGCCCATAGGGCCCGTTCAATATTTTTGCCGGCCCGGCCCGGCCCGTTACAAAATTCGAAACGATTCCGCTGGGCCGGGTACGGGCCACGGGCCAAGCCCGGGCCCGTGCAGACCTCTAAATGGAGTACTCCTGTTGCCACGATTAGAAAAGCGGTATTAAAAACTACAAAAAAATTAATATTTCAAAAACAAATTATTGGACAGCTTTCAAACAAATTTCATTTAAAAGTACATTTTTTTCCCAACACGATGGTGTCAAAATTGAAAATTTGCCATATTCAGAAGTTTAAAAATTTGTTGTAGCAAAAATTGCAATGCCGAAATTTCATTTAAAATTTTAAAGTGTTGCCATTCGCAAAATGACGTATGCGTTACGCACAGATACGTTTGGCCTTTATAATATAGATGTAAGGTATTTGTACCCTAGATGGACAGGGCTCTCAATATGGACACCCCTAATATTTTTAAAGGTAATAATTTTGATCGAGAGATGGCTAAACATTTTCGCGAAGAAAAGCAGTTGAAAATATAATTAAGTCTGGAAAGTGTAAAAAAGCGTGCTGTTGGCCATTTAGGAGGAAACTTGTTATTTCGAGATGTGCTGATCTTAATTACTTGTAAGCTTAAATTCTTATTAAATATGGTAAAATTACATTAAATGTTGAAAAGTGGAGTATATTAGAAAGCTAATAAAGCATATTTTCGATTGCTATTGCATATTTTGCTTAAAATAATTTTCCTTATTCATTTGGTACAAGATTTAGTAAAACTACGCCCGAATCCCAATATGGACAGCTTATGGCCCCATCGACTACAGCTGTAGGAAAGAAGAAAATTCAACGTTGCTAAGCAATAACTTGAAAAGTCATCAAAGTGGTAAAATCTTTGTGCTACAAGATGCTATTTGAACAATCCCCCCAAAACCTTCCGCCAAAAAAACCTTGCAGAAAAATAAAAAGAAGTCCTCCCCCTTCCCCAGTAGAATATCTGTTGGCGAAATTGTAGGTACCAATGGTATGACTTCCTCAACAAAGGAGAGCTGGTATTGCTTCTTTTGCAGTATTGATGCTTTTTCAAACATGCGGCCATGCATCACATGTGGCAGATATGTTCATGAGGATTATGTGGTACTTACTGCCCATGGTGAAAAAGTTTCTATTTGTCCATGATGTGAGGACTGAGTAATAACAGATTCGCAGACAGATGCAAGAAAGCTAAACAAAACCAACAATATTACTTCATAATATTTACTAGTAACTAAGGGGCTTTGCATGGGTCTTCAAAGGGTAAAAACCGAGAATGCCCCCCCCCTCTTCTAAAACGCATGTTCTGAAGATATTTACTGTCCCTCCTCCTCCTCGGAACACTTTGAGACACATTTGTTTTTATTCTCTCTCCTCTGAAATCCTTTGGAAAAGTGGCTCTTCCATACACATTGTGTAGAAAGTCAATAAGGAAACACCTGTCATTAATAGGGACAGGTAGTTCCTTATATGGACCCTTGTAAACATTTTTTGTTTTTATCATTTAAATTAAACCAGAATAATTACAAGGTCGCTAATTTTAATAATGACAGTCAATAGTCCAAGGATAGTGGTCACATATTTTTGGAGTCCTATGACTTGTTCATGGGGGTGAAAAAAATACATTTTCCTTAGGGTGTCCATATTGGGTACATGTACCTTATTAGAATTCTTTTGTCTGGCCCTGTAAATGAATAATAACTATTCTTTTAACTGTATACTTACAAAATACATATTTTAGTGCACTTCTTAGAGAAAAATAAATTTGAATATGTTTTATCGGGTGTAATATCTTTAAAATTCATTTGAAACAATTTTTCCCTATACGCCCGAATGTAACGTAAAATTTTCGACTGTCTGTAAATACATTAATCATGGTAGAAACTTCATTTTCAATAGGGTTCGTGCTAGGGTAAACGTCAATAACGTCCAAAAAGTTTATGGCAATCCGACTATATTAACGAGAGTTACAGCGTGGACAGACGGACAGACAAACCGCATGCATAAAGATTTTTCAACTTTGTTGGAAAGTGTTAAAAATGTCAAACTTTTTGTAAATAATAGGCGAAGTATCCTGTAGGTTTTTCTTGCTGAAATGAATATTGTTATACTACTCTAGCATTAAAGACGTTGAATATAATGTCACTGAAAATGTAATATAACCATTCTTATTTCAGATTAAAATTGTGATGCTTGTGGTAAAGTTACAACAATTTAAAAGCAGAGTTATCATTAGAGCTATCTTTTCTCTTTAAATTAAGAAAGTTTTTGCCTTATTGACAGTTGATTTTTTTCATTATTGATAGCTATTTTTTGCGATCTTGAGCCCTTACAGACACATGTTTATGGTAGTTGATGATGAGTTGTTAATTTTCAAGCTTGAAACGCATCCTATGTGTTTTTACATTTTTATTGTGTTTTATACAATGCTTTTATATTTAATTATCGATTTTTACTTCTAAATTTAAAACTTTGAAAAATATTTTTCTTTAAAGGTAATATAGCCAGCGAAGGTAACGTCCGTTTTTCTATCTTTCTCAATGAATTCATTTCTACTAAATTTTACTTATTTAAACAAAAAATGCAATGTAAAATGATGCATCTTTAATATTTTTATAAGCAGAATTTTATTTCCATTTGAAATGAATTCTTTCGCTATCCGAACATTTAAAGGTGATTTTGTTTAGGGGCTATCCATAAATAATGTCACACATTTTTCAATATCTTTTACACCCCTTCCTCCTTTGTCACAGTCGCACTTCATCACCCCCTCCCTTCTCTTTGTCACCTATCACACTTTATTAAATACATATAAACGTACAACGGGAAAAAAAATTAAAAAATTAGATTTTTTTTCAAATGAAGAGTATTACCACACCTTGTCTGTGAAGTTATGCAAGATGTCAATGTCTCGGTTAAAACTTCTTCCCATGCTTGTCAAATTAAACAAGAAATCTTTCCACAACCAAGGACGGACGTTGCGCTGATTGAAGAAATCGGCCAAACTGTGCGGAAACAGAAAAATAATTACTAAAATCCGATTTTATGCAGAAAATGTGTGAATGAAAGAGAAGAAACACAAGTCCTACATTTCACTCCAATTAAATACATTTAGAAATTACCTACATTTGAAACAAACTTTCAGAAAAGGTAAATATTTATAAAAAGAACATGGGATAATTTTAAGGAATTTTAACTTAATTCAGAATGATAAAAAATAATAAAAATTAAAAAAATAATCGAAAAAATTCGATTAAAAAATTCGAAATGATAAAAATTAACTGAAGTTTGATCGTGAGTATGTCTTCGGTTTTAGTTAATTAATTTATATTTTATTTACCATTAGCTGATCATTTGCACTGGATAAACTTGAATACGAATCCGGTAAATTTAAATTAGGAAAAATTTTGTCATCTGAATATGAATCTAACATGTGAAATTGATTAAAATTTCATCTTCCAAATGGTGGTTATAATTTGCTAAATATAATTTGCTAAATTACAATTTTCATTTTTTTTTCTTTGAAAAAAAAAATGATCAAGACAATGCAAGCATGCATTATATATCTACGAATTTACTAGTAGCATAAATACATCAAATGTATAAATAATATTATAGGAATAATGCTGTAGAATAATAATCTAAGATTCATTATCAGGACTTGAAAACTTACAATCATTGATTATGATGAATTTGTTAAATTACAGCCTCAAGACGAATAATTTGAAAACTTACAACAGTCCATCATTTTATAGTTTAAACAGTACTTTCTTCTTTCTTATCAAAACATATGGTGAAATATTTCAACATGCAATATACGTCCTTATGTATCTTTTACTTACCGGATGAAAATCTTACAGAACTTCACGGGCTATTCCATCTGGCAGTAAAAGAATCGCTTAAGTTAATAACGTCAAAGCTCATTTGGACTAATATTAAAAATAACATATCAAAATAAATGAAAAAAAAAACTCATTCCATGTTTAAAGGAAAAATATAGTTTTTCAAAACAAAGCATTGATATATTTAAAGAGCTTGTGAGAGATTTCGAATAGTCCATATTGATTTTGTTGTTCTACTACCACAATTACAAAATCCATTGATCATCCAGCATCGACATAAATGCACCTTAAAAAATGGGTTCTCAAAATTGAGTAAAAAGTACTCAATTCTAAGTGTTTCACATACTCAAAATAGTTCCGATCCAAATGTACTAAAAACTGAGAAATACCTGTTCACATTTTTGATTCCATGGTTGTGTTCAAATATAAATCACTATGAACTGCCCTCTGAACTTAAAAAAAAAAATTAAGGTAAAAATTTACTGGCATTGATTTCTTACTCAAAATTATCAACAATAAATGTTTAATTCATTGTTTATTAAGAAAAATAGTAAAATTATTAGCAATATACTCAAATCGTATACTTTTTATTGCAACAGCATTGTTCGCAAGCTCTTCTAAATTATTTTAATAAAATGCTGTGCATAATTTAATATTTACATTAATAATAATCTTTTATGCCATCATGAATGGCATAAACCATTACAGAGTACAAAATTATCGTTTGTTTGGATTTGATAACATATGATGTTTCAAAATTGAGAAAGCAATGTGTTCATTTTTGATCCAAACATAATCAATTCTATATGAGCACATCGATTTACTCATTTTTGAGTACTTCCTTTTTTTTTTCAGTATGGTAAATAAATGAATGCGAGCCATTCCACCGAATAACATAGCAGTAGAGACAGTAGAAAAAGCCTTTTATAATAATTAAATACCGACATTTGGAACATCTTATCAGCTAATTATGGACCGTGGAGCTTAGTTTTTCCTGTTATATTCCAAGCATACCAAAAACTCTGCGATGTTAAAAGTTGAATACCACAACTCCGCAGTGCAATGGCAAGATGGAACGGCACCACAAATCAATTAAAACTTTTCTCAAAGCACTAAATCAAATACACAGAAATGAAAATTTACCAACAGTATTCTAGGGCTTTTCCAGAGACAATTCCAGCGCGTACATTTTATATCATTGTAGAAAGAGTTTATGATGAGAAACTCTGACATACGAATTTTTCCATCTGTATACATTGCAAATCTCATCAGGAAGCTTTATATGTAGATTACAAGAGGAAGTTCAATTTACTGGGACACAAAGAATTCAAAATAAATTTATTCCAAAAATATTTTTCCATAAGAATTTAGAATAAAGCACACATGTTTTCAACTCTAGGGTTTAAATACTAATTGGTCAAGAAATACACATATATATATATATATTTTCTACAATACATAATAGATGCTAAAGAGTGGATCATTTACTGAGCGCTGAAAAAAGTCTTTCTTAGGCTACGTGAAACAGACTTTATTTAATGAATGCAAAAATTGCAGCGCGGATTCCAAAATCTCCCTAACCGACTTGTGCTTTATAATTATCGATTAAAAGTTGACTTATAAGTTGATGACAGTCTCTTAAATCTAAAATCTCTACAGTTAACAACATATTTTTGCTAACATTACAGGTTCTTATTTCCGAAATTTTTTCCTCTCTAAATTACTTTTTATCACAGGTCAATAAATCAACAAAACACAAGAAATAGTAATATATTTTAGTATAATTAAATTAAGGATATTTTTCTCCTTTTGAAACATTTTTTCTTAGACCGAAATTTTTGGTGCTTTTACTATTTCTGCGCTTGTGTGCTTCGCACACTTTGCACACTGGATCCGTCCCTGACCAAGTACATCTATGTACAAAATATTAGAAAACTCTTCATGTAAAATTAAATTTAGAGGCATTCTTTAATAACAGTGGTGTAGTCGTAAAAAAGTCAGAGGGTATACTTAAGAGCGGTACCATAAAATCGGGTGAATAGGAACAGCGGGGTGAATAGGAACGAAACTTCTTGGTCATGCAAATAAATTCATTATAAATATATGTGATGATATTTTTAGTTGCCAATTTTTTATAAGAAGGTAGTAACATTAAGAGTTGGGAAATTCAGTTTTGACATGTTGGCACTACTACTGGGGTATATAAAAAAACACCAAGAGGATCCTCAAAAACCTCATTTTTTTCAACGTCTTCAAAACTTTGTATGTAACTACAGTATTTTTCATATTTTAAACGTAAGAGAGGATTTTTAATTAATTATAGACCTGTAAACGATATGCTGTATTAAATTCTGCTTATTTCTAAACTACATAATGAAAAATAGAAAAATGGCTTGTAACATCAGAGGTTTAAGATTTACGGGGCGAATAGGAACACGTTTTCTCTCACGGTTTATTTTTCTATACAGTAATACTTTCATGTAATATTTAAATACATATGTATGAATATGTATTGTAACAATATTTTGTTTGTTCTAATTACTTGAAGAATTTAAAGGTGCCAAGAAATTACTTGATTAAACAAAAAAGTCAATGTCAAATCCAACAGACATGGAACACATAATAAAAGAATTTAAAAATAGCAAATTAGTTTGAAAAACTGCACAGAATTATTCTCTGACATCCACAACATTACACAAACATCTCAAAATGAAAAACTATTTAAAAAAGAGAGGGATGCAAACAGTACTAATGGCTGGGGATAAGGGCGTATTAGATCGTATTAATACATGCAGCGATTGGAGCTACTCAATAGATTCACTTATCCAATGACTACTAGTAAAAGATTACACAGAGCGGGGCTGAATTTGTATTAAATTCTACTTCTGCAATTCAAATATAATTTCTTAAAATAAATTTTTATTTTTCTTGATTTCAAAGTTGTTTTCTATTTTTTAAAAAGGCACATCTTAACTTGTATATAAAATAAAGGCTTGGTTTCACAGTAACTTTGTGTTCCTATTCCTCCCTTATCATTATTACCTGCTTTTATTAACCCTATTAAAGTTTGAATCGTAATAAATAAAGATTAAAACATTTGTTCCGATTCACCCCTATCTGCGGGGTGAATCGGAACACCGTTAAAAAAATAAATAATATATCTATAAGCAGTAAAAATGTTTCGTTTTTGCTTAAAAAGTAAAGAACAAAACAAGACTGAAGTTTCTAGTAGAAAAATAAAAAAATAAAAAAATAAATTGTTGCTTTTTTTTTAACGTTAAAGTTGAAAAGTGTTCCGATTCACCCCATTTTACGGTATACGGCGTATAGCCCCGTATACCCTCCACTACATCCCTGTTTAATAATGGACATAATGTGCGTCTGATACAGAGATAGAACTTAGTGAGCAAACTGGGAACGAAAATCTAGAAAGTTCCAGAAATGGATACTCTTGGATGAATATTAATTGAAGTATCGACAAATCCCAGAATATCTGGAACAATATCCTAAGATTTTTGCGCAAAAAGCATTATGTCAAATATATTATATTTCTTGTCATATATATCTATGTTAGTGATTGCTTTTAAGTGTAAAGACATTGAATCTCGAGTCTCTGCAATTCTTCGTGTTCTTGTTTTTGTAGTATATGATGTTTTTGCATATTTTGATGTGAATTGTGATACTTAAATAGTCACTGAAAAATCACCTTCATTGACCTTGTATCTCTATTTTTATTTATGAATTACATTATACTATGCTGGAAGAGAAAGATTTTGTGACAATATTAAGAAAGATATTATAAATTCTCGAACTGTCAATATTTATACCTAAAACTTTCTACGAAAGACTGTTGTGCTTTGTTTTTAATTACAGTAATCCCTTAATATGTGTTAGGGTTAAGTTCAGCGAATGTTGAGATTATCTTCTCGTACATGTAACGGAGTTAGGCTCTATTTTCTTCTTTTTAATGGAAAAGAGCAATTGAAATTAAAAAAAATATATTTATTAAGCATTCATTAAATTTACATGCTTTAAATAAATTTGAATAATTATAAACATATCATAAAAAATTTATTTTCTACTTGCTAGTGTATGATGGAAAAAATTTAGTGATGTGTGATTCCTTGGCAGAACATATTTTATGCTATGAATTACCTTGTAACGAAAAGTTTGCGGCATCAATTTCTATTTTAAATTTAAGACTCCTAATCAGTGAAGAATCGCATTCTCTGCTTTTTCAATAAGTTGTTGATGTTTTTAAATTTCCCCCACAATTTTTGCAGAAAATGTTTCACCTGGAATAAAAATTTGAAATTTTAGAAAATTTAGGAAATTGAAAAAAAATTCATAAAAAATAAAGGAAATTACTGATCAATATTTTCCCATCTCAACACAAGAGCTGAAGTTCTCACAACCCAGGCCCCACAACAATACAGTAGATCAGCGGTTCCCAAACTTTAATGGTATGCGATCCACCTTTAAATAGAATATTTTTTCGTGACCCATCTAGTATAATGTTGTATATCAGTTTGGAAATTATTGTATGACTTGTATAAGCTATCGGCTATCCTATCCTACGAAAAAGGTAAATTTTCGTACGAAGGATATACTAGATATACTATTAACAAAAACAACAATTCGTAATTCCAATGTGTGTAAGTTTATACACAACACACAAGCTAGAAAGATAATTAAAAATACGTTTATTTACTATCAAAACATGACTTTATAATCAGTGCATTTTCAGGCACTGTTATTTACTGATGAAAGCAAAGTGGCGTAACCAGAATTGGTACCCAAGTGCTCTGAATACTGGTAAATTTTTAAAGTTTTGTTCACCTTACCTATCCAGAAAATTTCCTGTTATGAATCAAGAAAAAAAAAAACCTTACAATATTACTGGTTTTGGGCACTCATCCTAGTTACATCAACTGAAGCATTTATATCAGGGTTAAAACTTGTTAATTTCAACCTTAATTCAGTTTCAACTCATGTTTTTTTTTCTATACTTGTTTTTCAAAAAACAACCTTGTACATAAAACATGTTCACACGAATATGTTGTGTTAAATTCAAAGCTCATTTAAATGTTTCTGGACATTCTGCTCGTATATTTCTCCATATGGAAATTAAGGAATTTTCCATGAAATATTACTTGCTATTGAAATTGTTATATTTTTTAACAGATGAAATACAAAATATATTTTTGTGATAAACCTCGATTGTTTCTGCGACCCACTAAAAAAACCGCCACGACCCACCAGTGGGTCGCAACTTATAGTTTTGGAACCGCTGCAGTAGACTATACAGTACCGTAAAATGGGGTGAATAGGAACAGCGAGGTGAATAGGAACGAAACTTCCCGGTCATACAAATAAATTCATTATAAATATATGTGAAGATATTTTTAGTTGCCCATTTTTTTGTAAGAAGGTAATAACAGTAAGAGTTGGGAAATTCAGTTTTGACATGTTTGCACCACTACTGGGGTATATAAAAAAACTTCAAGAGGATCCTCAAAAACCTCCTTTTTCAACGTCTTCAAAACTTTGTATGTAACTATAGTATTTTTCGTATTCTAAACCTAAGAGAGGGGATTTTTAATTAATGATAGAACTGTAAACGATATGCTGTATTAAATTCTACTTTTTTCTAAACTACATAATGAAAAAAAAAAAATGAAAAATGGCTTGTAATATCAGAGGTTTAAGATTTACGTGGTGAATCGGAACACGTTTTCTCTCATGGTTTATTTTTCTATACAGTAATGGTTTCATGTAATATATGAAAACATATGTGTGAATATGTAATTGTATCAACATTTTGTTTGTTCTAATTACTTGAAGAGTTTAAAGGTGCCAAGAAATTACTTGGTTAAGCAAAAAAGTCAACGCCTAATCCAACAGACATGGAACACACAATAAAATAATTCAAAAATAGCAAATTAGTTAGAAAAACTGCACAGAATCCACAACATCCACAACATTACACAAATATCTCAAAATGAAAAACCAATTAAAAAAGAGAGGGATGCAAACAGTACTAACGGCTGGGGATGAGGGCGTATTAGTAGATCGTATTAATACAGGCAGCGATTGGGGCTACCCAATAGAGTCACTTACCCAATGACTACAGTAAAGGATAACACAGAACAGGGCTGAATTTGTATTAAATTCTATGTCTGCAATTCAAATATAATTTCTTAAAATAAATTTTAATTTTTCTTGATTTCAAAGTTATTTTCTAATTTTTAAAAAGACATATCTTTACTTGTATATAAAATAAAGGCTTGGTTTCACAGTAACTACGCGTTCCTATTTTCCCCTTATCATTATCATCTGATGTTATTAACCATATTAAAATTTGAATCGGAATAAATAAAGATTATAACATGTGTTCCGATTCACCCCTATATGCGGGGTGAATCGGAACACCATTAAAAAAATAAATAATACATATATAAACAGTAAAAATGATTCGTTTTTGCTTAAAAAGTAAAGAACAAAACAAGACCGAAGTTTCTAAAGAAAAATAAAAAAAATAAAAAATCAGTTGTTGCTTTTTTTAACGTTAAAGTTGAAAAGTGTTCCAGTGTTAGGTAGTTAATAGAATTGGTAAAATAAAGTGAGTTTGCTTTGTATATATATATATATACATATATACAGGGTGTCCAGTAAATGACTGACCCATTTTGAAATTAAATAACAAAAATCGGTTTGAGATAAAAATGTGCGGTTTCTTGCATTGTTATCAGAAAGGTCAATAAATTTTTAGATATGCACTTTCTTAAAATAGTTCAAATTTCGGTCAACAGATGGCGCTGGCGGTGGAAACCGGATATCGAAATCCAGATGTTACTCCAGTTTTCATATGGATGAGTTTTTCGGCTCATTTCGAAGAGTCGAATCTCAGTCGACATGTTGATTGACTCTCCACTCACATATAGAAAAAGAGTTTGCTGGCGGGAAAGAGATTAAAAATAATATTTATGATTGAATAATGCCTACTTTCCTTAATAAAAATACACTTTTTAATAAGCATTGACTTTTCACACATTTACTGTAAGTATATTGTATTAAAAAAATGTTTTTGTAATCGTTTAACTGATTCTCTTTTTACGTGCAATAAATTGAAAGCATGGGATAAACACCACTTTTTTATGTTAAAAAAATCTTAATAATTAATCTCAACATTTCTTCCATTAAATAGTATGAAATTATATTAAAAAAAATAGTGATGTCAAAAACTTTAAGAGATGGATCAAGCAAACTCTTCTTGCCTGTTCGTCGTGTAGTGAAATCAGAATTTAAAACAGTGGCACGCAAATAGGTGGTAGCAAGTTCCTCGTCTAAAATAAAAGCGGGACAGTGATTTATAAATCGGCATAAAAATATATTAAACCTTAAAATAATGGCTCGTCTATATTTCGTCTATAACAAATCCTGTCTTAAACATAAAACATTAATGATCACGACGGATAAATTAAAATACGAAACTTTCAGTTTAGACGGAAACTTGTCTAAAACGAAATATTTTCCATTTATCCGCAAACCTAAGTCATCCCTACATTATATTCATATTTTGACATTTAGCATACCTGAAAATTTTATTACGAAAGCCACAACAGATTTTAAGATGCTTTTTACACATAACCTGCCCCTCTTCTTCCCTTGACTGCAGACTCATCTAAGCTAAAATGGAAAGATGCTTAGAAAAAAAAGAGACTTACCAGTTTTTTATATCCTGCGAATCACCCCTTTTCAAAATTTCATTACAGACAGCATATAGATTGTGAATCATCGTAGTTCTACTTAATTTAGTTCAATTTTATAAATATAAATATTACCAATTTACTGGAACATTATTTTTTTTCGTATATAATTTTCAAAAAGATTTTATAATCATTTTTTAAAAATAATGTCAAATGTCAAAATATGAATATAATGTAGGGATAAACTTGGTTTTCGGAAAAATGAGCAATTCTTCGTCTTAAGCAGGTGTCCTTCATAGCAGTTGGTTTTTTACGTTTTTTTTTTTTTTTCTTCCGTCGAAATCAACATTTTTTTTACATTTAAAAAAGATTTGTTATAAACGAATTTCTTCATTCTATAGTTTATTATATTTTTATGTGACGAGTTATAAATCACACGGCCCGTTTTTTTTTTTTTTTTTTTTTTTTTTTTTTTTTTTTTTTTTAGACAGGGAAATTTTGCCCCAACTCTATTTTACCACTGTTTTGACCACTTAACTGATTTCACTGCACGACGTGAGAAAGAGTTTGCTTGATCCATCACTTAAAGCTTTTTAACACTACTATTTTTTTAAATACATTTTCACACTATTTAATGGAAGAAATGTTTAGATTAACTATCAGGATTTTTCTAACTTAAAAAAGTGGTGTTTAACCCATAATTTCAATTTATTCTACGTAAAAAGAGAATCAGTTAACCGGTTACATAACATTATTTGAATACAATTTATTTATGGTAAATGTGTGAAAAGTCAATGCTTATTAAAAAGTATGTTTTGTTGGTTTTTATTAAGTATAATAGACATTATTCAATCATAAATATTATTTTAAACCTCTTTCCATTCAACAATTTCTATTTCTGCAGGTGAGTGAAGAGTGAATTCAACATGTTAACTGAGATTCGACTTTGCGAAATGGGCCGAAAATTCATGCGTATGAAAACTAGAGTAATGTCTGAATTTCGACAGCCTGTTGCCGCCGCCAGCGCCATCTGTTGGCCGAAATTTGTACTATTTTAAGAAAGTGCATACCTAAAAATTTATTGACTTTCTGATAACAATGCAACAAACCGCACATTTTTATCTCAAAACGTTTTTTCGTTATTTAGATTCAAAATGGGTCAGTCATTTACTGGACACCCTGTATATGAAACAGAATTCGCGAATAATCAATTTCAGTTTTAGCGAATATTTCCGCATTCTTTATTTTGTGAATAATCACAACTTGCAAATGTTAAATCCTCAAATGTTAAGCGATTACTATACATGGCTTTCTTATTCACTTTAAAAAGTTTTCATTTAGATTATTTACTTGTGAATGGCTTGGACATATTCTGAGTTCTTTCCTTTCTGAGCTCCAATGGAAACTCCCATCACTGTCTCTAAAATAATAATAAAAGAAATCTAATTAAATCAAAATGATACAAAATTATTTTTGTAATTATTATGAAGGAAATTTCAATTGAGTACAATGTGATCCGTATTGCAGAATGTCCGAACTTCAAAATTCAATAATTCAGTAAATACGAGGGGGTGCTGAAAAGTTCCTGACTTTGATCACTTATAGTTGAAATAGAAAAGCAAATTTTGACTCATATGAAAGTCTAAAATCTTATTATGTAACTCTAATAATACCAAGTGTTTCTGATACTTAAATTTTTTATGTTGCGAGTGAAAGCTGTCCCAACAAACACATAACTGGTGGGCCAGTAGAGGCATCGTTAGCGGTGGCCCAAAGTGTTTGATAACGGCCCGCCATCTTTGGCCGTAACGGCTCCGTCAAAAAACTGTCACGCCGGCCAGAACGCGGCCGCAAGATCATGGCCATGAATACAAGAAGTTGCCCACAAATGTGCCATTAACGTTTTTATTAAAAATATCAGACAGCCACAAACTGGCCACAATTATTCTTTTAAAGGCCATTAAAAATAAAGGCTGGCCAGGAGATCCCCCTCACCCAGACATTTGTGTTTGTAAGAATTAATATTTAAACATGAATTCAAAATTTGTTCTATAAAAAATATTTGCTGGAAGATTATTTAAATGATAAACTGTCTTTGCATGTAAAACAAATATACTAATAATCTTTATGTACACTTTTCAAAAAAGTTATAAATTTACTTATCTTCAAAATTTTAAAAAATTTCCAAAGCATATAAGTTGAAAATGAATTTATTTGTTTATTATTTAATTATATGCTTTAAAAATTTACATGTAATGCAATTAAAAATAATTTTTAAAGCATATAATTAAATAATAAACAAATAAATTCATTTTCAACTTATAAGTTTTGGAAATTTTTGAAAAATCTGAAGATAAGTAAATTTATAACTTTTTTGAAAAGTGTACCTAATGATTAATAATATATTGTTTTTTTATGCAAAAACACTTTATAATTTAAACAATTTTCCAACAACAAACATTTTTTATGGAACAAATTTTGAATTTATGCTAGTGATGCTTGTATTAAGTTAAATGCTTTATGTTTTTTTTCTTTTATTTTCATTGGTTTTTAGACTTAAGAGGCTACTTCAGCCAAGCGAAAAGACCCAATAAATAATGCCGATCCTACAGAAGGAATTTATAAAGATATCTCGGTTGCATTCCAATACTTTTAAATTACTTATTTATTTTATTTTATTTTGTTTATTATCTATTGCATTAGATTGCTGAGATCGATTCGTAGACAATTTTTTTATTTTTTCGATTTTTATTGTAGATTTTTTCTGAGGATGCTTTCACTTTCGCAACCGGTTCCGAAAGTAAAAACATTCTCATTAAAAATATCTGCAAACAAAATTGAAAAAGTAAAAAACGGTCTTTGTACAGATTAATTTCAGCTATCTGATAGGAAAAATATCGTTTCAAAATATTAAAATGTAACAGAGATATCTTTATTGATTTCTTCTATAGGATTAATATTACCGAACGAATCGTTTTGCTTGACTGAAGTAGCCTGTTAATGGCTGTCACCAATATATTATATTTATTCATTAAAGAATTATTATGAAACCTGTCGAATATTTTTTGCATCATTTTAATATACAAAAGAATTTTCATTTAGATTTTATTCGAATAATTTAATAATCAAACATTACAAATATATATATATACAGGGGTTGGACAAAAATATGGAAACACCTTTTGAAATGCATGTTTGAAAAGAAAGATTGATTATAATGAACTATGTTGATGGCACTGGAGTTTTCGCCTACTGACGCCACCTATACAACTTCGTAAAATCGCTGCACCGTTCAGTCGTTGTTTGAGCACTGTTATGTGAGATAATCATTGCATTATGTCAGAGTTAACAGAATTCGAATGTGGACAAATTGTTGGGGCGCGTATGGTGGGTGCTTCCGTAAGCAAGGTAGCCGAGGTATTTAGTGTTTCAAGAGGTACCGTGTCGAAGATTTATTCCGCATATTTGAAATGCGGAAAAAACATCATCCGCTAAATCACTGCGCGGACGAAAGTGTGTGCTGAGTGATCGCGGCAGACGATCATTAAGGAGGATTATCGCGAAAAATAGGCAGTCCTCAGCTGCAAAAGTTACTGCTGAAATGAATGTGGTGTTACCAAATCCTGTGAGTACCAAAACAATTAGAAGGGAGCTTCATAAATAGGGAATTGCTGGCCGTGTTGCAATTGAAAAGCCATCCATCAGTAATGATAATGCCTGTAACAGGAAAAAGTGGTGTTTAAGTGATAAAGCCTGGACTATAGAGCAGTGGAAGAGCGTAATATGGTCTGATGAGTCTTCTTTCAGATTGTTCCCCACTTCTGGCCGAGTTTACGTCTGGAGAACGCCATCTCAAGCCTATAATACAGACTGCTTGTTGCCAAGAGTAAAACATGGTGGGGGTTCGGTGATGCTTTAGCCAGCCATATCGTGGTTCTCTTCTGGCCCCATGATAACTCTGTAAGGGCGTATTACTGCTCAGACTTATGTCAACATTTTGGCCGATCAAGTCCATCCAATGGTACAAACTTTGTTCCCCAATGATGATGGTATCTTCCAAGACGACAACGTCCCCGTTCACACAGCTCACATTGTCCAGGACTGGTTTTCTGAGCACGGGAATGAATTTTCGCATCTACCCAGACCACCAAAGTCCTCAGACTTGAATATTATCGAACCTTTCTGGTCTACATTGGAGCGGAAAGTGCGTTCTCGCTATCCATTACCAACATCGTTATCTGAACTTGTCACCATTTTGCAGGAATAATGGTGAAATATTCCCTTGGCAAACATACAGAAACTATATTTATCCATTCCGAGAAGACTGCAAGCTGTTTTGAATAACAGCGGGTACCGTATACAATACTAGGCAAGGAAATGTGTTTTTTTAAGGTGTTTCCATATTTTTGTCCAACCCCTGTATATACATACATAACAATAATATTTGCTATTTAAAAAATATATTATTTTAATTTTTTCATATTAGCTGAGAATTATTTACAGTAATTGAAAATGTATAAAAATTTTGAATGATCTGACAATTTTATTTAATTGTTTAATGAATGAAATATTTTCGATGAAAAATTGTTAATTTTTTTCGCTCAAAATAAAAAAAAGAAAAAACCATCATTCACAGTCATGTTACTTACAACGTTAAAGAAGCTATTTTAAGAATCTAAAATGAAACCGATAGCTATTTTATCTAAAATAATTCAACAAACCTCTACAAAAAAGAATTTTTTTAAGTTAAAGAAACATCTATTAAATGGTATTTTGCACAATTTTATACAAGACACATGAAATCGCTCTTTCTCACTTCTAATACATGAAAAGAAAAATAAATTTTACCTTTAAGAATCAGTGTAAACTTTATTTAAATTAAACTATTTTATTTTTTGCAATATTTTTAATGACATGCACAGTAGAAAACAACAATTGTTATATGAAAATATGATTAACTTTCAAACTTTTAAAAAATTCTTAAAAGTATATAATTTTAAATTAGCTGCTTTTCCTAATTTATACAAAACTTTAAAATAACGAATAAGCGATGAATAGCGGAGTATAAAGTAAATATTATTTTATATTTGTTAAAATACAACTGCATTTTTAAAAACGTATGTCTTAAAAATGAATATGTTTCCTATCTTTCTATTAGGTTTCCGAAATCAAACAATCGTAAGGTCGATGCAAAAAAAACTCAAGAGGTTATAATGAATTATAAATTAATAATTCTTCAATGAATAAGCATAATAAAACATACCTATATTGTGGTAAAATATCCAAACTGAAGGTAGCATTCGTTAAACATGCTTTCTCTCCCTTATGTGACGGTCTAACTGAAATGATCTGCTTATCAGCACACCGTCCAAAATTCTTGGAAAATTCCCCCCTGTACTTGTTGACCTTGAAGGAGAGCATGTATTCTCCTAAGGCCCAAACAGATCTGACCACTTTTCTCACCACTCGTCGGGTCGTTTATTGTGGCGACATGGTGTTTTGATCTTTAATGAGTTTTGTTTGAAAGGGACGGTTATCCGACATATGAAAAACAATAGATGGCTTTATCTGTATTTTTTATTAGTAAAAATATAATAAAGCAAATAAATACATATAAATGTTAGGAATTAAACAGATAAAGGGAATTTTCTTTCTTCCTTTGAATCAGGATTTTAAATCCCCCCCCCGGAATTTTATTTAAAATGCATATATATTTGAAATCATATTAAAAATTTACGTTTTAGAAACAGTTTATATGCTCCCCCCTTTTTTTTCTTTTTTCTTTACTGACTCGCATTCAGCAAAAAATTCTTGTTGAAACAATTTGAATGCCATTTCATCCATTTTGTTTGCAACAAATACCTTTTTTATAGAATTGAAAAATATATACTAAAAAAATTCACATTTATCAGTAAATATCTTGTAAATATTTTGTATAATATGCATTTCCAATGAATGCATCTTACTGTATTTAAATCTTTGTATTGTTCCAATTTCTTAAAAATTTGTGTTCTGTTTATTTTGGCTATTAAAATCAATATAAATTGAATAATATATTCATTATTTCCAGTATGACCACTGAAATATATATCCATGTAAAGCTATCCGCGCTTGCAGATGCAAATAAATCAAAATACATTCTTTCTTTTTTTTCTAATAACACCATTTTTCAAATTTTAGAATGATCTTTCCTAGAAAAAAAAAATGTGAAACTAATTGTATTTCTAAGCCAACTTTTGAAATACAGAAATCGACAATTTTAGAAATATATTATGCATGTACGATTAAAAATTATTTTATGCATGTATGCTAAAGTTTTGCATGACTGAGTAATTGGGAGGAGGGGGGGGGGGTGGACATGGACTGCTTTAGGGAAAATCTAAAAGCGTTTTTCTGTTTTAATATTTATTTTAAATTATTTTACTATATTTTAAATATTTATTCATTTTTTTCCAACTTTTTTTTATTAATAATGAATGTAACAGTGTGCCGGTGAAGAAAAAACTTGGAATTCTGCATACATTTTGAGCACAATTTTTATTTTTTATATAAATATTTTCAAACTAAATAAAATATGTCATTTATTTTATTGTTTTAAATATAAATCTCGTAAATTATATCTCGTATATAAATCTCTCCTTATTAAAACTCAGATTTAAAGTAATTTTTGAAAGAAATAAAGACCAAAATTATATACATTTTCTCTCATAAAATAAAAATACTGGTCAGTTTATATTAGCCCTCTGCTTTCTAGATGTTGGAGGGCCATTACTTTTTTGCCCGAAACCGACCATTAAGAGTTTACCGGCAAAGTAAATGCAACAGTTCTGTCATCGCCGAGCCTTTAACGGCTCGGCGATGACTGCCGCAATTAGCGGCAGCTCACTTGCGGTACAGCATTGTTTTTGTACAAATGGCCTTAACTCCTTTTGGCCGTGACGAAACCAGCTTAAGGCCTTAACTAGAGTGTTTGTGGGGGTGATGTCAGAATTACAAGAAATTTTCATATTTGGAGTTATGAGGCGCCATGAAAATTTTGGTCCTACAGAAAAAATCATTGACTTTTTTGGCTAAGTTAGTGGCTGAGGAAGAAATCTGGCTTTATATCTATGATTCGGCAAACAAGGAAAAGTCAAAAGAGTGACACCACAGTCGGTCTCTATGACAGAAGAAATTTTGCCAAAGAAATTGGCCGCAAAGGTCATGGTGACAAGTTTTTGGGACAAAGGGGGCATTCTGTAGGTAGACTACCTACCTCAGAGATGTACCGGGTGCGTCATAAATTTGTGCAAATTTTAAAAATCCATAATAAAAAGAATAATGCTCGAAAATTTTTTTCAGTTTGTGAGAGTATGATCAGATGTATTTTGGATTTTTTTCCATATATAATAAAAAATGATTCCAAAAATAACCGATAGAGGGTGCTTATACGTCATATTAAGGCATTTTATGCAAATCAGTCTAGCAGTAAAACATCTAGCTGGAGATGGAATTGTCATTTGATATCGGCAGCATGCTATCATTACCAGATCGAACGTTGGTGGTTAAACTTTTCTATAAGAATGGTAAATCCACAAGTATTGCATCGTGAAACTTTCGAATGTTGAGCATCTTTTACTACCTTATAATAAATGCACAATGTCATATTATTGTGATTTGTTTCATAGTCTATTTGTGTTTGCTTGTTTTGCATAAAAGTCCCAATACGGCGTGTAAGCACCCTCTATCAGTTATTTTTGGAATAATTTTTTATTATACATGTGAAAAAAAAAATCAAAAATCCGTCTGATCATACTCGCGCAAACCGAAATTTTCCCGAACATTACTTCTTTTATTATAGATTTTTAAAGTTTGCAGGAATTTATGATGCACCCTGTAGTAGAACTGGGTAATATTGTGCTGACCTACTGGTCCATTTGAAGGAGTTCATCAAGGATAAATGTCGAGGGAAGTTGACCAAATGATCTTTCTGTTTCATGGCAATGCATCTCCATAGGCATCCAATTTTGAGGCTGCCAAATTCAAAACCCTGGGCTTCCATTTGGCCAATAAACTTTTTCCACTCATTAGACCTAGCTCTCTCAGACTATTTTCGGTCTTTAAACTTGAAGAAACATTTTAAAGGTCATCATTTTGAACAGTAGCGCCAACTTTTCAAAAATATTGAGTGGGCTCATTTTTTTTTTTTTTTTTTTTTTCGCAAAGTAACACATTTTTTCCCTTTAGTATGTATGTGTGTGTAGAGAGAGAGGTTTGCGGGAGCGAATGACTAAAGATAATTCAAAATTAAATTATGTTTTTTTCGCCACCTAAGTACTTTATCAATTCAAGACAGCAAAAGAGACAGCAAAGTATGCAAGAAATTTGTGTTCGTAAAAAAATTAACCATACTTCTCTTGAAGGAAATTTCAGTGCTCCTGTAATTCTAACCGATGTTGTTACTATTTCCATTCAAAATTACTTTTGAGAACATTAATAAAACTACATTTCATTTCAGCGATTAAATAAATAAAAAAAATAAATTACATATTAAATAAATTGAAATAGGGTAGGCGTAAAAATCAAATTATTGGGTGGGCTCGCGCTTCATGAGCCTATATACCTGGTGTCCCAAAAATGACTGGTGTATTTTAAAATTTAATAACTTGCAAACGGTGACAGCTATTTAAAAAAAAAAATGCTGGAGGGTCAGGATAATGTCTGGAATTGTTTTACCGTAACTTTTGATTTTAGTTCGAATTTCAAACAACAGATGGCGCTGACGGCGATTGAAGGCCAGGTGAACAGTACTGAGTGAGGTCAGTTTCGGCGTCAATTGCCGTCAGCGCCATCTATTGTTTGAAATTCGAACTGAGATCAAAAGTTACGGTAAAAAAACTCCTGACATTATACATAACCCTCCAGCAAAAATTTTTTAAATAGCTGTCACCGTTTGCAAGTTATTGAATTTTAAAATCCATCAGTCATTTTTGGGACACCCAGTAATTTGGCGCCACTTATTTTGAAGTCACTGAGATTTCAAAGGGGCTGCTGAGAACTGGTTTCATTTCTGGACCTATCAAAGTACGTTTATTTGTCAGGACTAGAAAAGCTGAAACAACGATGTAACAAGAACATCAGGTCTCATGGGATAATATGTTGAAAAAATAATGTATAATTATTTTCTTTGTAGTCAAGGCCAGGAACGTTTCAGCATTCCTTCGTACGTTGAGTATAAATATGAAATACCTGGTATAAGTATAAGAAAAGTTTCTAATTTTGTCTGCATCACTTTATAAACCAGTGCAAATTGTAATCAAAAGATTTTGCTGAACAATCTAGACCGATTAAAGTAACTTTAAAATACAAAAATTTCTTTTTCGTATTTCAAAAGTTATCCTGAAAGATCTTTATTACATCTTTATAGATTAATGCGAGCATTGACACTGTTTGAGAATGTGCAAAGTCAGAAATTGAACTAATTTTTAAATTACTGCATATAATTTGCATGAGTTTTATTTATTTATTAATTTTAATATAAAGATCACTTATTTCTGCTTTATAGTCATTATAGTTAGTGAATTACTGAATTGTTAAGTTTGAACATCATTTTTGTGACTTCTTCATAACCAATTAGAGTTTAATAAGCGTGTACATTATTGAAAAAAATGCAATTTTTGATTAGACATTGGATTCGCATGAATTTGGACAAATAATAATAATAATAAAAATTAAAATAACTACCCCACAAACACTCTAGTTAAGGCCTTAAGCTGGTTTCGTCACGGCCAAAAGGAGTTAAGGCCATTTGTACAAAAACAATGCTGTACCGCAAGTGAGCTGCCGCTAATTGCGGCAGTCATCGCCGAGCCGTTAAAGGCTCGGCGATGACAGAACTGTTGCATTTACTTTGCCGGTAAACTCTTAATGGTCGGTTTCGGGCAAAAAAGTAATGGCCCTCCAACATCTAGAAAGCAGAGGGCTAATATAAACTGACCAGTATTTTTATTTTATGAGAGAAAATGTATATATTTTTGGTCTTTATTTCTTTCAAAAATTACTTTAAATCTGAGTTTTAATAAGGAGAGATTTATATACGAGATATAATTTACGAGATTTATATTTAAAACAATAAAATAAATGACATATTTTATTTAGTTTGAAAATATTTATATAAAAAATAAAAATTGTGCTCAAAATGTATGCAGAATTCCAAGTTTTTTCTTCACCGGCACACTGTTACATTCATTATTAATAAAAAAAAGTTGGAAAAAAATGAATAAATATTTAAAATATAGTAAAATAATTTAAAATAAATATTAAAACAGAAAAACGCTTTTAGATTTTCCCTAAAGCAGTCCATGTCCACCCCCCCCCTCCTCCCAATTACTCAGTCATGCAAAACTTTAGCATACATGCATAAAATAATTTTTAATCGTACATGCATAATATATTTCTAAAATTGTCGATTTCTGTATTTCAAAAGTTGGCTTAGAAATACAATTAGTTTCACATTTTTTTTTTTCTAGGAAAGATCATTCTAAAATTTGAAAAATGGTGTTATTAGAAAAAAAAGAAAGAATGTATTTTGATTTATTTGCATCTGCAAGCGCGGATAGCTTTACATGGATATATATTTCAGTGGTCATACTGGAAATAATGAATATATTATTCAATTTATATTGATTTTAATAGCCAAAATAAACAGAACACAAATTTTTAAGAAATTGGAACAATACAAAGATTTAAATACAGTAAGATGCATTCATTGGAAATGCATATTATACAAAATATTTACAAGATATTTACTGATAAATGTGAATTTTTTTAGTATATATTTTTCAATTCTATAAAAAAGGTATTTGTTGCAAACAAAATGGATGAAATTAGTGATGGGCGATTTCGATTTTTTAAATCGATTTAATCGATACTACGGCCAACTCGATTTAATCGATACTTTAAAATTTTTAATCGATTTCTCTGAAGGTAATATAATTTTCATTTTCCTTCAAAAGTCGAAGATAAAATAGACGGATGTGCCAATTCCAAAATTTCAGTGTATTAGTTTCTAAGATAGAAGAATTAAAGAAACCTCAGAACCCGCCCCCCCCCCCTTGCAAAACAGCGTTTTTTTTTTTTTAGTGATGTACACCAAAAATTGATCAGGATCAATTTTTATTAAGTACCAGCTGAATCTGAATTTTGATGAAAATCCATGAAAGCGCGAGATACAGCTATTGCGAAATCATAATAAAAAGAATATTGCCCAGTTAAACTGATGGCATTGAGCTCACAGGCTACGCATACTAATTGTACATTACAGCCTTGTATTTTCGTTAATTCCGTTCGAAAAAAAAAAATTAAGAAGGGGAAACAGCTCTCCCCTTTCTCCTTTTTTATACTTAATCATTGAACTTCCTAAACTATCAAGTACATGCTTTATCATATTAAAAAATCTATATCCAAAATTCAGAGCAAATCGGATAATTCTTAATAAAAACCCATTTAGCATTTATATAATTTAAGAGGAGTTATTCCTCTCTTTTATACTTAACCATTAAACTTCCAAAACTATTCAGAGATTTGAACGAAATCTGACAATTCTGATTGAAAAATCCATTTATGCAAGTTAAGGGGAGGGGCATTAGAACCCCCGTTCCCCCTGTTTATACTTATTCAATGAACACCTAATAACAGTCACGGACTCGCCTCATCAGAATGATCCTATATCTAAATTTTGAACGAAAACTGTTAATTCTGCATGAAAATCCCGTTTATATCAATTAAGGGGAGGGGCATGAGCCCCCGTTCCCCCTGTTTATACTTATTCAATGAACACCTAATAACAGCCACGGTATCGCCTCATCCGAATGATCCTATATCTAAATTTTGAACGAAAACTGTTAATTCTGCATGAAAATCCCGTTTATATCAATTAAGGGGGGGCATGAGCCCCCCGTTCCCCCTATTTATACTTATTCAATGAACACATAATAACAGTCACGGAATCGCCTCATCAGAATGATAATATATCTAAATTTTGGACAAAAACTGTTAATTCTGCATGAAAAACCCGTTTATATCAATTAAGGGGAGGGGCATGAGCCCCCCGTTCCCCCTGTTTATACTTATTCAATGAACACCTAATAACAGCCACGGTATCGCCTCATCCGAATGATCTTATATCTAAATTTTGAACGAAAACTGTTAATTCTGCATGAAAAACCCATTTATATCCATTAAGGGGAGGGGCATGAGCCCCCCGTTCCCCCTTATACATATCGAATGAACTCCAAAAAACTAATCAGGGAAGCGCCTTATCAGGATATACCTATATACAAAATTTCAAGTGGATCCGATATTTTTATCATGAGTTATCGCGTTACGCACGAACATACAGAACAGACGGACACATAAGCTCTCAGGCTATGATAGCCTGTGAGCTAAAAAATGCAGCAAATCAGCGTCACCTGCTGGGCAATTTACACCAAGAACTAAATAACACTAATCTATGTCAGAGATTTACTGAATCTGAATTTTGATGAAAATTCGTTCTTGAGATAGCGCTATTGCGTTAATCATGAATAATGCAGTATAGCAGCGCCATCTCTTAAGCGATTTCCACCAAAATGTAATTAGCATCAAATAATATCAAGGACTAATTGAATCTAAATTTTTATGAAAGTCCGTGCATTAGTTCTTTATATAAAGCTAAAATGGAAACAGGGGCGTGCGAAAAGAGAACTGCGCCCGGTTCAAAGTTCCAATTTAACCCCCCCCCCCATTAACTTTTTCTTGTGATAGGCTAGAAGTGATGTTAGTAGTAAAAATTTGGCGCCCCCTAAATTTCCGTGCTCGGAACGACCGCTTTCTTTCGCCTCCCTCCCCCTTTCACATGGCGCTGAGTGATTGTGAAAAATTCAGTATAGCAGCGCCATCTGAGAAGCTATATACATCAAAATGCAGAAAACATCAATTCATGTCAAGGACTAACTGGATCTAAAATGTGATGAAAATCCGTTCATTCGTTTATCAGATATAGCTGTTGCGCAAATCGCAAAAAATGCAGTATAGCAGCGCCACCTGTTAGGTTATATGCAACAAAAATTAATTAGATTCAGTTTATATCAAGGTCAAACTAAATCTAAAGTTTTGTGGAATTCCGTGCATTTGTTCTTCAGATAGAACGGTCAGAAATTTTTGTCGTATACAGACGCACAGAGTGACAGACACACACATAGACAGATATTTCTTAAAAAACATGAAATCGTGTTAAAGACCTTCTAAAATATATAAATCCATCAAAAACGGGAAGTCAAAATTTTTCACGAATCTAATACTCTCTTCTTGTAAAGTTACAAAAGAAAGTAAAACTGTAAAATCGATTCTGCCCGTAAGATCGGTCTTTAGATTCGATGTCGATCTTTAGATTCGATTTCGATCTTTAGATTCGATGTCGATCTTAGATTCGATGTCGATCTTAGATTCGATGTCGATCTTTAGATTCGATTTCGATCTTTAGATTCGATGTCGATCTTAGATTCGATGTCGATCTTTAGATTCGATTTCGATCTTTAGATTCGATTTCGATTTTTTTTTCTTTCTAGGCTAAATCAGTGTTGAATGCAAGTATTTTTCTGCGACTCCGGAGAAAGGCATCATGTTTTAGAGCTCTGTAAGAGAGGGGGAATCGCAGTTTGTGCACGGGTGCCCAGAGAGGGGTTTGGTGACCCAAGATGCGTCATACAATTTAGTTTTTTTTGGGGGGGGGGGAATTTGAGAAAAAGTACATTTTTTTTTGGGGGGGGAGATTTTTAATTTTTTAATATTTCAAAATTTAATTCCAGAAATGTTCCTATGTTTTCTTTCTTTAAATTCTAGATAAGGGCAATATTAGCTCATTCTGCAATTCTCATTTCGCTATCTCTTGAATGTGCAGTAGATTATCAGTAGAATATAATTTACAATTTCTATTATGTTTGGGGGGGGGGGGAATGTTAAAGTATGAAGGTTTTTTTGCGGGGGGGGATTTGCGTCATTAGGTTTGGAGGGGGATGGTCACCACTGGGGAATCGCAATTTGTGCATTAAAAAGCATAAAATCTCATAACTTCTGGGGGGGGGATAATCCCCTGCGGGCCACCCCATTAGTTCGACACTAGGTTAAATCGTTATATTTTTGTTTAGAAGTCCAGTTATTTGAAGTATTATTTTTAATTGTTTTATTTTTTACGTTCGTCTCTTTTAATCCCCCCTTTCACGTCAGTTTTAACTTACAGGGCCGTTCGAAATATGCATAGTTTTAAAAATGTCCAATTCTTGGTCTATTTTATTTTAGATCCACATTTTAAATCTTTGACAAAAGATAATTAAAAAGTTGCCCTTCCGCCCGTTGGGGTTTATCTGCGCCCCGCCGGGGGGCATATTTTTTTGTTTCTTCAAAAGAAACAAAAAAAAAATTTGAGGGGGGTGGGCTTGCACTCTCCCCCAATATACACCTTAAAATTTCGCTCATTTAATTTTCTACCATTTTTAACTTAAAAGTTTAAGCTACATGGCACCCCCAGAGCTGTGGATTCTCTTCCCCCCCCTGTCGATCACTCACCTAATTTTGCTTATTTCTTCACTTCATTTCAATCTTTAAAAGGCTATAACTTTGCTTCTATAGGAATTACAGTGATGAGAAAAATTCTAGTATAGCTAACCATTTCTCGCCGTTCTTTTTGCTTTTCCAGTTTCCCGGTTTTCCCTATAGGACCTTTTTTTGGGGGGGGGGGAGGCAGAGGGGGTTTTTGTTGATACAATATGTCTATTGAAAGCTTATGTTTCATACATTACAAATCTAGCAAAAGAAATTTTCTCCCAGGTCACATTACGGACCCATAATGTATTAAAATTTTAATTTTTCAAACTTCTTCTTCAAAAAAAAAAAAAAAAAAAGACATTGATACATATCAGCGAAACTGGGGTTCGAAGCCGCAATCGTTTGATTGCACACATAATCCCTAAGCTTTTTGGCCACCGAGTACTCAGCAGCGCTATTATTTCTTTAGATTGTCATCTTTAAATTCGTAATATCTTTTGAATGGAATGTCCGATTTGAATAATTCAAAAAGTAATCTACAGATATTGTAACAGGCATTAATACAAAATGATTTATTTGGATAAGGATTAAAGTATCGATAGTATGGTCTAAATTTGGTTGGTGTATTTATCGCGTTTTAAAATGTAGGAAAGTAGTTATAGTGAGTTAACTACAATAGCTGGACATATGGTATCGCGCTTTTTTTTTTTTTTTTTTTTTTTTTTTTTTTTTAATATAGACATTAATATATTTTTTAATATTATAGAACCTTTTTTTATTCATTTAAAAGTATTTTCTGGCGATTCAAAATTATACATCCTAACGATTCAAAAATGCACACGTAATTGTTCAAGGTTTCACTTCTATCGGCACTGTCAGAGTGCCACTATTTTTTTTTTTCATGTTCGCCCGTTCTACTCCTCCCCCTCCCCCCTTCCTCACCAATGTTAACTTACAGGTTCGTTCAAATTATGACTGCTTTTAAAAAAAGTCTAATCCTCGTTCTATTTTGTTATAAATCCATATTTTGAAACCTCAACAAAAGATACATTTGGGCCGGGGTCGCCCTTCTGTCCGTTTGGGATTCACCTTGCCCCCCTGGGTGGGGGGTATATTTTTTGTTTCTTCCACACCATCTCATGTAACATATCGTTATAAAGCTTTTATCTCCTCGTTTTTTTCTGTTACTGCCCCTCTCTCCACCTAGTTACATGCTCTTGGCACTTTTTATAGTTTCAAAGAGTGCATGTTCCCCGCGGGCCACTCATGAATTCAACACTAAGTTAAACACTAAATTTTTGTTTAGAAGCTCAGTTATTTGGGTTATTAGTTAATTATTCTTTTTCAAGTTCGTCCGTTCTAATCCCTCGCCCCCCTCCCCTTCCTCGCCAATCTTTACTAAATGGGCCGTTCAAAGTATGCATGCAATTTTTAAAATGTCCAATTCTCGTTCTATTTTATTGTAAATCCTCATTTTGAAACTTCGACAAAAGATACATTTGGGCTATGGTCGCCTTTCCGTCAAGAGTGGGGGTTACCTCACCCCTTGGGAATGGGGCATATTTTATGTTCTTCCAAACTATCTCGTGTAACATTTGGTTGGCATTAGAAGAAAAAAAAAGTTTTTTTTTTTTTTTTTTGGTCTATACTCCTTGTTCCCCATCCTAGTTACACGCTCTTGGCACTCTTTATACTCGGTTTAATGCCAAGTTACTCAGTGTTGTTATTAGTTGAGTTATATCTCTTAAATTTGTCAAAGTTTTTGTAACTGAAAACCATAAGTGACAATCATTTTAAATTTTAAAATTCTTATTATCCGACTCTAAAATCTGCAATAGCTTAATTCTATGCCTCCCTAAATGGGGATGGGGGGGTGGGAGGCGGTAATTAAGGTCCTGCTGATTGTCTAAGTTTTGGAATTAGTAATTTGGATCTTCTCTGTGTGAACCTAAATATCGAAATATCGATTCTAGTATCGATTCTAGAACTGAGAAATCGATTCTTATTATGATCGATGTTGTTTTATACGATATCGATTTTAATCGATTCTCAAAATTTCCAGAATCGCCCATCACTAGATGAAATGGCATTCAAATTGTTTCAACAAGAATTTTTTGCTGAATGCGAGTCAGTAAAGAAAAAAGAAAAAAAAGGGGGGAGCATATAAACTGTTTCTAAAACGTAAATTTTTAATATGATTTCAAATATATATGCATTTTAAATAAAATTCCGGGGGGGGGATTTAAAATCCTGATTCAAAGGAAGAAAGAAAATTCCCTTTATCTGTTTAATTCCTAACATTTATATGTATTTATTTGCTTTATTATATTTTTACTAATAAAAAATACAGATAAAGCCATCTATTGTTTTTCATATGTCGGATAACCGTCCCTTTCAAACAAAACTCATTAAAGATCAAAACACCATGTCGCCACAATAAACGACCCGACGAGTGGTGAGAAAAGTGGTCAGATCTGTTTGGGCCTTAGGAGAATACATGCTCTCCTTCAAGGTCAACAAGTACAGGGGGGAATTTTCCAAGAATTTTGGACGGTGTGCTGATAAGCAGATCATTTCAGTTAGACCGTCACATAAGGGAGAGAAAGCATGTTTAACGAATGCTACCTTCAGTTTGGATATTTTACCACAATATAGGTATGTTTTATTATGCTTATTCATTGAAGAATTATTAATTTATAATTCATTATAACCTCTTGAGTTTTTTTTGCATCGACCTTACGATTGTTTGATTTCGGAAACCTAATAGAAAGATAGGAAACATATTCATTTTTAAGACATACGTTTTTAAAAATGCAGTTGTATTTTAACAAATATAAAATAATATTTACTTTATACTCCGCTATTCATCGCTTATTCGTTATTTTAAAGTTTTGTATAAATTAGGAAAAGCAGCTAATTTAAAATTATATACTTTTAAGAATTTTTTAAAAGTTTGAAAGTTAATCATATTTTCATATAACAATTGTTGTTTTCTACTGTGCATGTCATTAAAAATATTGCAAAAAATAAAATAGTTTAATTTAAATCATGGAAGACGGCAGTATTCCTGTGACGCAGCCTTAAGCCTAAAATCGTATCGTAGAATTGTCGAATGGCGGAACATATATACAGCTAGTTTGAGATCAAAGAAAATGCGAAAAGCCGCCTTTTAATAACTCAGCAAATATAGCTCACGTTGTTCTGATTTTTTAAAAAGAGTCTTATATCTGCCGTCTAATTCTATTTTGAATTTTTTACATTTCTACGTGCTTTATCTTTTAAGATCTCAATACCCATTTTTAAACCGAAATCGATAGTGTTTGTTCCTGATAATGAGATCTAAAAAACTGCCTGGGAGATTTTATTAAAACTTATATATAATATGAATCTCTTTAAGATAGAGTGAATAAGACTTGCCTAGTTTCTAGGAAAACTCTTGTTTGTTATATATTGGTCTTGAAAAATTGGACTATATTTTCGGCATTTCTATGGGAATCTCAATGCAAATGCTCGATAAACCATTTATTGTATTCATACGCGTGTTTCCTTTTTCTTTACCTATCTTTTTCCCCGCGTTACTGCATACTTGCTTGCTCAATCGGTCTGTCGTTGGGTTTGCGAACTGAACATCGCGAGTTCTGCCCCGATCGAGACGTTACGTTTTATTTTTGTTTTAAGCTTTTTTAAGTCAGTTAATAAAATAAAGTTGACTTTTATTATCCATTCCTTTATATTTTTTTATTGTCAATGAGACCATTAAATGAAATTTTAATTAAAAAAAATAAAATTGTAATAAGTTAAATAAAATTACATTACAATTACAACTAATTTAAATGAAACAAAAATTCACTTTAAATAAATTTCAATAATTCACTTTTAAAATTAAATTTAAGTAAGATATTTTTTTATTGTTAAAATGGACATTTATTTTAAATTATAAAATAAAATGAATATTTACTTTTACAAAATCAAATATTTTATTATGAATGTGTCTAACGAAGCATAAATTTCTGGATTTTGACGGCACTCAGATTAGAACTTCAAGCTTACCAATCTTCAGATACAAAATTTTAGCTGACAAACATCGATTTTGGGACCACATTTATCAATAATGTATGGTTCAAAAATATTTTAATAATACAAAATATGAATGCGAAAGTATGCGACATTATAAATGACACCGTTTTTAGGTTTTGTTGGGGGAAAAATATGATTATGTCCAGTAGCACAGTTTAATTTTTTATTACGTAATCCAAAAACTTCATAATTTCTATTCTAAATTGGATGTCATTAAGATTCAATGTACTGGGAAAAAAATGTAAATTTTCAAGAATTTGAAAAGTTGAAACTAATCTTTAGTTGTAAATTGTAGTTTAAGCCCTTTTTTTCCACAGATATTATGTCGAAATTCCATATAGATTTTTTTTTTTCAAATGAATTGATAGTAAACAAGAAATACTTAGTAGGTCTTAAAGCCAATAGATGGCAGCACTATAGCTCTGTGTGAGAGGGAGTTTTTAATTTTGATTGCAGTCATTCGTTGTTGCATTTCATTCCTAGAAGGTTCTCTTGCTGAAGTTGAATCATGCACTGTCAGAATTGAGATTTGTTTTCAAATTTTTTTCTTGGCGAAATTTATTAAGCATCGTACGCACGTTGTTGTCGATAGATTGTAAGTGCAAAATGGCAGAAGATTTAGAAATGTTAGAAATTTTAATTTTTCTATTATCATTTAAATTGTAGAAAAAAAAAATGTTTGAATAAAAAGATTTTAGTTTTAAAAATTAAATTGGAAAAATCCCTTTAATAAAAAAAAAAGCTTTGTAATTTAAAATTATTTTTTATAATCGTTGAGCATTCACAGTAATAACAAACATGATTTAACATTTGAATAAACATTTTTTTCAATTGCAAAGAATAATTTGAATGAACAAATACAAAGTTTGTATTTTTTAAATTTTAATTTAGTTTAAAAAATCATTTTAGTGATTAAAATTTTAAAAAATCATTGTACAATGATAATAATTATTCATAAGTCACTTTTTTAAATTGCAAAAAATAAATTTAAAAAAAAGAGAGAGAGAGAGCCCTTAAAGATTTTATTTTTTTAAAAATATCTGTTAAAAAAGGTCATTTTAATTTTTAAAAATATTTAAAAAAGAAAACTGAGTGCAGAAGTATCGTGCCTTCTAGCAATATAATCCGAAGATTTGGATGAGCGAGGAACTTTGTTGCAGATATTATTATTATTATTATTTTTTTTTTTTTATCAATTCCTATTAACAAACGAAATAATCTAATGCATAATTTCTGTTCAAAGAAATATATGTGTGAGAAAAGAAATATATGTGTTCCAATATTTATGCTAGAATCATATTTTGTAATGATTTAAAACATAAATGATGCAAAATTATTTTTTAATAATAATAATAATTCAAGTATAAACATTAATACAAACACATTATGCTGTGATTTAAAAACATAAAAAATAAATGAAAAGTACAAAATTATTTTTTTAAATATAGCCTTTTGATTCCAATTATTATATGGCATTAAAAATTGAATTTAATAGAATATTTTAGTAAGTTCTTATAAAATAATATGCAAAAATAATGAATTCCGTAAAAAGATATCTCCACTTCTGCACATCACCCTAATTAAAAACAACTTTCTCACTTTTCGTCTTTCCATAGGGATCCATCTAGAAATGAGGTGGTAATTTGTGACTAGGGAAGAGTATTAAGGGATGGGACATCTGCAATAATTCTTAAAATATGTTTTATTTTTAATTTATGACTTTTCCACCACATGGAATAATCAGTGTCTTATACTTGTTGCTATAAGTCTTTTTATAGTTGCAACTATTAGTTTGAGACTTAAAAAGGCCATTTTACAATACCTAAAAATAAGAATTACTCGAATGTTTAATGTACATTTTCAATCTCATTTTTGTTGCTAACTTAATTATTTTTAATATTTTGTAAATTCAACAATATGCCTTTTATAAATAAACAGTTAAGTTAAATATAAAAATCCTATGCTTGTTGAAAAAAATTAATTATTTTAATGTTGCTCTAAGGTAAGGACAGGACACTATGACTCAGGAGGGATGGGGCATGTCCCATCCGTGCCAAATGATATATCTATTAAAATAATTATGCTTAATAACATACAAGTTTTTGGTATTTTATATTTATATTTTATGTTTAGGATACAAATGTTTCTAATTATATTACATAAAGAATGTTATATTTGTTTTCTGAAGTAAAGCCTTTTTTTTGTTTTGTATCTTTAAAGCAAATATAAAATGAACTAAAATACATAATTAAAAAAATAAAAATTGAAACAAACTAATATTTATAGCTCTAAATAATCAATTTTTATGCATTTAGATCTTAAATAAATTTCAAATTTTAAAGAAATTACTTTGTTAACATTTTCGTCTCATACTTATGAATCAGAAACTGCGAATTTTGCTTCCAGTATCCATATCAATGTAAATTTTCAGAATATGATGTAATTTTTTTTTAAATCTTTAATTTATATATATATGTGTCTGTTTAAAAAGAAAAGATTAACTCATATTTATTTTAAGGATAAGTTTCAAAAATAAGAAACATAGAAAAATTAAATTTATTACATTATTACATTCGCCGACTAGAAATGTGGTTCAAAACGCTAACTTTAAGAACATTTTCTGGAAAATCTTTTTTTCTGAAAAAGCTTTTACCAAATAATGGAACAAATTTTTCGATTGTGCAATTTCTGCATTAAATACTTGACAATTTTTTCGAATAAAATGAATTAAAAATGTGTCATAAAGTTGGTAACTTAGGATATGAAATAGACTTAAAAGTAAAGTTGTATTTAGATTAATAAATAAGGAAATTTTTTGTTGAAATTGCTTCAGAGTAGCATCCTCTTCTTTTCTTTTTAATTACATCTGTTTTGGGATTAAAATATGACAAATACAAGATATTTCTTATTCAAAAAATGTAAAGAAAACATTAATTTTTCGATTTTATCTTCTTAAATTCTGCATTAAATCTCATAAATGTATATTCTACTAATCCAATGATCACTAACCTAAAAAAAGTAATGGTATCAATACAAAAACCCTTAATGGGTTAAAAGTTTTGACGCAGCTGTTTATTTTATGGCTCTAAGAATTTTGAATATGAATTTTAAAAATAATGATATCAAATTTTGAGTGACGCCATGTTATTAATTGAAAAATGCATTTTTGTACTATTTCATTAATCATTTTATTTTTTTTCTATTTATAATAGCATGTGCAAAAGTTATTTTCAACATGAAAAGATATATACAACTTTATTCACCTATGCTTTTTCACACACATCTCCCATAAATTCAAAATATGTGTTTTAAAAGATATGATATAAAATTTAAGTGACGCCTTTATGTGCCTTTAAAATGTTTGTTTTAAAATTCAGTTTTTTTTTTCATTTTGATTTGGTAAAATATATTTACACATCTAAAATCTGTTTTAAATTTACATTTCGTTGTTAAATGTATAATTTTCATTGAATCTATACTATGCATTGGAATGCATTTATCTCAATAAACTGATTTATCATTTGTGTCACGTTATTCAAAATTCTAAGCAATATTTATGTAAATGGTTTCTTTGCGTCAGATTATCCATTTACATGCGTTTCACTTAGTTTGGATAATTTAGAGCAAAGAAACCATTTACATAAATATTGCTTAGAATTTTGAATAACGTGACACAAATGATAAATCAGTTTATTGAGATAAATGCATTCCAATGCATAGTATAGATTCAATGAAAATTATACATTTAACAACGAAATGTAAATTTAAAACAGATTTTAGATGTGTAAATATATTTTACCAAATCAAAATGAAAAAAAAAAACTGAATTTTAAAACAAACATTTTAAAGGCACATAAAGGCGTCACTTAAATTTTATATCATATCTTTTAAAACACATATTTTGAATTTATGGGAGATGTGTGTGAAAAAGCATAGGTGAATAAAGTTGTATATATCTTTTCATGTTGAAAATAACTTTTGCACATGCTATTATAAATAGAAAAAAAATAAAATGATTAATGAAATAGTACAAAAATGCATTTTTCAATTAATAACATGGCGTCACTCAAAATTTGATATCATTATTTTTAAAATTCATATTCAAAATTCTTAGAGCCATAAAATAAACAGCTGCGTCAAAACTTTTAACCCATTAAGGGTTTTTGTATTGATAAAGTTTACACTGATTCTTAAAGGTAAAATTTATTTTTCTTTTCATGTATTAGAAGTGAGAAAGAGCGATTTCATGTGTCTTGTATAAAATTGTGCAAAATACCATTTAATAGATGTTTCTTTAACTTAAAAAAATTCTTTTTTGTAGAGGTTTGTTGAATTATTTTAGATAAAATAGCTATCGGTTTCATTTTAGATTCTTAAAATAGCTTCTTTAACGTTGTAAGTAACATGACTGTGAATGATGGTTTTTTCTTTTTTTTATTTTGAGCGAAAAAAATTAACAATTTTTCATCGAAAATATTTCATTCATTAAACAATTAAATAAAATTGTCAGATCATTCAAAATTTTTATACATTTTCAATTACTGTAAATAATTCTCAGCTAATATGAAAAAATTAAAATAATATATTTTTTAAATAGCAAATATTATTGTTATGTGTATATATATATATTTGTAATGTTTGATTATTAAATTATTCGAATAAAATCTAAATGAAAATTCTTTTGTATATTAAAATGATGCAAAAAATATTCGACAGGTTTCATAATAATTCTTTAATGAATAAATATAATATATTGGTGACAGCCATTAACAGGCTACTTCAGTCAAGCAAAACGATTCGTTCGGTAATATTAATCCTATAGAAGAAATCAATAAAGATATCTCTGTTACATTTTAATATTTTGAAACGATATTTTTCCTATCAGATAGCTGAAATTAATCTGTACAAAGACCGTTTTTTACTTTTTCAATTTTGTTTGCAGATATTTTTAATGAGAATGTTTTTACTTTCGGAACCGGTTGCGAAAGTGAAAGCATCCTCAGAAAAAATCTACAATAAAAATCGAAAAAATAAAAAAATTGTCTACGAATCGATCTCAGCAATCTAATGCAATAGATAATAAACAAAATAAAATAAAATAAATAAGTAATTTAAAAGTATTGGAATGCAACCGAGATATCTTTATAAATTCCTTCTGTAGGATCGGCATTATTTATTGGGTCTTTTCGCTTGGCTGAAGTAGCCTCTTAAGTCTAAAAACCAATGAAAATAAAAGAAAAAAAACATAAAGCATTTAACTTAATACAAGCATCACTAGCATAAATTCAAAATTTGTTCCATAAAAAATGTTTGTTGTTGGAAAATTGTTTAAATTATAAAGTGTTTTTGCATAAAAAAACAATATATTATTAATCATTAGGTACACTTTTCAAAAAAGTTATAAATTTACTTATCTTCAGATTTTTCAAAAATTTCCAAAACTTATAAGTTGAAAATGAATTTATTTGTTTATTATTTAATTATATGCTTTAAAAATTATTTTTAATTGCATTACATGTAAATTTTTAAAGCATATAATTAAATAATAAACAAATAAATTCATTTTCAACTTATATGCTTTGGAAATTTTTTAAAATTTTGAAGATAAGTAAATTTATAACTTTTTTGAAAAGTGTACATAAAGATTATTAGTATATTTGTTTTACATGCAAAGACAGTTTATCATTTAAATAATCTTCCAGCAAATATTTTTTAAAGAACAAATTTTGAATTCATGTTTAAATATTAATTCTTACAAACACAAATGTCTGGGTGAGGGGGATCTCCTGGCCAGCCTTTATTTTTAATGGCCTTTAAAAGAATAATTGTGGCCAGTTTGTGGCTGTCTGATATTTTTAATAAAAACGTTAATGGCACATTTGTGGGCAACTTCTTGTATTCATGGCCATGATCTTGCGGCCGCGTGCCAACTTTATGCAAAACTTTAGCATACATGCATAAAATAATTTTTAATCGTACATGCATAATATATTTCTAAAATTGTCGATTTCTGTATTTCAAAAGTTGGCTTAGAAATACAATTAGTTTCACATTTTTTTTTTCTAGGAAAGATCATTCTAAAATTTGAAAAATGGTGTTATTAGAAAAAAAAGAAAGAATGTATTTTGATTTATTTGCATCTGCAAGCGCGGATAGCTTTACATGGATATATATTTCAGTGGTCATACTGGAAATAATGAATATATTATTCAATTTATATTGATTTTAATAGCCAAAATAAACAGAACACAAATTTTTAAGAAATTGGAACAATACAAAGATTTAAATACAGTAAGATGCATTCATTGGAAATGCATATTATACAAAATATTTACAAGATATTTACTGATAAATGTGAATTTTTTTAGTATATATTTTTCAATTCTATAAAAAAGGTATTTGTTGCAAACAAAATGGATGAAATGGCATTCAAATTGTTTCAACAAGAATTTTTTGCTGAATGCGAGTCAGTAAAGAAAAAAGAAAAAAAAGGGGGGAGCATATAAACTGTTTCTAAAACGTAAATTTTTAATATGATTTCAAATATATATGCATTTTAAATAAAATTCCGGGGGGGGGGGGATTTAAAATCCTGATTCAAAGGAAGAAAGAAAATTCCCTTTATCTGTTTAATTCCTAACATTTATATGTATTTATTTGCTTTATTATATTTTTACTAATAAAAAATACAGATAAAGCCATCTATTGTTTTTCATATGTCGGATAACCGTCCCTTTCAAACAAAACTCATTAAAGATCAAAACACCATGTCGCCACAATAAACGACCCGACGAGTGGTGAGAAAAGTGGTCAGATCTGTTTGGGCCTTAGGAGAATACATGCTCTCCTTCAAGGTCAACAAGTACAGGGGGGAATTTTCCAAGAATTTTGGACGGTGTGCTGATAAGCAGATCATTTCAGTTAGACCGTCACATAAGGGAGAGAAAGCATGTTTAACGAATGCTACCTTCAGTTTGGATATTTTACCACAATATAGGTATGTTTTATTATGCTTATTCATTGAAGAATTATTAATTTATAATTCATTATAACCTCTTGAGTTTTTTTTGCATCGACCTTACGATTGTTTGATTTCGGAAACCTAATAGAAAGATAGGAAACATATTCATTTTTAAGACATACGTTTTTAAAAATGCAGTTGTATTTTAACAAATATAAAATAATATTTACTTTATACTCCGCTATTCATCGCTTATTCGTTATTTTAAAGTTTTGTATAAATTAGGAAAAGCAGCTAATTTAAAATTATATACTTTTAAGAATTTTTTAAAAGTTTGAAAGTTAATCATATTTTCATATAACAATTGTTGTTTTCTACTGTGCATGTCATTAAAAATATTGCAAAAAATAAAATAGTTTAATTTAAATAAAGTTTACACTGATTCTTAAAGGTAAAATTTATTTTTCTTTTCATGTATTAGAAGTGAGAAAGAGCGATTTCATGTGTCTTGTATAAAATTGTGCAAAATACCATTTAATAGATGTTTCTTTAACTTAAAAAAATTCTTTTTTGTAGAGGTTTGTTGAATTATTTTAGATAAAATAGCTATCGGTTTCATTTTAGATTCTTAAAATAGCTTCTTTAACGTTGTAAGTAACATGACTGTGAATGATGGTTTTTTCTTTTTTTTATTTTGAGCGAAAAAAATTAACAATTTTTCATCGAAAATATTTCATTCATTAAACAATTAAATAAAATTGTCAGATCATTCAAAATTTTTATACATTTTCAATTACTGTAAATAATTCTCAGCTAATATGAAAAAATTAAAATAATATATTTTTTAAATAGCAAATATTATTGTTATGTATGTATATATATATATATATTTGTAATGTTTGATTATTAAATTATTCGAATAAAATCTAAATGAAAATTCTTTTGTATATTAAAATGATGCAAAAAATATTCGACAGGTTTCATAATAATTCTTTAATGAATAAATATAATATATTGGTGACAGCCATTAACAGGCTACTTCAGTCAAGCAAAACGATTCGTTCGGTAATATTAATCCTATAGAAGAAATCAATAAAGATATCTCTGTTACATTTTAATATTTTGAAACGATATTTTTCCTATCAGATAGCTGAAATTAATCTGTACAAAGACCGTTTTTTACTTTTTCAATTTTGTTTGCAGATATTTTTAATGAGAATGTTTTTACTTTCGGAACCGGTTGCGAAAGTGAAAGCATCCTCAGAAAAAATCTACAATAAAAATCGAAAAAATAAAAAAATTGTCTACGAATCGATCTCAGCAATCTAATGCAATAGATAATAAACAAAATAAAATAAAATAAATAAGTAATTTAAAAGTATTGGAATGCAACCGAGATATCTTTATAAATTCCTTCTGTAGGATCGGCATTATTTATTGGGTCTTTTCGCTTGGCTGAAGTAGCCTCTTAAGTCTAAAAACCAATGAAAATAAAAGAAAAAAAACATAAAGCATTTAACTTAATACAAGCATCACTAGCATAAATTCAAAATTTGTTCCATAAAAAATGTTTGTTGTTGGAAAATTGTTTAAATTATAAAGTGTTTTTGCATAAAAAAACAATATATTATTAATCATTAGGTACACTTTTCAAAAAAGTTATAAATTTACTTATCTTCAGATTTTTCAAAAATTTCCAAAACTTATAAGTTGAAAATGAATTTATTTGTTTATTATTTAATTATATGCTTTAAAAATTATTTTTAATTGCATTACATGTAAATTTTTAAAGCATATAATTAAATAATAAACAAATAAATTCATTTTCAACTTATATGCTTTGGAAATTTTTTAAAATTTTGAAGATAAGTAAATTTATAACTTTTTTGAAAAGTGTACATAAAGATTATTAGTATATTTGTTTTACATGCAAAGACAGTTTATCATTTAAATAATCTTCCAGCAAATATTTTTTATAGAACAAATTTTGAATTCATGTTTAAATATTAATTCTTACAAACACAAATGTCTGGGTGAGGGGGATCTCCTGGCCAGCCTTTATTTTTAATGGCCTTTAAAAGAATAATTGTGGCCAGTTTGTGGCTGTCTGATATTTTTAATAAAAACGTTAATGGCACATTTGTGGGCAACTTCTTGTATTCATGGCCATGATCTTGCGGCCGCGTTCTGGCCGGCGTGACAGTTTTTTGACGGAGCCGTTACGGCCAAAGATGGCGGGCCGTTATCAAACACTTTGGGCCACCGCTAACGATGCCTCTAGTGGCCCACCAGTTATGTGTTTGTTGGGTATGTGCTTGTTTTAAGGTCAAAATTTTATTTCTTTAATTATCAAACAATCAAAAATATTTATTAATATAAAATAATAACAATACTAAAAAAATAAACTAAACTGAACTCTGTTGTTATACAATTCACGGAAGATCTGGGATTATGCCCATCCCTGTTTTCTTGACTGGGTCCCGAAGTGCTATACAGCTTATGACCCGGCCAGGTAGTCAGCCTAACTCGGGACCCTCAGTATTTAATTTCCATACGAACTCAGTATTCATTTTATCGAACCCGAAGGGATGAAATGCTGAATGAACCTTGCCCAGTCGGGAGTCGGACTTTTGACTTGTGCGGCAGGTAGAAGCTTTGACTCCTACACCACTAGGTTTCTATTTTAAAATAATAATTGAATTAAATTGAAATCTTTAAACTGTAATATTTATTACACGTGTAAGTAACAAAGATAATACAGTAGAAGATCTATATAACGCAAACCTAAAAACGCAAGGTTGTGCGTTATATAGAATTTTGCGTTATATGGATCACATATCATGCGTCATCAAATTTACCTCATAAATATAGACAAATATGTCTGAAACACATCAAAATACATTAGAATTACCTTTATACTGCATTCCTTATCCAGATTATAAATTTTTCTATTATTGCGATCATTCCACATTTTGTTAAACATACGTTTTAAAAATGGTCCAGATACACCTGGACCCAATTTATTCATTATATTGCTCATTTTCAAAAACATTTATTGTAATAATAATTTTTTTCCTTTAAAAGTTCTAAATTAAGGAGGTAAAATTGTACTAATGCATTAAATTTAGTTTTCAGACAGTAGCAGTTTTTTACAGTCTTAAAATTCAGGTGCTCCTTCATGGCAAAATTCATTGTTTACATCTGAAAGGTTGTGCGTTATATGGAGAATTGCGTTATATGGAATTGCGTTATAAAGATCTTCTACTGTATGTATAAAATCACTCAAATCAAACATACTCTTTATGGAAGAAATCAAAAACCGTTATAGGCTTCTAAAATTCACAAGAAAAGGTTGTAAGAGTTATCATATTGGAATTGGACTCGGAGAGGGCTACAAAAATCATAACCTCATGAGTTGATTTCTGAAATTCCAGGATTAGTTAAAACTCAATGCGCATATTAAAACGCAACTGGTCTGTCAAGTCACATCTTGTTGGAAGACATCTACAAACTCGATTTTAATGGTTTAGTGGTAGGTTTATTGTTATGCTTTTCTACTGCAGTTTTCCATGTTTTCATACTTTTGGATGCAGGAAAATACAATGATAAACCTACGGATCAGCTACTAAAATTGGGTCTACAGGGGGTTTTCACAGAGATACAACTTGGCAAACCAGTTGCATTTTAACATGCTAATCGAGTTCTGTCTAATTCTGGAATTTAAAACTAGACGAGAAAATAACTAGATGAGGTTATGGTCCAATTAGATCAGGTTAAGGGTGTATTTCGATTCAAGCTGCTTATTTTCCGATTTATTTTTGAATTCACTTTTGCTCTCATATGCATCAAACTGCCATTCAGAAAGTACTCAAGGTGCCGTAACTGTCAATTCTTTGATAAATGCAGAAAATATTGCAAAAAAAGCAATCAAAAACGGCATTTTGAACAGATTTTTCCCTAGCGGGAGATTTGGGAACGAAAAAAAGTGTCATACTGAGAAGATAATTGTTAATAAATCAAATTCTAATGAATGGAGCGTAAAATGACATCATACGGCATATGGGACGTCTGTTCAAAAATCGCCTCAGCAAGTTTCATGTTTGTACTTTTAAAAATGTGTCTGAAATTGTATCGGAAAATTTCGAGCTGTTGAAGGTGGAAAAGCGTTTTTTCGAATACATCCTTAAGGTCTGTGTAGCCCTTTTCCGGTTTAAATAAAATGAAAACTTAATAAAAAGCAAATACTTTTTAATAAGTTTTAAAATAACTTCACGTGAATAGATGAATATTTGGGACTTTTAGGGATTATTTTTTATGGTATATCGAATATAACGCATCCATTTAACACTTAAAAGAAAAAAAATATAAAGTAGATTTCAAATTTTCTGCTCAATAACACAAATTTTTTTGACGTACTTTTTGATTTATTTTAAAACGTAAAGACATAAAATTGACAGGCATGACTATCGAACTAATGAAGATCAAAGGGCGTTTTCCATTGTTTGATATATAAAGTAGTGATTGAGTTGTAAGGGCATAGTGGTCGCGTGAAGACCAGTTTTTCTTCTGTCTCACAGAGTCGCATCAGAAAAATTGATTGACAATGCTTATTGTGAAAGTATTTCCTGAAAGATCTTCTGAGTTTATTAAAAAAATGGAAAACGTCATTCGATTACATTGTTTTTGACTGAGAACACCTGCCAATTTCATGCGTATCCGAACAAAAATGAATTTAGAAAATTCGTCAGAAAGTAGCTCTTTTAGATTTGAGAACAGCGCTAAATAAAACTGTATTATTTTGAAATGTTTTAATCCGAGAAGAGTATTTTTATTTAAACTTAGAAACAACTTACCACAAATAACATCTAACGTACACAGTATAATTAAAGGTGCGATATCAATATATTCCTTCTCGGACTCTGCTTTCAACTTCTTCACCAGCTCTAGAGATTGTTGATTGAAAACGGGAAGAAAATCTTCCAGTATTCGGAAGTGGAAAGAAGGCGTGAGAAGCTTCCTTCTCGTTTTCCACTTTTCTCCTGTGCTAAAAAGAATTTGAAACTGAGTTTAAGTGCACAACGGTAAATCGACAGACAACAAATCGATTTCAGAATTACCATCTTTTTAAAGTTGAAAGAACTGATGTTAAATAATAGAAACAACAGCAATAATAATAGTAAATGTAGGGATAAAAATACAAACTGAAAATTTACAAAAAAAGCAAGTTGTTAAAAAATCTTACTTTCTATATAAAAAAAAAAATATAAATGAATAAATAAATAAAATTTAAAATAAATAAATAAATTGTAATAATAATAATAATAAAAATAATGAAAACATGTACAGTTTTTAAACAAACATCATTCGAATGTTACACTTTGTCCTTTTCTGATATTTTAATATCTTTTATTTTTCAAAAAAAGAAAACGAGCATCATAGAAGTAAGAAAGAAATAAAAAACAAAAATTACGCAGAATATTAGTGAAAAAGTTTCTAGTTTGAACGTTAAATACACATATATATATATATATATATATATATATATATATATATATATATTACAAATTTAATTTTTTTTCACTAAAATTAACCTTTATACTATATTAATTTCCTTTTAACAATATTCCGTACTTAGTTCAACTTATTAAATTAAAATCTTGCTTCCAGATCTAATCTATTAATCTTTATGGAAACGATATAAATTCTTAATTCGCCTTAAAAAACATTTATTCCAATATGCGTAAATAAAAAAAAATGGTTCTAAATTAAAATTATTCTTAATTAAACTTTATTTTTTAATATTCCAAATAAAATTCATTTTTTCCCTGTTTTTATCAACCCTTTTTCAGGAAGTCCTATTAAATTTATTCCAAAACCATACCTTTCAAAAAATATCATTCTTTTTATTTATTTATTCCCATCCCCCCTTCAACGTTTGATATTTGTGCGTATCAATAAATTCTTTTTTTTTTTATTAATATTGTCTGCAGGATATCGAATTCAGCGTTCGATTATAAATTACTTAAATAATAATTTTTTTAATTAAAAAATATCGTCTGAATGAAATTAATCTCGACGAAGGACATGAATTCTGTTTACATGTGAAAATCATGGTTAGAGATTAGAGAATATTCTAGAAGTTTTGTTTTTAGATTTAAGAAGGGAGCTGAGAGGTGATGACGGAGAGATATATTATTTTTTTTTCTCCCGAGGATTTGGTTAGAAGGAACGGCGGAATAATGTTTTTATGATGGAATATTTTTTTTCTTCTTTCGTGGATTCTATTCAAAACGGCTTGCAAGAGAGCATTTTCCGCGATATATGCCTGCACTTGAATAAACTTTTTTGGAGAAGCCAATATGTAGTTCCATGAAGCGTCTACATTTATTTTATTCATTTTTTTCTCGTTTGCCACGACTCTGTGTTTAAAAAAGGGGAACCGGTGAAGATATTTCGAATTTTTTACTGAAAATGTCAAACACACACACACACACATATATCGCTACGAGGTTATAGACTCGGGACTAGGACTGTCTTTGTGCCAAATTTTGTAATTCTGCATTCAATTATTTGTTTACAATACAACACATAGACATACAGACAACTATACAGACAGTATTCTCAATAATTTATCATTCGCAAAGAAGTAACTTCATTTTTTAAAAATTTTAAGTACATCTTTAGAGCAGTAAAAGTGTTAGTGCAAAGTAATTATAACATTTAAGGCTTTCTCATAATACGCATCGATATTATAAGTGTACAACCCCCCCCCCCCCAAAAAAAAAAAAAAAAAAAATGTGTTCCATTGTGCTTGTAGACGTAATCTTTACTTTCTTCTACATACTAAATAATTGGAATCGTACAAAAAAAAAAAAAAAAAAAAAAAAAAGTTGGCTTCAGTTTTTTGATGGATTTGCACGTTTAAAATGTCGGATTCGATTTTGTAGTTTTAGAAAATGTCTGTCTGCATATCTGTCTGTATGTTACGCAAATTTTGTGGCCACTCTAATGTTTTGAGGACACTTTGCAAAACAAATTTGCTATTAAATTAGATTTTGTTTTATTGTATCAGATTTATTTTGTGGGCGTAAGGATTGTAAACAAGAAAGAAAAATCATGCGTTAAGCCTAGATTAGGAAACACTTCCCAACATTTCCTGAAGTCTTTAAAAAACTTCGTTATTTAAGGAAATAAGGTGTTACTGTCTATACGAAAATATGTATTCCAATACTTTTGAACAACCCTGTATTAGATTGTCGGTTGATATATATACTACATAGTGGGGAAATTTAATTTAGCAAGAAAACGCCTTACAAGTTGAAATTTCTCTTTCACCCATTTATACTAATACATGGAAACATACTTGAATACATTTGTTCAACGCCGTGGTTTACAGAGTATCTTTATTGCACGCCAGTATTGAACTAAAATTTAGTTGAAACAAAAAAAACACCCTTAAAACAACTTAAATCATATTTCCAGAAATTATCATCCATAGGCGACCATGTATCCAATTCTTTGCGTGACCCTGTATATCATTTTATCTATATTCTACAAACATTATTTAGTGAACTGAATGCAGCTCGGCGTAAAATGGCACAAGTTATTCTAAAACCACCTTTAAGTAAATTACGCCCATATTTAATAATCTTCACGAACTATTTTGCTGTAGCTCTGTATATCAACTATAGTATTTATACACACCTTATAATATGCATAAATTTAGTGAAACTTAAAAATGCATAACATAATTAAAAATGCATTCCATCCATCCATCTGCCATCGTCGAAAACATACAGTACTTCGGATAAAATATATTATTTGAAATCTTTTGTGTGTCCCTACAAATGATATGCACTTCGTATTATGCATGAAAAACTTATATTACGCCTCAACGACGTATTATTATGCATGAAATAGTTTAATGTAATTAAAATATGTCGCAAACAATTCCTCCTTTTAGCGTTATGTAATTTAATTCCTTTTTGTGATCCTGCAAATGAATAATAATATTCTTTTCAAAGCATATTTTACAGAAGTCACAGTTTAGTGCACTTTGTAAATGCATATGAATTTGAATACGTTTGACAGGGTGTAAGGTGAAACATCTATAAAATTCATTTGAAACGATTTTTTCCCATAGGCCGTAATATAATGAAAAACCTTTGACTGTCCCGGTAAATAAACTAATCATGCTAGAAACTTCATTTGCAATAGAATTCGTACTAGGGTAAACGTCAATAATTTCGAAAAATTTCACACCAATCTGAGTACATTTGTGAGAATTAAGAGCACGGACAGACATACCGAAAGCATAAACACTTTTCAACTTTGTTGGAAAGTGTTAAAAATGGGAGTTTATCGAATATTAATCGCTATGTATAATTTTTTTAAACATCATTTAAAATAATTCCTTCAATCGTAGAATAATTTTATTAATAAGACTAGCGCACCCGACAGACGTTGTCTTGTCACCGACAGACGTTGTCCTTCTTGGCACCGACTCCAGAAAATCAAATAAATGTACGTAAATATGGTAATACGCAGAATAAACACTACGCTCTTAATTTAATTTCTTATTACAATTATGTAAGGAAATTATTTTTTACTCTTCATTAGTTTTTGAAGTCGATTCAATTTTTGATAGAAAAGTTTATTTTTCTCTTTTTGGTTAAAAGTTAACGATTGTCTGAAGTCGGTTAATCAAAATTATAATACAGGAAATATTATTGTAAGGCATACACGTTTGTCAGCAGTGGGATTCGAACACGCGATCTCTTTCTTGAAGAAGCTGAGCCTAAATCTGGCGCCTTAGACCGTTCCGACATTCCGTCCGCACTCCATTCATCGAAATTATTCAACACTTTTAATTAGCGAAAAATCACTAACTATTAGTTTTTGCCTAATTGCAAAAAATTACTGAATCAAATTCGATCTAAACCATTCTCAAATCCACTGGAACATACACACAAAATTTCATTAAAATCGGTCCAGTCGTTTAGGTGGAGTTCAGTGACATACACACGCACAGAAGATTTATATATATAAAGATAAGCATTGAAAATTTGAGGTTTTTGCGCCGAAGACATCGCCAAATTAGGAAAATGTGAATTATCTCAGGATCTATTGGATTTAAACAAATTTGCTTAGTACCATTCGATTCAGAATGAGAGAATGCGCTAAAATATAAATATGTTATCAGTTGAAAAATAACTATAAAAGCCGATTTTTAAGGAAATTTTTAAAAGTTCGTTCTTTTTTCTACTCATCTTAGGGGTGGAATTTTCGAAAATCATTTCTTAGCGGCACTCGATGTTATAAGAAGTATTTTTACCTAAATTTTCAATATTTTTGGTTCGGTAGATTTTTTTGTGCTGTGATTAATACGAAATCATGACTTTCTTTTATATATATGGCACTTTTAATTATCGAAAAATCACTTATTAGTTTTTGCCTAATTACTAAAAAAACTGAACCAATTTCGATGAAATGTGAATTTAAACCATTCTCAAATCCACTGGAACACACACACAAAATTTCATTAAAATCGGTCCAGTCGTTTAGGAGGAGTTCAGTGACATACACACGCACAGATTTTTATATATAAAGATAACTAAAGGCCTAATATTTTAAGAAACGTCTTACCTCGTTAGCAATCCAGTTCCAAGCCATTTGTGCAAAAATGTGTATTCATGGGATTTTTCGATGGAAACATTGCTGCTTAGGACAACCTAAGAAAAAAAAAAAAACACATAAAATACTTTCAAAAATAAGTGTTGTGCAAGTTATTCATAATTACCTATTTTCCCAAAATCATCAATGCTTTTATTTAATAACGATCTGCTATTTATTGTTGGTCGCAATTAAAAAAAGTTTAATGAGATTTTAGCATTTTCTCATTTATTTAAACATTTATACATTGTCGAATTGTACTAAATTCTTTACTTAATTAAATAAAAATACAGTGATTAAATGATTTTGGCAGTAGTCGCAAGCTTTGAGCTGTCCATCTTTTTAGCTCACAGGCTATCATAGCCTGAGAGCTTATGTGCCCGTCCGTTCTGTATGTATGTTCGTACGTAACGCGATAACTCATGATAAAAATATCGGATCCACTTGAAATTTTGTATATAGGTATATCCTGATAAGGCGCTTCCCTGATTAGTTTTTGGAGTTCATTCGATATGTATAAGAGGGGGAAGCTGAGGGCTTATGCCCCTCCCCTTGATATAAACGGGATTTTCATACAGAATTAACAGTTTTCGTTCAAAATTTAGATATAGGATCATTCTGATGAGGCGATACCGTGGCTGTTATTAGGTTTTCATTGAATAAGTAAATACAGGGGGAACGGGGGTTCTAATGCCCCTCCCCTTAACATGTATAAATGGATTTTTCAAGCAGAATTGTCGGATTTCGTTCAAATCTCTGAATAGTTTTGGAAGTTTAATGGTTAAATATAAAAGAGGGGAATAACTCCTCTTAAATTATATAATTGCTAAATGGGTTTTTATTAAGAATTATCCGATTTGCTCTGAATTTTGGATATAGATTTTTTATATGATAAAGCATGTCCTTGATAGTTTAGGAGGTCCAATGATTAAGTATAAAAAAGGAGAAAGGGGAGAGCTGTTTCCCTTTCTTATTTTTTTTTTTTTTTCGAACGGAATTAACGTACAAGGTTGTAATGTACAATTAGTATGCGTAGCCTGTGAGCTCAATGCCATCAGTTTAACTGGGCAATATTCTTTTTATTTAGCTCACAGGCTATCATAGCCTGAGAGCTTATGTGCCCGCCCGTTCTGTATGTTCGTTCGTATGTGCGTAACGCGATAACTCATGATAAAAATATCTGATCCTCTTAAAATTTTGTATGTAGGTATATCCTGACAAGGCGCTTCCCTGATTAGTTTTTGAAGTTCATTCGATATGTATAAGAGGGGGAACGGGGGGCTCATGCCCCCCGTTAGTTGATATAAATGGGATTTTCATGCAGAATTAAGTTTTCGTTCAAAATTTAGATTAGGATCATTCTGATGAGGCGATTCCGTGACTGCTATTAGGTGTTCATTGAATAAGTATAAATAGGGGCAACAGGGGTTCTAATGCCTCCCCCCCCTCTTAATTTATATAAATAGGTTTTTCAAGCAGAATTTTCAGATTTCGTTCAAATCTCTGAATAGTTTTGGAAGTTTAATGGTTAAGTATAAAAGAAGGGGATAACTCCTTTTAAATTATATAAATGCTAAATGGGTTTTTATTAAGAATTATCTAATTTGCTCTGAATTTTGGATATAGATTTTTTATATGATAAAGCATGTCTTTGATAGTATAGGAGGTTCAATGATTAAGTATAAAAAAAGAGGAAAGGGGGGAGCTGTTTCCTCTTCTTAATTTTTTTTTCGAACGGAATTAACCCTTGAAAATATAAGGCTTTAATGTACAATTAGTATTTGTAGCCTGTGAGCTCAATGCCATCAGTTTAACTGGGCAGTATTCTTTATTTTATTTAAAAAAATAATTTCAACAATTGGGTAAGCATGATCGCAGATAGCACAGAGGGTTTCGTTTAATATGTGGTGATGGCGCCAATGTGGTGAGTATATGATATTTGTGCCGCATTTTTATATAGAAAAAGAAGTAATTTCTATATAAACAAAAATAAAAGTTCATCAGGTTTGTTTTCAGAGCTGTTTATATATTTTAGCAACATATCCTTTTTTTATGAAGCCAGAATTGCTCAAAAGGGAATTAATCACTCATAACATTAGTAATAATTGACCTAGAATCATACAACATACTTTCAAAAAAACTTTGACACATTTTCACTCCGAATTCTTGAAAGAGTTTGCTAAACGGTTTTTTGACACTATTTCGGATTTCTTCGCCAATCGCGCCAAACAAAACAGAATACTGAATTCTTCCGCTAAATGCTGTAATGATCACGTAGATTTGTTGATTTCGCTATCAGAATCTGCAGATTTAGTGAAGGTACGCAAGTAAATAAAGTTATGAATAAAAATAAAGTATTACAAAGGTTAGCATAAATTTAAGGAAGACCACACTACCAAGGAAGGTCTCCATACAGGCATACTCCCAAAAATCTAAAAAAAAAAAAAAAAAGAAAAAGAAAAAGAAAAAAAAATACAGAACGTTCTTCTCATGGGGATATATATGTTTATAAAAAAATTTCGGCGGAACCTCCGTACCCTGTCCGTAAAAAAATAATGAAAAATTCGTTATTTGGCAATTTATCATCGGTTGGCAATAAAAAAAACTTCAAAAAAGTTTTTTATTGTTACTATTATTATTATTATTATTATTATTATTATTATTATTATTATTATTATTATTATTATTATTATTATTAATATGTCAAATGCATTTTAAATGAAAAAAGTTTCATGTTCAGCGTGTTTAGATAAATTAAATATCTTTAGTTTCGTCATCTTTAGTTTGTTTGAAGTATAATTTTGTTATATTGATATTTATATGTATTTTTTTCAAATTTAACCATCAAAATTTGAGATTTAAAACGAAATTCATATTTAAATTATTTAAAAATGTTTCAAGTTCAAAGTCCAGTTCAGCATTGTCAATTCGATTTTGTTTCTATGGAAACATCTGCCTTTTATTTTTTAACACGCTGAAATGTATGAAAATAATTTTACTGAATAAGAATTTTTTATATATGAAAATATTTTTCCAGAAGTAAATCAAATAACTAAAGCAACAAATAATATATACATATGTATGCAATTTAATATACGTATGTGTATATAATATATTAAATTCTCTCATTGTTTATGCTTAAATTCATTAAATACCATTTATATTACGGATTCTAAAAATCTAAAAGTTTGAATTTGCATTAAAATCGTTTGCTTTTGGCGAAGAAAAGTGCTACTCGCCAAATCGTGTGACACTTCGTCTTTTCATCTCAAATATTCAAAAGTATTTTATTTTTTTACATGTTTTCCACTGCTACTCCGCCGCTAATTTTCACTGATTTTTTATTACATACATGAGCATAGGCGTAGAATTGTATGGGCCCATGGGGCTCGGGCCCCTCCAATAATTTTTTCAAATGGGCTTTATTTTTTTACGTCAACCAATTCAGAAAAAAGTCACAAATTTTGGAATTCATAATAATTTATAGAATTTTTTTTAGTATATTTTTTTCCAGTGTAAATTTTCTTTCCCTAAATTCGTTGTTTACATTTATTCTTTATAAACGGCTAAAATAACCCAAGATAACTTTTACTATAGTATATGGGCACGTCCCTCAGGATTTTTTTTCTTTCTTTCTTCGATGGACAGTGAGTATAGTTTCTAGGAAAAATAACTTTTTCTTAGTCTGACGTCCTGCACACGGGGCAATAAATTAACACGTCGAACGTAGACGAGTCCAACACGATCAAATTACAAAACCGTAGATAAGATACTTGCCTTGCCCAAACATACAAAGAATGGCCTAGGATAAAAAGGTCCTAATTTAAAAAGCTTCGAAGAACATGGAAGGTGCGGAAAAGCATAGAGGCGGTTAGTTTTTTTTTTAACCATTTGAAAAATGGTTGTTGTTTTCGGGAGAATGGACCCGATGATGTTACCACTTTTGAATGATGTTACCACTTTTGAATGATGTTACCACTTTTGAATTTAAATTAAATTCTTTATTTTTAGAAGAATTTTTATTTGAATTTAAATTAAATTCTTTACTTTTAGAAGAATTTTTATTTGAATAGTAAATTAAAATGGTTAAAATCATTGTAATAAAGGAGAAAACTAACAAATTTAAAAATGGGTAGACGGAAATTAACAGATACGGAAAAAGCCGAAGCCAAAGAAATGAATGAACGTGAATATCGCATTCAATGATATTAAACACAGTCAACATGTATAAGTTGCTTATTAGTTTGGCGATTCGTATCATTTGGCGAAATTGGTCGACGGGATAACTGAGTAATACTGTATTTGGTTTGGCGCAAAAACGTCTTTCAATGCAGAAAATGATAAAATCAAAAGATTATTGAGCCGCTGAAAACCAATTACGTGTTGAAAGGCGATCACGAAAAAGGAAGCAATTTAATGCCGAACCGATTAATTGTAAAACATCATGTCGCCAGGGCGACCAATCCACTAGCCATGGCGTTTTACTATCGGTCGGTTCTAACCAGGAAAATTTGAGTGCCAATAGTGATTCTAACAAGCCGGAAAATGTTATAGCTATTACTCTTGATTTTCCACCACCTAAAAAGAAAACTAAAAAGCAATCGGCTTGGGAAAAACTGGGAAAAAACTTTTTTGATTCGATGTCTGATGGACCCATTCACAGATGCATGTGCTGCGATCGATTTTGGTTTAAAACCTCCATCACCAAAATTCTGCTCTGTAAAATCAAACAATATATGCCAAAGTCTTACAAGTATAACAGTATATGCCAAAGCTGTATTTTAATAATGATTACTTTTGCACCAACAATGTTAAATAGTTTGAAATGTTTCTTTCGTCGCCAACTTTTATGCTTGGCGACAATAGAGTGATATAACTTAAACGAACCGTACCTTCAAATTGCAGCATGTATAAAGTCATTTATAGCAGTGGCACGGATAATACACAATAAAACAACTGGTATTTAGCTTAAAATGATAGATGAATGTATCGAGTGAAACATTTTTCAAATGGTTGGGGTAATTTCTTAAATTACAATTTTTTTTTTTTTTTCTTTTCTTTTGCAGTGGATCACCAAAGAAAAAAGATCAGTAATGTCTGTAAGGCAACGAATGTGGACGGATTTTTTTTTTTTAACCATTTGAAAAATGATTGTTGTTTTCGGGAGAATGGACCCGATGATGTTACCACTTTTGAATGATGTTACCACTTTTGAATGATGTTACCACTTTTGAATTTAAATTAAATTCTTTATTTTTAGAAGAATTTTTATTTGAATTTAAATTAAATTCTTTACTTTTAGAAGAATTTTTATTTAACCATTTGAAAAATGATTGTTGTTTTCGGGAGAATGGACCCGATGATGTTACCACTTTTGAATGATGTTACCACTTTTGAATGATGTTACCACTTTTGAATTTAAATTAAATTCTTTATTTTTAGAAGAATTTTTATTTGAATTTAAATTAAATTCTTTACTTTTAGAAGAATTTTTATTTGAATAGTAAATTAAAATGGTTAAAATCATTGTAATAAAGGAGAAAACTAACAAATTTAAAAATGGGTAGACGGAAATTAACAGATACGGAAAAAGCCGAAGCCAAAGAAATGAATGAACGTGAATATCGCATTCAATGATATTAAACACAATACGCGTACTTAAACAATCATAAAGTGATTTTTATTTCTTCTTTTGCTATTTAAAATAAAAATTTAGTCAACATGTATAAGTTGCTTATTAGTTTGGCGATTCGTATCATTTGGCGAAATTGGTCGACGGGATAACTGAGTAATACTGTATTTGGTTTGGCGCAAAAACGTCTTTCAATGCAGAAAATGATAAAATCAAAAGATTATTGAGCCGCTGAAAACCAATTACGTGTTGAAAGGCGATCACGAAAAAGGAAGCAATTTAATGCCGAACCGATTAATTGTAAAACATCATGTCGCCAGGGCGACCAATCCACTAGCCATGGCGTTTTACTATCGGTCGGTTCTAACCAGGAAAATTTGAGTGTCAATAGTGATTCTAACAAGCCGGAAAATGTTATAGCTATTACTCTTGATTTTCCACCACCTAAAAAGAAAACTAAAAAGCAATCGGCTTGGGAAAAACTGGGAAAAAACTTTTTTGATTCGATGTCTGATGGACCCATTCACAGATGCATGTGCTGCGATCGATTTTGGTTTAAAACCTCCATCACCAAAATTCTGCTCTGTAAAATCAAACAATATATGCCAAAGTCTTACAAGTATAACAGTATATGCCAAAGCTGTATTTTAATAATGATTACTTTTGCACCAACAATGTTAAATAGTTTGAAATGTTTCTTTCGTCGCCAACTTTTATGCTTGGCGACAATAGAGTGATATAACTTAAACGAACCGTACCTTCAAATTGCAGCATGTATAAAGTCATTTATAGCAGTGGCACGGATAATACACAATAAAACAACTGGTATTTAGCTTAAAATGATAGATGAATGTATCGAGTGAAACATTTTTCAAATGGTTGGGGTAATTTCTTAAATTACATTTTTTTTTTTTTTTTTTTTTTTTTTTTTTTACTCAAGTCAGACATAAAGTATAAAATTTGTATATAAATGCAAACTGCAGATGGAGACATAGCTATTAAAGTTATCTAAAGGTACTCAGCAGTCTCTTGCAGTAATAGATGATTCCCAAGGATCAAGTTGTTTTAATAAACAGTAAGTATTCAAATGTTCCTACTTTTTATTTTAAAGAATTTATTTTTGCGTTATCTTAAGTTATCTGTTTAAAAGTCTGCACCTGCACAGACCTGGGTCGGGTCCGAAACTCGAACTCAGGCCAGTTTCCTTTCATTGACCGCAACCTAGTAACGTCAGCCCCCCCTACCCCCCACACACTCATATCCTAAGCCTGAGCATTTTTTTTTATCATATTAATCTGAAATTTGATCAATTATTATCGTTTCGATGTTCACATTAGAGATCTGCCCAGGCTTGCGGGCCGATTTCCTGACATTTGGACCGGGCCGGTCTTAATCTTTTTAGGCCGGGCTGGGTTTGGGTCTTAGTCTTATTTTTTTCCTGGAGTATCGGGCCGGGCCTAACTTATTTTTCCGTACGAAGCCGGTACTGATTTCATTCCTACTAGTCTTCACGGACCAAAATAATCAGTTTCGGGTTCCGGCTGAATTATCTCGTATGAAAATCATTTTCTCTGCGTGGCCAAGTCTGTTCAAAAATCAGTAAAATTAGGCTTGGTCCAAAAAATTTTGCAAAAAGGCATATACTTTTAAGTTGTCATTATTCTGAAATTAAATATTAGAATTTCTTCTTTTTAAAAAATCGTAGATTTCTAGTCTTAATAAAATAGAGTTAAACGCATAAAAAATCTGCCTATGACGGAATTTTCTTTTAAACTGAAAGCTGGAGTGGATTTTCCTTGCAATTGTTGCAGAAACCTACCATGAATTTTTTTTCTTAAAATTTAGTGGTGTTCAAAAAACGGACCAATACGGGTCCTGAAACTACTTTAAAAATTTTAATTAAAAAATTCACTAAAAATAACAAACCTTCAAATTACAAAAAGCTTGTGTTAAACTATGTGAGAGGAAAACTTGTGTTAAAAATATCAAAGGTGTATATTGAATAGATTATGAGATAAAAATTTATTTAGACAAATAAATAAATAAATGAAGATTTAAAAAAAGTCAAATGAAATTTGATATGTTATTATAAGACGTACATCAATAAATGTAATGCATTCCACTACCATAGAAAGGACGGTCTTCGGCCTATTTTTCAAGAAAAGTGTCTTCAATCTTCAATCTTTATTTTGACTTTTTAATAATAAAAGAAAGTAAGAATCTAAAGTTAAACTAGTTGGATGTGTCAATCCCAAAACTTTCTTCTATCTCATAAGTACATTTTAATATTTAAAAAAAAATGTGGTGACCCCAAAGTTACCCACTATCGAATTTCCTCGAACATTTGACCTAGCCTAATGAGATTCTGGTATCCGTAAAGCCTAAAATGCAAAATTTAATTAATATTCTGAGAAAATGAGCTTAGTAGTGCCTCATGTTGCGTAATTTATACTAAAACCTAATAAGCATCTATTTATGTCAAGACCTAACAGAATCTGAAATTTGATGGAATTTCGTCCATTAGTTCTTGAGATATAGTTATAACAAAAAAATTGCAAAACGTAGCATAGCAACACCATATCTTGAAAAATTTATGCCAAAACGTAAAAAAGCGTCTAATTATGTTATGGTGTAAAATAATCTGAAGTTTGATGAAATTCTGTGCATTAGTTTTTGAGATATAGTTAGTTTAAAAAAAAACCATGTAAAATATAGCACATCAGCACCATCAGTTGAAGGATTTATAAAAAAAAACGTAATCATCGTGTAATTATGTTATATGTCATTTTGTAACGAAATCTGAAGTTTGATGAAATTCTGTGCGTTGGTTGTTGAGATATAGCTATCGGAAAAATCGTGCAAAATGCAGCATAGCTGCACCACTTGTTGCAATGTTAATACCAAAATGTAATCAGCGTCTAATTATGTTATATATTCTAGTGTAACAGAATCTAAAATTTGATAAAGTTCTCTGCATTAGTTCTTGAGATATAGCTATCGCAAAAATCGTGCAAAATGTAGCATAGCAGCGCCACCTATAGGGCAGTTCATACCAAAACCTTATCAGCGGCTATGTATCTCAAGGTATCGCAGAATCTGAAGTTTGGTGAAATTCTGTGCGATAGTTGTTGAGATATAGCTATCATGAAAATCTTGAAAAACGTGGCATAGCAGCGCCACCTGCAGGCCAATTTACACCAAAACTTAATCAGCGTCTATGTATATCAAGGGATCACAGAATCTGAAGTTTGGTGAAATTCTGTGCATTAGTTCTTGAGATATAGCAATCTTGAAAATCATGAAAAACGTAGTATAGCAGCGCCACCTGCAGGCCAATTTTCACCAAAAACCAATAGGCACTAATTCATATCAAGGTCTAACTGAATATAAAATTTTATTAAATTTCGAGCATTAGTTCTTGAGATAGAGTGCCCACAAATTTTTTGTCACATACAGACAGACACACAGACAGACAGACAGACGGACAGACAGACAGACAGACAGACAGACGGACAGACTCACAGACAGACATTTTCTAAAAATAGTCAAAACGTGTTCAGGATCTTCTAAAACGTATAAATCCGTCGAAAACCGGAAGTCGAAAATTTTCATGAATCCAATACTTTCTTCTTGTAAAGATAGAAGAAAGTAAAAAAGGGTTCAAATTCTTCTAAGTAATGTAATTTTTTGTTTAAATTTCCTCACATAAGTTAACACAGGATTCAGAAATCGGTGGATTCAGTGAAGAATCTCTTTAGTTATGAAAAGGCACAATATTTTTCACCTTCAATATTCAACCTTTTTATTTTACTAATTTTATTCAATAATAGTTTTGTCCATACGGATAAAAAGATTCTTAGTGAATATTGTAGATTTACTTATTTTGACATATTTAGCTTCATGAGTAGACTGCGCTGCTTTTTCAAACTTGATTTAGATATTTTTATAACCGCATTAAAAAAAAACACCTTATTTAAATTTTAATTATTAGATAGCTTAAGACGAATTTTCAACTTCTAAAATGATTCCAAGTGACCGTAAACATTTCTACATCATAATTTTTTAATACAATAATCTGTTAATCAATATCTTAATAAGTAAGAAAAATCATGCGTCAAGTATAGATTATGAAACACTTTCATTCACTTTCTGAAATTAACAAAATTTCGTTATTTAGGGAAATAAGGTGTTACTGTCCATAACCAAATATGCATTCCGATACTTTTGAGCAGCCCTGTATTTGATCTGTCGGTTGATATATGTACATGTACTATATAATGGGAAAATTCAGTTGAGCAAGAAAACGCCTAACTGGTTCAAATTTCACTTTTAGCAATTTGTACTAATAGATCGAAACATACTTGAATACTTCTGTTCAGCCCTGTAGTTTATCTAGTACCTTTATTACACGCCAGTATTTTGCTAAAATTTAGTTCAAACAAAAACTCTTAAAACTACTTAAATCACATTTCCAGAAAGTATCATATGTAGGTGACCATGTAGCCAATTCTTTGCGTGACCCTGTATATCATTTTATTTATATTCTAAAAACATTTCTTAAGAAGCTGAAAGCAGTTCAACATAAAAATGCATAACTTATTTAAAAACCACCTTTAACTAAATTACGCTCATATTCAGTAACCTTTACGAGCTCTTTTGTGTAACTCTGTATATCAACAATAACATTTATACACACCATATAATTTGCAGACATTTAGTAAAATCTAAAAACGCATATTATAATTAAAAATGCATTCCATCTATCCATCAGCAATCATCGACTATATACAGTACTTTGGATAGAATATACTATTCCAAATCTTTTGTGTGTCCCTGTAATAAATACTATGCACTTCATAATATGCATGAAATATTAAGTCTCATAAATATTAAGTTTGTATATCAATTTTATTGTACATGAAATCGTCTAATTAAAATCTATCGCAAATTAATCCCTTCTTTATTATTGTGTATGGAATTCTTTTCTGTGGCCCTATAAATGAATAACATAACTATTATTTTCACTACATGTTTTACAGACTGCATATTTTAGTGCACTTCGCAAATGCTTATAAATTTGAATATGTTTGACAGGGTGTAACATCTTTAAAAATCATTTGAAATGATTTTTCCCATAGGCCGTAATGTAACAGAAAACTTTTGACTGCCCCTGTAAATAAACTAATCATGGTAGAAACTTCATTTTCAATATTGTTCGTGCTACGGTAAACGTCAATAACATCTATAAATTTCAAGGCAATCTGAGTATATTTACGAGAGTTAGAGCGCGGGCGCGGGCAGACGGACAGACAAACCGAAAGCACAAACACTTTTTAACTTTGTTGGATAGTGTTAAAAGATTCTTATGCAAAGAAAACATCATATGTTAAAATTTATATATTAATTACTAATTAGAATTAAAAATATGGAATGTTATCATGCACTTTGTGATAGATAATTTTTCATTTCATCTTTCCAACAAAGTTGAAAGTGTTTATGATTACGGTATATATTGGTGGTATCTGATATATGAATAATCACTGTATATTTGCGACCCCAAAAATCTGTAACAACAGAATAGAAAATACTACATTAACCCTTTAACGTTCATTGGTTTCGCCACGAAACCACAAAATTTTAATTCCGATACGCAACACTGACACCGGTATTTTTATCTAAAAATATCCCTTTTATTTTGTATGTGAAAAATCACGTTTTCTTATTTAGAAATATATTTGTTCTTAATTACCGGTGTCATTCATTTATTTCGACATCTTAGCAATGAAAATGCTATGATCGTTAAAGGGTTAAATAAAGCTGATTTGGCATCCTTAATCAAAATTATTCGCTTGGCACTTTTTTTTCTTTTTTAAGAAAACTTTCTTTTGTATATAATTACGTGTGCAAGAGAAATTTTCTAAAAGATTTACTTTTAAAATATTGTGGCGCAAATAGAATATAAAAATAAAACCATGCATTTAAAGCAACGTCCATAAGGATTAAACGCCCATATGCAGCGTTAAAACCCCTTGAGCTCTGCTGGTAGAATTTTCTAGCACATAATTTTATTTCCAAAATGTGACAATGACACCAGAAAATTTGACCAAATTTACTTCAAAGAGGTTTAATGCATTTTTTTCGTGTTTATCGTTAACCGTTTTTTTTCTTTCCAAAATACTGGTGCCAATGTGACAATTGGATTTTTGAAGAAATTTACATCCCAGAGCTCAAAGGGTTAAATTAAGAGAATAATGAAACAAATTTCAACATACAGTGGAGCATCGTTTATACGACGCCAAAGCGACTACCGAAAAACGTCGTATAAACGATAACGGCGTATAATCGATTTTCACTTCTAAAACTAGAATTAATGTTGTTTTCACTTAATTTTAATGGTTAACGTGCTGATTTGCATAAATTTGTAAATTAAACAAAAGAAAAAAAAAAAAGGGGGGGGGAGGGGCGGAATTAGTAAGCAAATTAAATTTGCGTACCTTTATTTATGTTTCACTTATGTTTATGTTTCACCGAAAGGTTTCTCATTTGCAGTACATCATTTCCTTTCCATTTAAAGTCAAAAATAAAAAACCCGCGTGGCCAACTAAAAGTCGCTAATACTGATAACAGTTAGAAGGATAGTCTATTTGCAATTTAAAACAGGTCGGGAATGATGACCATCTTCGAAAAAAGAATGACCCCTCCCAGTGTAATCTGTTTCACGTAAGCTGATTTTTCACATTAATCGAACAGCAGCCCGCATTTTTATAATGTGGAGTGCATTTAAACACGCTCTTTGGTGTCATCCATAGTTGCAAACTTCCACTCGTTCTTAAAATACACAAGAAAAATGACCAAAAATAAACCTATACAAAATTGAAAAATCGACGTATAAACGATTTTGGGCGTCGTATAAAAGATATATTTTTACATTAAAATGAATAGGAACGAATTGGGACCACATTAAAATTCGTATAAATGTAAACGTCGTATATGTGATCGTCGTATAAACGATGCTTTACTGTATGTATATATTTCTAATTATTTTATTGTTAAATAGAATGAAAAGAAAAGCAAGGCAAGAATTTCACAATCTTAGAAAGGATTTCATATTCAACGATCAGTGCATGATTTATTCTTATTCTATATTCCCTAGTTTTATTTATATACCGATTTTCATAAATTTGATCAAGGGCGGATCTGGAAAATCCTCAAGGGGGGGGGGGAGAGAGATATCAAAAAATTTGGAGACTCGAATCTGATGCGCGGATCGGGGCTAATTTTTTCACTGCGGGTCGTTTTCCTTTTATTTATTTATTTATTTATTTTTGCTGCGGGTCGTGTTTGGGCTCGATTGACTTCTACTTTTACTGCGAATCTGGTTTGGGTCCGGTTGACTTCTATTTTTACTGCGAAACGGGTTTGGGTTCGGTTGACTTCTATTTTTTGCCGCGAATCAGGTTTGGATCCGGTTGGCCTCTATTTCTTGCTGCTGGTCGGGTTAACTAATACTGTTTTTGTGGGTCGCATTTGGGTCCGTTCGACTTCTACATTTTGCTGTGAGTCAGGTTAACTTCTATTTTTTTTTCTTTGCCGCGTTTCGGGTTTGAGTCCGGTTGACTACTATATTTTGCTGCTGGTCGGGTTAACTTATATTTTTTTGCTATATGTTGTCTTTGGGTCCGGTTGACTTCTTTTTGCTGCGGGTTAAGTTAATTTCTACTTTTTTACTGCGAGTCGGACTGACGATTTCTAATTTTTAGTTGCGTCTAACGCGTTGGATTTTGACCTGACCTAACCAAGCCAAAGTCTCATGAATTAAAAAAGGCACGACCAGTTCCAGGCCTCGCCGGACTTCTTCATTTGACCCCAAATCATTTTCTGCGAGGATGCATAATGTCGCTTCTCAAACCTTTTATTAGCCATAGGGAGGGGGGACGATCGCCTCCTCCCCTTAGATATGCGATTGAAAACAGACAAGAAAGATACCAGCTCAACTTGGGTTCGTGGGAAAGAATATAGAGGAGTGCACGACTTGTAGTCGGACCAGTAATGTTTATCATACTATGTAGATCAGAGACTTACTGAATGTTTAGCTTTTATTCGGGGCCGAGCTTGGGCCTAGAAATTTTGACCAATGCAAAACTCCAGGAAGAATAAAATCCAGGACAGGGTCGATTTTGAAGAAAAGAATCCTGGCCCGATCCGAATCTGCAAAAAATATAAGAACAGGACACAGTCCGATTCTAAATCAGAAGACCTGAAACAGCCCAAGTCTCGTGGATTTAAAATGGCACGACCCGGGCCGGGCTGTGCCGGTCTCGAGCATCGCCTCATTTCTCGCGAGGATGCATAATGTCCCTTTGTAAAAAAACCCCTTCATTATCCCCTTGAGAGGCGGTTTTATGTCTATGAAACCACATAATTTTAATTCCCATACCCTCCTGAGACCTGAGCAAAATAAAATACATATATTCTTTCAAAGATTAGTTTTTCTGACCATTTAGGCCAAAAAACTAATATTTTTTACAAAATCGATAAATTTTAATTTTTAAATTTTGCTGGGAGGCACATCCATTTGAATGGATATTGAGGTCATAAGCACTATAAAACTAAAAAAAATTTATGCAGAAAAGATGTAAGGCAAAATTTTATTTTTTATCAAGATAACATAAATTTATTACTCAAAAATAATTATTGTTAATAAAAATAAATTGTAAATGTAAATTATTAACAGTTAATGCTAAAAAATTAAATTAAGCTCCATGAAATGTTTTAAAACAATTTCGTTCAGCAGCTATGCATAAAAACATTTGGCAATTTGTGCAACGAAATTTAATTTTTTTGTTACAGCCTGTATTTCTACAATGCGCAGAGTTTGTGATGTTGGCATGTTCTGGCATATATTTTGCTTCTTTCTGCCGAAAAGGAATTAATGGCCAGGCTAATCGAATTTTTTCTGCTTTAGGTTGAACTTCACCATCACTATCCAGATCACCACATGAAGCTATGGGCATATTTTTTGTACCATCTGCTATTAATTTCTCTGAAATACCTATTCGAAATGCCATAAACTTTAAAAAGTCTTTCTTTCGATATCCATTAATTTCATAACCTCTTTTGTATTGCACAGCTTTCCACAGCTTTTTTTATTTCTCTGCTTGTGAAATATTATTATCAAAAACAACCTTCAAGTTTGATCGGATAAAAAAGTACCTGTCCCTCCTCATTGCATCAGAAATTAGTTGTACCCGAGTACTACACTTCCAGAACATCTTGACTTAAGGAAACCCCAATGTACTCATGAGCAAAGTGAGACCAACAAAAGTTTTAACTTCAGAGACAGTTATGTTGAGGGAATTTCTATTTTTCATAACACATGTTCTATTTGTGCAGTCAGCAATTAGTTTGTACATATATCATCTATGTAATTTAAAAAGTAATCATGTGGAATGTAGTTATGGCGATTCCGTACTTCTGAATTAAGTTCTTGAATAATTTCAGGAGCATCTGGGATACTCGGTGGAAATCTGAAAATAATATAAAATAGTTTCAGAATTTCTAGATAATCATACTTTATTAGTTAATTGTAAAATTGTAGCATTTAAATAGCTGAAATAGTATTTATGTTACACTAGATGTCTTTCATATTAGAAAAAGTTCAAGATCAATTATTATCATGAAAATCTGATAGTAAAATAACAGTACAATATGTATGCACTGCGTATTCAATAGTAAGTTATTATATTAAAACAAAAGTAATAAGTTCATTGCTATAATTACTTTTTGCAATTATATATTTTCAAGACACACACATAGCTGACAACATTTCTGGATTTTGAATACCAATAATTTTAAAGGAAAATATTTGCCTTCTTTAATGCCAATAAATAGAAGAAATACTCAGATTAAATAAAATAAAAATTATTCATAAAAATTAGTAGTATTAAAAAATGTAAAAGTTAGCAGCTATGCACAAACACACATAACATATGTTAAAAAATATTATTTTATAAGAAATTGCTTCAAAGATCTCTTTCCATGTAAAAGTTGCCGCTTCCTTTTTTTTTCTCTACTATTTGTTCGGATTTTTCTATCGGGCTATCCTCAATATCTGTTTCATCCGAAGAATCACTTAAATCCAAAACTGGATTTAAACCTTTATCAGTAATAGGATCATTAATCTCATTATCATCACTACAATCATCAATTTCAATATCAGATAAATCACCATTAGCCATTAATTTTAACTCTTCTAGCGCTGTCAATCCTACAGATTATTAAAACATACATAAATCACATGTTTATTTATTCTTAAAAGACATAAAAAATTCTAATTTGTAAAAAATACTCTCTAAAACTAAGAAGATATTTATTTTTAAAAGGGAAGATTTGTTTACATTGGAAATAAAAGTACAAAGCCTAATTATGCAATAGATGAATTGAGAACTGACATCCATTTTAATGGATGTTTTAAAAACAAGCTAATTAAAAAAATATGAACATATTTAACATTATTAATTTATTTTATCTTAAAACAAAAGATCAAAGTATCAGAAAAACATTAAAATAATACTAAAATATAATAATAATAATATGAAAAGCGAAACTTACCGCGAGAACGTCGATTTCCAACGTGGCTCATGTTCTCCGCCATTTTATAAACAAATAAATTGCTGTTCCCAGATTCTTAAAGTTAAAAAGTGATTTTTGATTCATCCGTTATGATATCATGCCAGTTCTTGATTTCAAAAATGTAAATTTTCGCAAGAGGAAGGAAAAGTAAAACATCCATTTTAATGGATGTTAGGTCTCAGGAGGATACACCACATTGGCGGAAAATAGTTTTTTGTTATTTACAAATAAAGTTGTTTCCAAATTTAGGTGTGAGTCATTAATTTCCATTTTAAGCAATGAATTTGCTCTGCACCGCAAATGGTTAGCCCGAGTGGCGGCGATCCTCCCCACCCCTCCTTAGATTCTCCATTGCATAACTGGGTCTATCCCACACCGAGTGTTTAGCTTTTATAACGGATGGAGCCTGAGCTTGGAAATTATACTTCTAGGAAGAAAGAAAGCCCACGCCAGGCCCGACCTGACAAAAAAACAGTGGCACTCGGCCCAGCTCTGCAGAAGACCCACCCCACCCCGGTTCAAAAAGCACGAAGACCGGACCCAGTTCCAGTTTAGTGAATTAAAGTTGACGCGGCCCGACCCGGGGCGCGCGCATCTCGGGTTTTAGGTCCAACCTCTTTTCCGTGCGGACATCTAATTTTTTTTACAGATCCTTTATTGGGCTCAAGGGCGGGGGCGATCGCCCCCCCCCCCCCTTAGATCCGCCATTGAATTTGATATACATATCTCATTTTTCATTTTGCTACATTTTATTCATATTAAATTTTATTTCATTTGTGACTTCTTAAACATGTAATTGGTTTCTTAACTGCAGAATTGCTGAATCTTGTACAGATGAAAAACCTTTAAACACACCATTTCTTTTTAGTTGTGAATAAAATTTATCCTCTTCAATAAACAATCATGCGTTGCTGACGACTGATTTTTTCGCTAATCATTGCCACAGATTAATCTCAGAAAATGAAGATGAATTACGCTTTAAAATTTTCTTATTCGCCACACACATTGCCCGTATATTGGGTTTTTCACTAATTTTAAATATATGTGCTCTATTTAAAGACACTGTCTAAAAACACTATTTAATTATAATAGAACTTTATTTATATTTCAAACACACAAATGCACGCATTTTTTTTTTTTTTTTTTTTTTTTTTTTTTTTTACGCCTAAAAAAGTTTTCCAGCTGAGCCCATTGACGCAGCCATAGAATTTCTTCGCAGAAAGGAAAAGGGGGTGTCCAGAATTTTTTTTTCTTGTCATATATATATAATGAAGCCTACTTAAGACGGAATTTGAAGGCGAAAAATTCCACTTGACGTGTTTCTATCTTAATAGATGTAATTGCACGGTACTTTTTTCAATGAACTACGGCATTTTTCCGATTAAGATAGGTTCCGATTTCGCAGATTTTGGTGTATTTACATATATCTTTATATATTTGTTATACCTACATTAAAACTGCCAAAACGGAGCCTGTCTATAACAAATTCTTGTCTTAAATGGAAACTTTTTGTGCTCCGATGAAAGGATTACCATTACAATCAAACCTGCTAGAGTCTGTCAAACACATTTTTTCGGTACTTTACACTTGATTTTCACACGTTTTACTGCATAAATATTTAACCTGTTTAAACGAAAATAGTCTATAAACGAATCCTGCTTCAATCGGAAACATTCCATAACTATAACCTTAAAACCATAACCTTAAAACCATTAACCTTATAACCATAACTATAACCTTAAAAGTTTACCTGCTAAGGCGGAAATTTATCTAAAACGGAAATTTTCTTGATTTCTTGCAATTTTATCTTAGAAATCATTACTATTTGTGTATCCATCATGAAATAATTAGATTCTTGTTTCAAGGGGGGGGGGGGGGTCAGCCCCCTCCTCTCTCCGCCGCTGACTGAGCCCCTCCAATAATTTTGAAAACTCTACGCCTATGTACATGACTAGTTTAATTAGTATTTTTTCCAATATATACAGGGTGATTCATAAAAGATGGGCAGAACTTTAAGGGGTTATAGTACACTTAAAGACAAATAATATTAAATTGGAGACTAAGGGTCCCAGATGTATTCCCAAGGAGATAGGGGGCATTAAAGTTTAGGGTCCGAAATTTCAAATGATTATAAAAAATGGAAAAATTGGTCGATTCGTTTGCGGTTTTTGCAAAAAAATTTCTTTATGCCAGTATTTTCTTGAAATAAAATTTTAAAGTTCAATTTCAAAAAATGCCGATAGGGGGCGCTTTAGACTTTGGAGTAACAAACAACTATTTTTTAACGTTATTTTTTGTATTTCTTTAAATGATTTCGAAAGCTTAGACTTAAATTTTGATCTAAAAATCTGAGTCCTAATGAGTAGTTAAGTAGCGTAAACTGAAATTTGAAACCCTTCTCCCCCCAGAACAAAAATCAGTTATTCCCGATCTTTGTGTCGTAGATTAGGCTCTAACTACTGCCGCGTTTTGCTAAAATTATTCTTTATGTCAGTATTTTCTTGAAAATAAATTTTAAGGAAAATTTTCAAAAAATTCCGATAGCGGGCGCTTTAGACTTTGGAGTAACGAACAACTATTTTATACCGTTATTTTTTGTGTCTCATTAAATGCTTTCTAAAGCTTAGACTTAAATTTTCAGCCCAAAATCTGAATCGTTAGACGTGGTTAAGTTTCTGGGGAGAGGGGTTTGAAATTTCTACTCCTGAGCACAGTTCAGTTTACCATGTCCACACATTGTGTGCTGTGATACGAGGTAAAAAGACACAAATTAAGATTATGTTACCAAAGCATATTTATTAACATGTAATTACAATAAATGTTCAAAATTGTGACCACCAGAGGTTATGCACGCAGAACAACGGCGAAGAATGGAACGGCGAACATTCGCGAAAACATCAGGCTTTTCGAGCACTTCCCCTACAGCGGCGGAAAGTCTGGCGACCAGTTCCTCGGGGGATTCAATGGGTGTCTCATAGATAAGAGCCTTCAATTGTCCCCAAAAAAAGAAATCGAGGGGTGAAAGATCTGGCGAGCGAGCAGGCCAAGCAACAGGACCACCTCGACCAATCCATCTGTTCGGAAATGTGATGTCCAGATAGTTGCGGACGTCTCGTACGTAATGGGCTGGCGCTCCATCGTGCTGGAACCACATGACCCGCCGGATGCGTGGAGGAACAACGTTTAACAGGTCTGGCAGCACATTTTGCAGAAATGTGAGGTATGTTTTACCGTTGAGGCGTTCAGGAAGAAGGTACGGTCCGATTAGGTGGTCTCCGAGGATTCCTGCTCAAACATTGATGGAAAAGCGTCTCTGATAAGCATGTGGATACGTAGCATGAGGATTGACATCCGCCCATACATGTGCATTGTGTGTGTTAAATGTACCTTCACGTGTGAAGGTACATTCATCGGTGAAAAGCACAGTTCGTCCAAAATGTGGATTTAGCGCGTTCTGCTGCAGAAACCAGCGGGCGAATTCAATACGATTTGGATAATCCCCTGGAGACAGTTTCTGGACTCGTTGCACATGAAACGGGAGCAAATGTTCATCCTTCAGTACCCTCCAAGTCATGAACTGTGAGGTATCCATCTGCCTAGCCACTGTTCGTGTACTTGTACTTGGCTGCGCCGCTACTACATCCAGAATGGCTTCTGCAACAACTACTGATTCGTCCTTTTTTGCACGACCTGCATTCGACCGGGAAGCGAGAAATGATCCCGTCTCACACAACTGTCTGTGCAAGCGCTCGAAAGTTTTGCGGTTAGGCAACCGCCTGTTGGGAAATCGCTCTCCGTACATTCGTTGTGCCTCTGCACCATTTCCATCTGCCGCTCCGTAAATTAAATGCATCTCAGCCTTTTCCTTATTCGTGAAGGGCACCATCTTCCGATTCATTACTACAGCGACTTACACTTGACTCACCGTCCAGTGGTTTTTATGCCTGAATCGTGTCGAAATTTTGAATACGTGTTCTTCTTCCCCATTTGACATTTGCATACTTTCTGTCTCCTTCTTCACCCGGTGACTAGCGTCAGGAATGGAGCTTTAACGTTTGCATGAGCGACGTTTCCAACTGTGCCAGTGCCTTTATGAATGAATTCCGACTATGCAGTCCTTGACGAAAGTTGTATTTTTGCCTCGTATCACAGCACAGAATCGTTGGGCATGGTTAAGTAGTGCAAACTGAACTATGTTCAGAAGTTGAAATTTGAACCCCCTCCCCTCGCTACTGAACCACGCTCAGCGATTCAGATTTTGAGCTGAAAATTTAAGTTTAAGTCTAAGCTTTAGAAAGCATTTAATGAGACACAAAAAATAACGGTATAAAATAGTTGCTCGTTACTCCAAAGTCTAAAGCGCCCTCTATCGGAATTTTTTGAAAATTTTCTTTAAAATTTATTTTTAAGAAAATACTGACATAAAGAATAATTTTAGCGAAACGCGGCAGTAGTTAGAGCCTAATCTACGACACAAAGATCGGGAATAACTGATTTTTGTTCTGGGGGGAGAAGGGTTTCAAATTTCAAATTTCAGTTTACGCTACTTAACTACTCATTAGGACTCAGATTTTTAGATCAAAATTTAAGTTTAAGTCTAAGCTTTCGAAATCATTTAAAGAAATACAAAAAATAACGTTAAAAAATAGTTGTTTGTTACTCCAAAGTCTAGAGCGCCCCCTATCGGCATTTTTTGAAATTGAACTTTAAAATTTTATTTCAAGAAAATACTGGCATAAAGAAATTTTTATGCAAAAACCGCAAACGAATCGACCAATTTTTCCATTTTTTATAATCATTTGAAATTTCGGACCCTAAACTTTAATGCCCCCTATCTCCTTGGGAATACATCTGGGACCCTTAGTCTCCAATTTAATATTATTTGTCTTTAAGTGTACTATAACCCCTTAAAGTTCTGCCCATCTTTTATGAATCACCCTGTATACAGGGTGTAGTCCTTGTTCCTTGTAGGTAGTAACCAAATACTTTATTAACAAAAAAAAAAAAAAAAAAAAATGTAGTTTAAGAAATTACAACGATTATTTGGAAAATGATATTTTCAAAGATTAAAATTTTAAAGACTTAAATTAAAAAAAATAATAAACATCATTTTTATGATGGTAATACCGAGTCATATATTACGTATGCCATGCATTAAACATTAATATTCCTAGGCCAATGATAAAAAAAAAACCAGTAGTCTTTAGATATACAACTTGAACGTGTGAAAAAAACGCGAATTTCGTTGATCGAGCACAAAAGATCGCGAAATTTGTCGATTAGGGACAAAAAATCGCAAAATTTCGTTGATAAGGCTCGGGAAAATCGCAAATTTTGCGATGATGTACGGAAAAATAGAAAATTTCCTTGATCGGCTGCGAAACAATCGGGAATTCTGCGAGTTTAAAAGGTAAAAAAATCGCGAATTTCATCTTGCCGCGTAAAAAATGCAGATTTCGTGAAAGTTTGTTGAAAATAGCGAATTTCGTTGATTAGCCGCGGGAAAATGCGTATTTTGGAAATTAAAAACGAAAAAAGCGCCAATTTCGTCGATGAAACACGGTAAAATCGCGAGTTTTACAGATAGGGTTCCGAAAAATCGCAAATTTTTTTGTTGGTCACAAGAAAATTGCGAATTTTGTCGAACTCACGCGGAAAATTTACAAATTTCATCTATCAGGCTTAATTATAATCGTGAATTTCGTCGATCAAGTTCGTAAAAATTACGAATTTCGTTGATCGACTTTATAAAAATCGTGAATTTTATCAATAAGGGTCGTAAAAATCACGAATTTTATCAATATGGCTAGGAAACATCGCGAATTTTGTTGATCAGGCACGGAAAAATCGTAAATTTCCTCGATCGGGTTCGTAAACATCGCGAATTTTGTCGATCATGTGAAGAAAAATCGCGAATTTTGCCGATTGGTCTCGCAAAAATTGCTAATTTTGTTAATCAGGCGCGGAAAAATTATGAATTTTCTCGATCGGCTTCGTAAAAGACGGAATTTTGTCGACCAGCTTTGTAAAAATTGCGAATTTCATTGACCAGCTTCGTAAAAATCGCGATTTTTGCTGATTGGCCTCGTAAAAATTGCTAATTTTATTGATTAGGCGAGAAAAAATTGTAAATTTTCTCGATCGACTTCGTAAAAATTGCGAATTTCGGCGACCTGCTTCGTAAAACTCGCGAATTTCGCCGATTGGCTCCGTAAAAATTGCTAATTTTATTGATCAGGCACGAAAAAAACTATAATTCCTCGAGAAGCGAAGGAAAAATTGCGAATTTTATCGGATCTTGTGTGGCAATATCGCAAATCTCGACGAATGACTTTGTAAAAGTCACGATTTTCGTCCATCAGTTCCATAAAAAACGAATTTTGTTGATCAGGCGCGAAAAAACCGTGATCGGTTTCTCTATCGGTTTTGTAAAAATTGGGAATTTTGTCGATAGGTTTCATAAAAAGTACAAATTTTGTCGATCAGGAAAAATTTCATTTGTGGAAAAATTGCAAATTTTGCTTATCGGCCACAGAAAAATCGGTAATTTTATTGAATAGGCACGAAAAAATCTTGTTGATTGATACTCTTCTCTCCTTCGTTCATAAAGTTCACATTTTTTTTTCGCCACCAGCCAATAATGTTTGTTTTTTAGCAATTATAATAAAACAAAATTTACTCTCTTGTATAAAGTCAAGGAATATTATTACCTCTTGAAAATAATCCTTGCTTTATCTGTTATATATACAAAAGTAAAAATTGCTGATATATCCTTACCAACTGAATTGGATATTTTAACTGAATACAGTCGACTCTCCTTAATTCAAAATCGGATAAATCGAATCTTTGCTTAATTCGAACTAAACATGAAATCCCGAAATTTTCAATGGCAGAATAACGCTAAAAATTTTCATTTATTCGAACTCATTTTCTTTTGACATTGTTTAATTCGAACTGACGAGAATTCCGGTTTTTCATTTTTCCTTTCCATATCACGGACTTCAGATCATTTGAATAACATTCTTTCTTTGATTTTTGTGAGAATTGTTCTGAACGAGTAAACATATAATCCCAGTCATTTGATAGCCACTTTCTTGGTACCCCGTCTGAACACCAAATTTGATATTAAGTCATATTCTAATGATAAAATATAATATAAATTAAGAAATCACTGTAACACTAATTCCTTTGTAATAGTACCATTTAAAGTATTTTTGATCTCATAGTTTCCATAATTCGAACTTCGCATAATTCGAACATTTTTTGTAATCCCGACGAGTTTGAATTAATGAGAGGCCGGCTGTAGCTTGTTATTTAAGATGATAAAACGAATACCTCTACCGCTTCTGCTTTGAAAACTACGACAATCGGAGTCAGGCCGAACCAAAAGCAGTAAATGCCGTGCGGTCGATACAAAACAGCTCCACCAATAATACGTTCAGTAATATCTGGAAAAAAAAACAATAATTAAATTGATAAAATATTTTACATATATATTTTACTTAAATAATATTTTTGACCCCCCCCTTCCCTCCTTTTGTAGCAAAAGGTTTCTCTTCACCACACTCCCCCCCCCCCTTTGTTACATGTCACGCCATATAACATATACCTATACTTGCAGTTCAGAAACAAAGCATTATTTTATAGATCATATTTCAAGTTTTATTTACAAATTTTAACTGTGTCTTAATGACTTTAGTGAGAATAGCAATAAAAATGATTTGTGTAATTATTTTGTATGAAAATAAGATTAAGGTTTACAACAAAAATTGTAATTGATATACAATAGTAATACGATATTAACGTGAAAAGGCAATTGAGAATAGTAGTATTTTGGAATTTGAAATGGAATTTAAAGTACATTTGGCTTTAAATTTTATTTTTACGTTAAGAACACAAAATGCTTTAAATTCAAAATAACTTTAAAATGTAATCTGTTGATTTTTAATGTTTTATTTTAACCAAAATGTATGATGTCGCATATTTTCTAACGCTCTTTTTTTTTAGGTGCGTTCGTAATTATGTAAATACGTAGCACCTATTGTTGTCGCTCAGTCCGTCTGTCTGTCTGTTCGTCCGTATGTCTGTCCGCATATAACAACGCAAAAACTACCCAACCGAATCGTTTGAAATTTAAAATATATATATCGTGTCATTTCAAATTTTATAAAAATCGGATGGATAGATCAATTACAGGGACAATCAAAAGGATTCCATTACATTACGGTCAATGGGGAAAAATGTTTCAAATGCATTTTAATCGTTTGAAATTTAAAACGTATATTTATTACATAATTTTGTCGAGTCATTTCAAATTTTATGAAAATCGGATGGATAGATCAATTATAGGGACAATCAAAAGTATTCCGTTACATTACGGTCAATGGGGAAAAGGTTTCAAATGCATTTTAATCGTTTGAAATTTAAGACGCATATTTATTACATAATTTTGTCGAGTCATTTCAAATGTTATGAAAATCGGATGCATTGATCAATTACAGGGACAATTGAAAGTATTCCGTTACATTACGATCAATGGCCAAAAAAAAAAAGTTTCAAATGCATTTTAATGGTGTTACACTCATTTGAACATAATAGAATTGACATGAATCTATGAAGTATGTACTAAAATATGCATTCTGTATAATCTGAGATGCAGAGAATATTTATTATTAAATTACAGGGCCACACAAATGTATTCCACTAAATAATGTTATACGGGGAAACATTGTTTGGGGCGTGTTTTAATTATATTAAACTACTTCACATTTTATGAATAAGATATACGTTAATGAAGTATAATAAAAATTATTCCCTGCATATTTACAGGAACACAAAGATTTCGACCACTATACTGTATCCAAAGTACGCTTTACTATACCAGCAAGCTCTGAATATTTTAAAACTTCGTTATAGTACGAACGCACCTCATTTGCTACGCTTCGCGTGCAATTTCCAACGTGGTTTTTTTTTTTTTTTTTTTTTTTTTTTTTGCGCTCTGTTTGTTTTTGTGCTGTCGGCTCTTGGACTATTCGAAACAATTATTTGATGTTAAAATAAAATATTTTGATTTATAGTATTACTTTTTTTTTGAGGGGGTAGGGGACTCTTTAAATGAAATGAGTGAAAGACACATACTTCAACCCTTTCACGGTTAGGGGAAGCATTTTCTTCATTTTAAAATCGGTGACCATCGTATTTAATTGTAACCTTGTCTGCATTTTTCTTTAAAAAAATGTCAAAATAGAACGTATGCTGAATGTAACTGCCTAAAAGATGTCACAACCAAAAGAAATTACTTCTCAAAAATCATAATCAGGGTTCGTACGGGAACCTGGAATTTCCAGATCATGGAAATTCTTTGGAGCCATCATTTTATTATAGAAAGTCTCTCCATAAATAAGGCGAAATTTTACAAACATTCTGTCACGTCTAGTTAAAAAAAATATTTAATAATCCTTTCGGGTCCGAATTTTTTTTTTTTTTTTTTTTTTTCAGTTTTTAGAAAAAATTACTTTTACGTTGATAACATTAACACTAGCTATCCATATAGATTAATTAGTGCTTAAAGAATATTTCATTGTATGAAAGATAACGAATATTGTTGTTTTGCGTACTATTCAATTCATATTCATATGACAATAGGCTAAGGAAGAACTTTTGAAGATGTTTAGAAAATATTGTATTACAATAAAATTTAACTTGCATAACAACTTTCTAATACTTTTTGCGCTTTATTACACACGATTCTTTCAAGAAAGTAGCTTTTATGTAAAATTTAATAAGTAAAATATATGTTTAAAATAAAAGAATCGCAAACGGTGCAAAGAGAATTATGAAAATAATGGTAATTATTATTATTACTAAATGCCTAAACATAAATGAAATCACACAGTAAATGCATAGACATATACTAACATTACTACATGTAAATAATAGCAGAAGTATTCTTTAAAACAAAACAATACTCCATTAAAAGACATGTACTATTAATAGTACACCAGACCCGAAAGGGTTAAATACTTAACAGAATAATAACATGAAATATATGTAAAATAATTAGAAATGATTGAATTTCTTTTCTTTTTATAATTTTTTTGATTTGTTTCTCTTAGAACAGACCAGCAGTAGTCCCCATAACGTACTTTTGTCTCAAAAACCTTTGCGTCTGTCTTCAAAAAATTTAAAGTCTTGGTGAAAATGTTCGCCCTGCTCGTCACTCATGGCTCCCAAGTTTTCAAGAAAAAAATTTAAGTGTAAACGGATAAAATGTATCTTCAGAGAAATGTTCACACCCATTGCATAACAGTTTTTTTCTTTTTTTTTAAATAAGACACCAATACAGTGGAACCTGCTAAAGTGACCACCTTGGTAAAGTGGCCACCTGGCTAACGCGACTGCTTTTTGGAAAACTTTACTTGTGCTTAGATAAAATAATATGAGAATTGTCCGGTAATGTGACCACCTGTCAAATGTGTCTACCCCTGTAAAGTGACCAGTTAGCCTGTCATTGTCAATCTTGTTTGAGAACCAATAAAATGTGATCATCCATTTTTCTGCATGCCGAAAAATGTTCAAACTAAAAGACTAAAGTGTTTTTTTCTGAAATGTTATTTTGATCCATTAAAAATTACATAAATTTATCTCCTAGTGACTATTTGCTCAATATATACAGTGACCACTTTGTCCTTTATTGTAATGGTATTTGCACTTGTTCAAAGGTGATTTTTAATGAAAAGTTTATCACTGCCAACTATAGAAACATTACCATTATGCAATTACAATTAAAATAAAAACATGTATAAAATACAATATAGCTTGTAGTTATGTGTTATTTAAATTAATCACTACAGAATTTCAACTGTATTGAAATGAAATAACATGAGTTTTAAGTAAATTATCTTCTATGCAGTATATTTTAATTTAGTAATTCAGTTATTATAGCTGATAATTAAATTAATCAGTTTACTACTTAATATAGGTAATTTTTCCTTATTGATGTTTTATTTTTTGAAATCACAAAAGTTGTAATGCGTCATTTTGAAAGATACTTCATCTCCTCCCACACCGCTGGACTCTGGTTCGAGTCCAGCTAGCGGCATGGGTGTCTGTGTTGTATCTGTGAAAAATGTATGTACTGGATAATCTGTAATAAAGTGTTCTATATGGTTTCTTGTGATCATTGGAAGTTATGCCGGCGAATAGCTGTAGCGCCTACCTCAAAGCTATACAAATACAGATACTTCATAAAGTGATCACCTCTATATAGTGACCATTTTAGCCGGTCCCAAAGGTGGTCACTTCAGACAGGTTTCACTGTATATTTTTCATAATTTTCATCATTACCATGAATCCATGAACGACAGTTTTTGTCCCATGGATACTTACAGACAAAGGCTTTGTCCCAATCTACCCCATGTTCCAATGTGCCCCCCTTCTCCTGTACCAAATTTTCGCTGTTTTTTTCTTTTTTTTTTAACTTTAAAATTCACGATTTGCAAAAAATCTTTAAGTTTTGGTAAAAAGTTAAAGTCAATTTCGGATTCAGTGGTACAAAATACATACGAATCAATTATAAAAAACTAGAAAACATGACACAATCGAACTTTTGCAAGATAGTATAATCTAATAACATTTTAAAATATGTATCACTTTGTAAAGAATTAAGACCGTTAATTTTCAAAAACTAATTTTTTTTTTATTTAACAAAAATTCTGTTTTTTTTTTTCTTTTATTTCATGTATGTTTATTTCAAACTGCATATTTTGCATTAACATGTCAAAGTGATTAATGGTTTGAAATTTACTTTTACTCTCAATTATTTTTTTTTAATAAATCTGACAAAATTATTTTCTAAATACAACTTATAGGACCAGAAGACCTCATAAAAATTTAAAATTCATAGTTTTTTAATAAATATTTTTGTTGACTCAAGTCGTTTGTAAAATATTTCTTTACCTCATTTAAAACATTTTTGTAATTGGAACTAGTGTATACTTCTGACTAACGGTTTAAGAATTAGCCATTGGACACCATTGAGAGTGGACACCCTGTATAGAAGAAAATAAAAAATGTGACGTGATAGATTTTTTTCAGATACTGCCTTTCATTAGTAAGTAGTATAATAAGAAAATTGGTGTTTCATCAAAAGTACATAAAAAATGTTTATATTTGTATACCAATGCTATAGAATGTAAGATCATTAAATTGAACATATGTACTTAGTAATTGCCGTTCAAGTATTACGTAAGCATATATAATTTATATAATATTTAATAAATTACTCATTTTCAAGTGAAAAATTAAAAATTCAATTACGTATTTTGCAGAAAATGTAAAAGTTGCAGAAAGGGTAGAAATATTGATAAACATTAATGAATTAATGATTTTTTAAAAGAAATAAAAACCATGGTAAATACCGGTAATAATCCCTCATGCTATAAATACTGGTAATAACCATCATGCTATAAATACTGGTAATAACCATCATACGGCTAATACCTGCCAAGTACCCCTTCGCGTCGGGAACCTTTTACGAAATTTTTAATGTTTCGTCACCGGTTTTTAAAAACAAAAATTTGTGCCACATTAAAACGAGAAAATGCTCCGATTAAATAAAGCAAATTTTACAGTAAACTTTTACTGGGGGGGGGGGGGGGATAAACGAAGATTCTTAAGCCTTTTTACGGTACATATACGTGTCGCTCGTCCCCAAAGGGTTGAGGACACACACAGGGTGTCCCAGAACTTCGTGTACAAACTTTGAGGGGTGGTAGGGAACATCGTTTGGAATCATAATTACACAGGAAAGCATGGGCGGAAACGTCACCCTCACTTGTTAACCCTTTCACATACAGAGGCTTGTCTAAGAAACTCCCAAATTTTTAATACAAAATTAACATTGACACGAGTATTTTAATATGATTTTTCTATTTATTATGTATGCGAAATGTCTCTCTTTTCTTCTTTGCAAATACATTTTCCCGCAATTTCTGACATCGTTCATATTTTTCCGCAATTTAGCAATTTCTAATAACTATTCTGATACTTGATTTTAAAGAAACATAATTTTAAATTTAATTCAAAATTAAATCATTTGTTGTACTTTTTTCTGTGTAATAAAGCGTTCTACACTGCTTTCTACATTGTGTCATAACTGTGTCTTTGTGTTTCTTTTTCACGGACAAAGCGCTTCCATTGCAGAAATGTGGGGAAAAAAAGTATGACATCAGAAATTGCGTAAAAATGTATTTGCAATGAAGAAAAGAGAAACAATTCACATACGAAATAAATGGAATAATTATATTAAAATTTGGTACCAATGTTTATTTTGTATTAAAAATTCTGTAGTTTCATAGAGAAACTACTGTCTGTGAAAGGGTTTACAAGTGAGTGTGATGTTTCCGCCCATGCTTTCTTATGTAATTGTGATTCCAAAGGATGTTTTGTACCACCCCTCAAAGTTTGTACACGAAGTTCTAGGACACCCTGTCTGTTTACGTGAAAAAAAAATAATTGCCGTCGGGAATACTCAAGATAGTGCTTTGAAATGATATATGTAATGCCTTATCACATACTTAGATTTCTTTAAAAGTCACTCTCTTTACAATCAACATGTTATTCTGCTTCATTCTAGTCATCACATCAGAATTATCTCTTGAAAGCGTTAATCTTGATCAGAGTTTGTCAACCTTTTTTATTATCATGGCGCACTTGAATTTTCGTATCACTCTTTCGTGCGCACAAAACACCACACCTCAGAATATATATTTATAGAAAACAAAAATAACAGAAAAAGTATTTCTAGAGATATACATAGAGACCATAAAAATTCGCAATTCAACACAGGATCGATGTGCCAATGATGGATACCCTTTAGAAATTTCTTTTGAAATTATTTTTTATCAATAGTTATAATTATTATATTTAAGTTTTTTCAATGTTATATTAATCTATCATTAATATTTAACCATTCTGGCTGTCTGATTTCTCAATATGAATCAAAATTTAATTTTAAATAACAGAAATACATCAAAACACTCAAAAGCAAAGTAATGGACAAACCATAAAAAGTAATAATTATAATTGTATTTATGATTATATTTAGAACCAATGAAAGCACACCAATGAAACAAAATAGTTATATTAATATAAATTTAATAATTAGGATAGTAATTAATGAAGTATTTATCATAATCTTTATTTGTTTGCATGGATTGTTGTAATTATTATACCCGGGTGCAGAATCGGCGCAAAGCTGCGACGCACGTCGCAGATTCTTGAGAACTTCTACAGACTGTTTTTCAACTGTTAAAATTAAAAAAAATATATTAGAAATATTTGCAGTGTGCCATTGTAATATATATGATCCGGACAATATGCGATTGACAAAGCTCATATTCACGTCAAACTATAAATTAGGAACGAATTTTCCGAAAAATCAGGACAATCAGTTACAAAAATTAAAAAAAAAAAAAAAAAAAAAAAAAAAAAAAAAAAAAAAAAAATCTTACAAATTCGAAAATTTGGTCATCAAATGTGTCCCAAATTTCCACAAATGTCAATTTCGTCAGTCGTTCTAAGAAAAACAGCCAATTTCGACATTGATTTCCGGGAAAACGTAAATTTTGTCAGAGGATCGCGGAAAAAAAAAAAAAAAGCCCGCAAATTTTGTCAAAGGATCGGAAAAAGGCAAATTTCATCAAAAGGACAAGAAAAATCAACAAATTTCGTCAAAAGATCCCCAAAAATGTCAAATTCTGACAAGAGTTCTCGAAAAAAGGCTATTTTTTAAACATATCGCGAAAATATGGCAAGTATCGTGAAAGGATCACGATAAAACGACAAATGTCTTAAAAAGATTGCAATAAAAAGACTTATTTCGTCTAGGCATCATTAATGCGAATTTCATTAGACTGCAAAAAAACGCACCCAGACGCCTAGAGGTATCACGAAATAAAACGCTAATTTATTGAAAAGGTCGCAAAAAAACGGCAAATTTCTTCAAAAGATCTTGAAAAAAAGACAAATTTCGACAAAAGATTCCGAGAAGAGGACACATTTCCACCTAACATTGTGAGAAAGCGACAAATTTCTTCAAAAGATAGCAAGAAAACGACAAACTTAGTCAACCGATCGCAAAAAACCGGGCAAAATTCGTCAAAAGAACAAGGGAAAATGCAAATTTTGTCCACGTTTTCGGAAAATAAACGTGAATTTCGTGAAAGGATCGCAAAAATGGCAATAGTTGTAAGAAAATAGCGAAAAAATAGCAAATTTCATCAAAAGATTGCAATGCAAGTTTCGTCAATGGAGCACAAAAAAAAAAAAAAAAAAAAAAAAAAACTTAGTACCGGGAGAGGATTTCCCCCCCCCCCCTTTCGGATAATGTATGATGGTATCAAAAATTCTGGAAATGAAAGTAATTTATTTTTAAAAGTACTTTTCTTTTATGTTAATCATAAATATTTGGAAGATTCGAGTGCATATAATGTATTGGGAGAGACTAGAAAGAGCGCATTTGTCCATAAGTTCTGCAGACAGTTTTTAAAGGAAAAAAATTCTGCTCCTGGGTATCAGAATATAAATATTTTATTTATTTTAGGTGCATAATCTAAAATACTTACTAAGTATCAGTCAATTACAGCTATCAAATTATTGAGATAGTAGGGGAGGATTTAAACGATAACAGTTAAAAAATAGTTTTAGTGTATTAATGTATTGTTTTGTCACAATTTTTAGCAATTAAATTACCAAGGACTACTTGATATATTTCTTCGAATAACACAGGCCTGCAAATTGAGAGTCATAACTTCCTCTCTAGAATTTGAGAGCTGATTCTAGGGTATTTTGGTGCGCTGATTACGAATATGTACTTAGTTTTTTTCCATCACCTTCAGATTTTTCAAAAAAGATACAGATAGAAAATAGAAAAAAAAAACACAATTTTTCACATAAAAAATATATATTTAAAAAAGTACTTTACTTTTAACATAAAAAACAACTAAAATATAACAATAACTTATTACTGATCTAAATTACATATAAATTTTATTTGTGGAACCTGATCCTTTTTTCCTGGAAGCTTCGGTTGTACGATTTTCGCTTAAATTTCCGGTTTGGATCGTCGCACTTCAACAACCAGCAGTAGTCCGCCATCATGCTAGTATTACATCTTCCTTGATACCGGACTTCTAGCTCTTCCAAATCTTGGTGAAATCTTTCGCCTTGTTCTTCGCTAACGGCTTCTAGATTTTCTGGGAAGTAACAATCTCCACTCATTAGGATCGTATTCAATGTCGCACATTTTCGTCAAGCCTGGAATATCTTTAGAGTACACTAAATCTTGATCTTCTACGAAGAATGGAAGAAAATCTTTTTCTCTGTGACGGTACCATGAAAATGAAATACCAGGTGCAAGCATATTTCTTTCTTTTAATCGTGATCCGAGAAGTTCCGCTGCATCTTTGGGGAGATTCAAATCTCTTGTCAAGTCGTTTAAATGTGACTGGGAAAAGGACTGACACTCGTTAGAATCTATTTGAAATTCAGGATCAGACTGGTATACATCCTGTTCATCTGTATCACAGTCAGAATCTTCAATTTGTATAGTTGAAAACGGGGGCTGCAGCACCATTTTTGAATCGCCGAAAATTGCAGGCGTAACTGATGAGACGTTTGGATAGTTTATGTCCCTTTTATTTTTAGAATTGTATCCCGTTATGTCACAACAAGAAAAGTAGCAATCTTTAACATGGTCTTTAGGCTCTCTCCATAGCATAGGCGAAACGATTTTGAAGCTATTTTTCTGTCCTTTTGACCACTTGCGAAATTCTAATAAACATGTCGTACAAATTTTATGAGGTGTCCAAGTTTTGTCTTGGTTACTTAAAACGTATCCAAAATAACTTTTGTAAATATTTTTTACAAAGTCTGTAATGCTGTTTCGTTGTTTTTTCACCATAAATTTCCCGCAAATATAACAAAAACAATTCGGAGAATTTAAACAGCTTCGCGATGACATTTTAAAGGTTATGTTGCAAGATGCGACCTTCAACTGTTAATTTTCTAAATCAGTGCTTGTACTTATACAAAAACCCTTTGGTTTATCTTTATTACATCCTGTTCGACTAATATTTACAACAATTAGATTATATTACCTAATCATTATGTATTAATGAGCTCATTACTAAATTAAGCCAAAATGACCTGTTTTCAACATGGTTAATGTGAATTACTTATACTTATTATGTAGTAATTAACAAATTACTGTTTTGAAGTAATTTCTATGTCATCTTACACTAATTAAACGCAATAAAAATTAAGCTGAAGTAATTTAATGACGTTTTATAAATTTTAAAATGTAGACACTCAGACATTTTTCAGCAAAATCTTAAATATTCAATATAAAAAAATCCTGACGTGGTGGAATTTTTTTATTATTTTTCTCGTAATCAGCACATCAGAAACTATAGAAAACGTTACTCAGATTTCAAAGAGGAAAACCATTGCAGACCTGTGTAATTAATGTTACAAATATGAACGAAATGATACTGTGAGTTGGACATTTTAAATACTAAATAAAATAATTTCAAAATAAAACTGCAGAACTGGTGTTTGAGGCCACTGATTTGCAGATTTAATAGCTTTATGATTACTATAACCAGGGCAGTAGCTGGAAGTGAATATTAGGAGGGGCTCAAGAAAATGTAGGGGTGTGGGGAGGGTTCATATTTTCTTTTTCTCCCTCTCTGTTTTGCAGGAAGATCAATTAGTGCATATTCACACTGTAGGTAACATGTTTCTTATTAAAATGCTGTAATAACTTCATTTTCTGCTAAGAAAAGAACAGGATGATGAAAAATTCGAGTGCATAACTAGTGCAATATTAAATATCACGTCAACTTCTTGAAAATAGGATGAGCGAGTGTTGAAACACTTATTTTAGTTGTAATTAAGTATTTCTTCAAAAATGTGAAAGGGCCTCAAAACTAAATTGCATTTTTGAACAGAATTTCATTTGGATTTTTGGAACGTAAGTTCATTTAGTGACCTTAGAATCTTTTCCAGTGGGGCCTCAAAATGTTTTAAGAGAAGCTGAGACGCTTATAACACCCCTTTAGCTACGGCCCTGAATATAACTTTCATCAATATTACTTTGTCAGAGATGAATAAGCGAGCATTCAAAACAGCAAATAGGTTTTTAGCAACATCTGTAACGCAATTATTTTCATTTAAATGGGAAGAGATTAAGTCCTATACCTCTCTTTGACTGTGCCCTAGAGGTCTGCACGGGCCAGAATTTCCAGGCCCGGGCTCGGTTCAGCCCGTTGTAAAACTCAAAAGTTCGGTCCGGGCCCGACCCGGCCCTTTTAAATTTTTATATTTTAGGTCCAGCCCGGCCCGTAAAGGAATCAGAGAAAACAGGCCCGGCCCGTTATAATTTCTACGATTTCTAAAAAAAAAAATTCAGATTTTTATCATATAATTAAGATTTCTTTAAAGAATACTGCATAAATATCTATGGAATGATTTTACAGTATATTTTACAGGAAATACACATAAGTAACATTAATGATTACTTAGATCATAGGTTCCCAACGGGGGCGGTATCGCCCCCCAATGGGCGCTGGAGCCTTCCAGGGGGGCGGTGACGGGTCTAGAGGAAAATGGGGGGGGCGTTAAGACAGTCAAGGGGGGCGGTCATGACGTACCAACCAATTTAAGAAATTAATATAATGAAACTAGTTGACTTGTCTCCCCAGTGTTGCCCGGGCGCATGATAAAAATCTTAAATATAGCTTTAGAGGAAAATCTATGAAAACGAGTCTTCATTTTTATACCTATCTATAAATATGTTGCAAGATTAATCTATCTAAACCTAAACTGTGGCAAATTTTGTATTTCGAAATGTCTGAATCCAAGAAGAAATGCCAGCAGCATGGTACTGAATATTTGAAATATGGATTTACGCATTCTACTACAAACCAATCATTACCAATGAGTTTAATTTGCCAAAAGGTTTTTGCAAATTAAGCCATGAAGCTTTCTAGATTTGAATAAAACGCATGCTGATAAAAAGGACAAAGATTTATCTTTTTTTCAAGGCCTGGAAAAGAGGTATTTAAAACAGCCAACTGTATCAAACCTTTTTGAATTGTCTTCTAAACAAGATGATGACAGACTAGAGCTTCATATAATATTGCATTGTTAATAGTAAAAGCGGAGAAACCACACATAATTGGCATGGAATTAATCTTGCTAGCAGTGAAAAAGGTAATAGCAACAGATCTTCATCATAAAATACCTTCAGATATCATTAAAAAAATTCCTCTGAGTAATAATTCGGTACAAAGAAATATAGATGAAATGGCCAAAGACGTTGAAATATCATTCTGCAATTACTTAAAGACGTGCAAATTTTCATTTAACTCGATGAATCAACACTACCAAATGAAGAAGCACTACTCCTATCATATGTCCGATTTATAAAAGAAGAAAAAAATGTATAGAATTATTATTTGCAAAAATTTGGAAACTGATACAAAGGAAGAATTGATATTTAACAGCATGAACATGTTTCTTCAAGAGAAGAAAATTCCCTATTCATAATATTTGTCAGCAGCTACTGATGGTATTGCAGCAATGATAGGGCATCACAAGAGTTTCATAGCACATTTGAAAGAAGCAGTACCAAACCGTTGTACCGCAGTGTCGTTGTACATTGTGTTATTGATCGTCAGCATTTGGTTTCCAAAACGCTGAATGAACATACATATGTCATTTTATTACGTTATTACAGCAATGAATAAGATAAGAAGCAATTCTTCGCATGACAGATTATTTGACCCACTTTGTAGGGAAAATAACGAAGAGAGCAATCGCTTGCTGTTCATACAGAAGTTTGTTGGCTCAAGAAAGGTATCTGTCTGAATCATTTTTTCAATCTATTTGACTCAGTAATGGACTTTCTTTGAAAACAGAGATGTAAAATTTCTCGAAAATTTGATAACATTCAAAAAATTACATTGCCTATTTGACAGACCAGTTTAGAATATTCAGTGAAATCAATTTACAATTGCAAGTTGATGAATTAAATTTCATTAAAATAAAAAAATGTCATAGCTACTTTTATGAGAAAACTTGTTATGTTCAACCGAAATCTAGGTAGAGGTGAATACAGACGTTTTCCTACATTAGCAACAGTTTCTGCAAAAGCAAGAAGATTTACTAGATTTACTAACTTATTGCCAAGACTTGGACGCTCTTCATACCGATTTTCTTGAGTGATTCCAGGACAATTTAAACATGAACATACTGAGTTGGGTTTTAGATCTTTTCGCAAGTGCAGATACAGCAGAATCATCCAATTTAGAGGAGGAACTCATAGAACTCACACCTAAAGAAGACCTTAAAGTAAAATTTGGAAGTAGATACCAAGAATTCTAGCTTCAGAAGTCTATACCAGCTCTCTACCCTGAGTTGTGGGCAAAAGTACAAACAATTTGAATTGCTTTTCCGTCATCTTATTTGACTGAACGTGGGTTCAGAGCAATATCTAATTTATTGACCCAGGAAAGAAATAGACTGAATGTCACTGAATGTGGTGATTTACAATTGCTGTTGACAGAATGTGAAGCCGACATTAACAAATTATTAAAATTCCATCAACCTCAACATCTCATTAATATAATTTATTTCTTATTGATTTCTGTTCATTCACATTATAATTTGTGAAGCCTTTTTAATATTTTAAAGATGTGACAAATCTAAAAGTTGTTACATATAAAAGCACAGTTTTAAAATCTTAAAACTTCAAATATGATACGCTGCGTGCTTTCGATCAAAACTTGATCATCCTAGGAGCAGCTTTATTTACATTCGAGTTACATTAGAGTAGGAAAATTAATTTCAATACTTAAAAAAAAAACTTGCCTGAGGATGATGAAGTTCTGATCGAAAGCTCTTGGCGTATGATATTTGAAATTTTAAGATTTTAAAACTGTTTTTTTATATGTAATAATATATTTTAGATATACACTGACGGAAAAAAAATCCCAACACCAAGAAAAACTTATTGTAGAGTAATGAAATTTGGACACTGCATTTGTCTAGTTAACATGTTTAATTGATTAGATTTTCGAGATCACAGGTTAATTTAAGGTCAATAAAATGCATCTCAAAGGTGAAATGCCGTTACATTAATAGTCGCTATAACCTCCAGAATTTCGAATGCAAGCCTGCATACGTGCATGCATTGTGTCATACAGGTGCCGAATGTCACTTTGTGGTATGGAGTTCCATGCTTGTTGTACAAGCTGTGTCAATACGTGATGTTCAATGCTGACTGGGGATGACACTGGAGTTCTCATCCAATGATATCCCATACGCGCTCAATGAGAGACAGATCTGGTGATCTCGCTGGCCAAGGTAACATGTTGGCATTCTGTAGTGAGTGTTGCGTTACAACAGCGGCATGAGGGCGAGCGTTATCCTGCTGAAAACCCCTCTTGAATGCTTTTCTTGAATGGTAGCACTACAGGCTGAATTACCAAGACTGACGTACACATTTGCAGTCAGTGTGCCTGGGAGATCTACGAGAGTGCTTCTACTGTTATAGGAAATTGCTCTCTAGACCATGACCCCAGATTGTAAATCCAGTGTGTTTAGGCCGCAGACAGTTTGGTTGCACACGTTCCCCTGGCTTCTTTCTGACCAGCAAATGGCCGTCATTGGCACCAAGGCAGAACCTGCTTTCATCAGAAAACACAACAAATCTCTACTCCATCCTCCATTGAGCTCTGGTTTGACACCATTGACGTCGCAAACGGCAATGACTTAGAGTCAGTGGAATGCATGCCTTGCATCGAGCTGTCCTTGAAGTAACCGATTTCTAACAGTTCGTTGTGCCACTGTGGTACCTACTGCAGCTCGAATTTCTGTCACAGACGCAGTACGATGCGCCACAGCCCTACGCCGAATACGACGGTTTTCTCTCTCAGTAGTGTCACGTGTTCACCCGGAACTTGGTTTTCTTGTGGCAGTACCATCCCTTGACCACTACTCCCAACAATCATGCACAGTGGATACATTCCGTCCAAGTCTTACTGCAAAATCTCGGAAAGAAAATCCACTTTCTTGTAGCCTTACTTTACGACCTTTTTCCAACTCGGGAGCTGATGATAATAGCTCCTTCGTCTTCTTAAAGGCATTCATGATCAACCTCAACTCAATTCGACAAATTTTGAAGATAAATAATGCTCAGGAACTTTACAGCACGCATTTAAAGCAAACCTGATTTTAAAGTTGTGAGTGGCGCTACTAGCGCCACACTTATGTGCGAAGCATGAAATTTAAATCAATGTCATCTTTCAGATGTATAAACACGCCTACAAATTTTCGTTTAGCTAACACAAGTCTTTCTTGGTGTTGGGATTTTTTTTCCGTCAGTGTATGACATCTTTCACGTATTAAAAGCCAAATTTAAAAAGTTTATTTAATTTTTTTTTTGCGTTTATTTAAAAAATTTTTACTTAACTTTTTTTTTAATGTTTGATATCATTTTAGATATAATTTTTATTTTGCGTTTTGTAATAAATAGACAATAATGTTTTTAAATAAATCTTAATTTTTATTTTGTGTTTTTTAATAAATAGACAAAAGAATAGCGGTGATCCATAAAAGGTTGGGAACCTATGACTTAGATTCTTAAGCTTTCAACATTCAAATAAAGATTCATTAAAAAATTAATATGGCTTAGAATAAAAGAAAAAAGAAAGAAAGTTAAAAAACATTATAACTTTTGAAGCTGTTTAATAAAAGAAGATTTATAAAAATATTTGTATATCATTTTATTAAAGATTTTAAATCCAAATTCATTCGTTAATTCAAAGAAGCTCCTTTCTGATACATTTCTAAATTCATTTTTTTTTCTCAGAAACGCATAAGATTAGCAAGTGTCTTTATTCAGAAACTATATAATCGAATGGCGTTATCTATTTTTTTATACAAGCAATTTAAGATACTGCAAGCAAATAAAATATTGTCATAGTTAGCGTTTTGAATAGAATTTCCGGAAACTATCGCATGGGCAGGGAGAAAAACTTGCATTCATTTGAGAAACTATTGTATTTCAACAAGGTTATACAAGTATTTTATTTACCAAAGATGTAAAAAGCTATTCGATTCCAAATCCCTTTAATAGTCAGGTTTATCAATTTTATATATTTACAATTAAAAATTAATCTGAAAATGTGTCAAACTTTCACGTTATTGAGAAATTAATTTAAAAACCATCAAGAAGTATATATTTAAAGATTGAGCTAACATACAGGGCCGTAACTACCGCCGGGGCAGACGGGGCACTGCCCCGGGGCCCCCAACCCTGAGGGGCCCCAAACTGATGGTTAAAAAATTATTGATTTTAATTTCTAGTCTAACTTCTTATAAAATGTCCAGCACCTGGACTAAAAGTTAGTAATTAAAAAAAAAAAAAATCAATCTGCTAGAGTAAATATTTTTGCGTGTCCGTCGATATACTCCATACGCTTCGCATGCAAAAGCAGCTCTAGAGAAGACAGCAGAATGTCGAGTCGAATGTGTCATGGCGCCCCAGCATGTTTGCCGATTCCACCGAAGCTAGTAAGGAAGAAAACATGGGCTTCTGATCGTTTGAATAATATAAAAAGCATCTAAAAAATTCTAGAAAATCTTCCTTCTTATGATAAAATCGAAAAAAGATAAAAATCCATTTTTTATGATTAAGTTAAATAAACTCAAAAATGAACCTAAACAAAATGCTCTTTAAAGTATTCAACCAATCAGAAGTCCACATTTCCTCCCCTATGCTAGCTTCAGTGGGATTGGCAAAAATTGCGCCGCCGCCAGGTGCCTTCCGAGTAGGGTTACTCAATTCTACATGTTTTAGTTATTTTTGGGCTTATCATACTATGTGCATTTAAACAAGGCGTGCGGGAAAAGAAACTGCGACCGGGGCAAAGTTTCAATTTGCCCCGGGCGCGAGGAGCCTCACTAGTTTGCCCCGGGGCCCCCAAGTTTATAGTAAAGGCCCTGCTAACATAAGTTCTTTATCGCTGTTAATAATTTTACAAATCATGTTCTCTGCCCTACAGATTTTGAGAACAATTAAGTCTTGTTCCGGTCCGGCAAGTCTATAGGTAGAAAAATAGTGCAAGCTTGATCTCGGCCCGGCAGGAGTCAGCTACAAAAATATTAAAACGGGTTACACACAATCAGGGTTGGCAAGTTTCTGCCGGGGTGGTTAAAACCAGAGGTAGAAACCGGTTAAAACCGGCATGGCAGAAACTGGTTTCTACCAGTAAGTGGCAAAAACTGGAAGAAACTAAGAAACAGTACTAAATAAGAACTTTACTCAGCAATGATTCATAATTCACACTTGTATGTAAACTTGTATGTAAACGATTGAGCTAAATATTAAAACATAAGATTATGAATGTTATTCAAAGTATCAAAACGTTTAAAAATGATCATATAAATACATACCTTGCTTATTTAAAATAAAAAATAGCTAACAGCTTCTATGATTGGATGATTAGTGCACCTGATTTAAGCAGCCAATATCATTTATTTTTCAGATTCTTTTGAATACTGTATTTAAATGAAATCTTTTCAAAATCCAAAGAATTACTAGATCCACATATCACTATAACAATTCTATGAGAGAGTTTATAACTTATTTATTATGTTATTATTAAATCATGTTAGATTACAGAAAAATATTTTGAGTAAATATTTTTTTTTCTTTTCAGTACTTTATTTAAAATAAGCATTGCATATAGTTTTCTATTTTGGTTTTTAAACTGAGATTTTAAAATAATTGTTTAAACATAAATTACATATGCATTACTCAATTTTTCAAAAATCAATTTTTTTTTTAATTAAAACTATCCACAATATTTTATTTGTGTGCATATATTTATTCTGAATTATTTAAGTACTAATTATTTAAGGATGAACTACTTAATAAATTTAATCCTTCTATAGTAAAAAAAAACTAGCCTTAAAAGGAATGACTCCTGGAATGATGCTGATGTGGAAGATTTCCGGAACTAACGAATCCGGGTTGTCCACTCCTTCCATGAGTCGAATAGACCAATCAGGAAAGGGCTCCGTCTATGCATCGCCGTATGGGTTACCATAAAGAGAGGAAAGGTTACCATCGCCAACAATCACCAAGTTTGTCGCCAACTTGGCGATATATCGCCAAATTTGGCGACCAAAATTAGTTGTCAAAAGTAACGCCAACTTCGCGATAACTGTAATATTTCGCCAAATTTTTAATTTCTTTACAACACCAGTCTTTGATACATCATTTGAGAGGTTTGCAACTGCTTATTCATATAATGGATGTCTTGTGTGTTATCCCCCATTTTGCTCCCCAGGGGGGACACATTTTTAATTTCTTTACAAAACCAGTTGTGTTACACAAGATTTGAAAGGTCTGCAACTGCTTATTCATATTATGCATGTCTTGTGTGTCACCCTCACACTCTGCTCTCCCCAGGGGGGGGGTCACATTTTTAATTTCTTTACAACACCAGTTGTGTGACACATCATTTGAAAGGTCTGCAACTGTTTATTCATTTTATGGATGTCTTGTGTGTCACCCCCACTCTGCCCCCCAAGGGGCACATTTTTAATTTCTTTACAACACCAGTCGTGTAACATATCATTTGAGAGGTCTGCAGTAGCTTATTCATATTATGGATGTCTTTTGTGTCGCCTCCCACTTGTCCCCCCAGGGGGGCACATTTTTAATTTCTTTACAACACCAGTCGTGTGACACATCATTTGAAATGTCTGCAACTGCTTATTCATACTATGGGGTATTGGCGAGCGCAACAAGCAGGGGTAGCCAATAATTTGGAATCGCGAAGCGATTACGCGGGGGTTGGCGAGCATAGCGAGCAGGGGGGCAGGGCCCCCCTAGTATAACTAAAAAAAAAAAAAAAATCAGAGATTATGTCACAGAATGTCTTTATGCCAGTTGTAGCCAGTTTCTGCCGGTTAAAACCGGTTATAACCACTTTCTGCCACTGGCACGGCAGAAACCACTTGCTGCCGGCAAAAACCCAACCCTGCACACAATGTAACTGCCCAATGCCTACCTCTACACTGTACAAGTTACATTTTTATATTGATGCTGTCAAAGTAGTATGGCTCGTGACGCACATTTATATTTATTCTCGGTAAAACCATTTTCGTTGAAAATTGGTCATATTTATAGTTCTTGCTGAAATCTTCAGAACATTAAATTTTTTTTATTTGTTATTGAACAGAATTTGAACAGAAGTTTTATTATTGAACAGAAAAAAATTTTATCGGCCCGTATGGGCCGTTCAATTTTTTCGCCGGCCTGGCCCGTTGAAAAAACTATTCTAATTCTGCCAGCCCGGCCCGTTAGAAAATTCGAAACGCTTCCGCCGGCCCGGCCCGCGGACTAAGCCCGGGTCCATGCCAAGGGCGGATTTGGAGAGTCCTCAAGGGGGGGGGCGATTTTAGAAATTTGGAGACTCGACTTTAACGCGTGGGTCGGGACTAATTTAACTGCAGGTCATGTTGCTTTATTTTTTCCTGTGGGTCGGGTCTGGGTCCGGTTGACTTCTAGTTTTTGCTGTGGGTCGGGTCTGGGTCCGGTTGACTTCCAGTTTTTGCTGTCGGTCGGGTGTGGGTCCGGTTGACTTCTAGTTTTTGCTGTGGGTCAGGTTTAGGTCCGGTTGACTTCCTTTTTTTGTTGCTGGTCGGGTTAACTAATGTTTATGTTGTGGATCGCATTAGCAGGATTTGCAGGCGTTTTTATTCAGAAACTATGGCGTTATCCATTTTTTGATACAAGAAGTTTAAGAAAATACTATAAAAATTATCGTTTTGAATAGAATTTCTGGAAGCGACAGCATGATAAGGTAGAAAAATCTGCAATCATTTGGCCTGCGAAGAGAAAACTGCGCCCGGGGCAAAGCAAAATGTGCCCCCCCCCCCTTCCGACCCAACTTTTTCTTGTAACAGGCCAAAAATTACGCTGGTAGCATAAATTTGACGCCCCCTAAATTTCCGCGTCCGGGGCGACCGCATCCTTCGCTCCCTCCCCCCTTTCGCACGACGCTGCATGTTGTCTGTCCAACACATTTTGAGAACAATTAAGTCTAGTTCCAGCCCGGCTCGTCTATATGTAGAAAAACAATGCAAGCCTGATCTCGGGCCGGTACGAGCCTGCTAAAAAAATATTAAACCCGGGTTACACACAATATAATTCTCCGATGCTGATCTCTACACTGTAAAAGTTACATTTCTGGATTGATGTTGCCTAACTAGTATCGGTTGAGGACGCACATTTATACTTATTCTCATTAAACCCATGTAATTGAAAATAGCTCATATTTTAACGTTCCTGCTTAAATCTTTAAAAGGACCAGTAGGCACGCTAATTTTTTTTATCGGCTCGGCCCATATAGCCCAAATTATTCTAATTTTGCTGGCCCGTTAGAAAATTGGGAACCATTTCGCCAACTGGGCCAGGCCTGGGCATGTGCATACGTCTAGGCTCGGTCGTACACGGACCGAAAATTAACTTTCATTCCGAGCCGAACCCCGACCAGGGAAATTTTGATCAGTACGGACTGGAGATAAATTTAGGCTCTTATTCCACAGCCCGGTCCCGCCTGAGTCAGAAACATTTTGTGGCATCAAGAGCAAAAGCCGGGTAATGAAATTATACAGTAGAAAAAATTGCATAATACTTATAAAAAATGTTCCAAAAGTAATTATAATTTTAAAGCCACTTTTTATATAAAAAAAAGGCTGTTAAACGAAAAATTAAATTTAATATTATCAAAAGAACAATTTGGTATAAAATAAAAATATACTTTACGCATAAAAAGATTCTCATATTTTGTGTCTGTTTTAATAAGAAAATATTATGGACAATGGACATGTTAATGAAGTGTGTTTCATGAATAAATGCATGGAACCTGTAGAAAATACTGTCTATTATCTGTCAAATCGAACAACATTTTAAAATTTTCTGTAAAAAAAATGCACATTTTTAACTATAACCATTTCAATCTTCATAACAAGCCTTCATTATAGACATGACCCAGAAAATAACCTCAATTAAAATTTTTAAAATTCAACACTTTTTTAGGAACAGAGGAAACACTACTCGATCGCAAGAATATGGTAAATACATTTACTTAGGTCTGTGAAGTTGGCCCCCTCACTTTATGGAATATAAAAACTAAAAACACCATTCGTTTGAGCGTCGTTTGAGCGCGTTTGAGCGACAATAAGAAAAAAGTTATAAACAAAACAAAATTCAGGGCCTTCGTTTTTGTGAAGTTGGCCCCCCGACCTTTTCGGATTTAAAAACTGAAGACGGCATTTGAGCGTCGTTTGAGCGTGTTTGAGCGACAAAAATTTTCGTTTGAGCGACAAACTGAAAAAAGTTATAAGCAAAGCAAAAAACTGAGGGGCCGAATTTTGTGAAGTTGGCCCCCCGACCTTTTCGGATTTAAAAACTGAAGACGGCATTCGTTTGAGCGCGTTTGAGCGACAAAAATTTTCGTTTGAGCGACAAACTGAAAAAAGTTATAAGCAAAATAAAATACTGAGGGGGCCACATTTTGTGAAGTTGGCCCCCCGACCTTTTCGAATTTAAAAACTGAAGACGGCATTCGATTGAGCGTCGTTTGAGCGGGTTTGAGCGGCAAAAATTTTCGTTTGAGCGACAAACTGAAAAAAGTTATAAGCAAAATAAAATACTGAGGGGGCCACATTTTGTGAAGTTGGCCCCCCGAGCTTTTCGAATTTAAAAACTGAAGACGGCATTCGATTGAGCGTCGTTTGAGCGGGTTTGAGCAACAAAAATTTTCGTTTGAGTGACAAACTGAAAAAAGTTATAAGCAAAATAAGAAACTGAGAGGGCCACATTTTGTTAAGTTGGCCCCCCGACCTTTTCGGATTTAAAAACTGAAGACGGCATTCGTTTGAGCATCGTTTGAGCGCGTTTGAGAGACAAACTGAAAAAAGTTATAAGCAAAATAAAAAACTGAGGGGGCTACATTTAGTAAATTTGCCACCCTCGACCTTTTCGCATTTAAAAACTGAAGACGGCATTCGTTTGAGTGTCGTTTGAGCGCATTTGAGCGACAAAAATTTTCGTTTGAGCGACAAACTGAAAAAAGTTATAAGCAAAATAAAAAACTGAGGGGGACACATTTTGTGAAGTTGGCCCCCCCCGACCTTTTCTGATTTAAAAACTGAAGACGGCTTTCGTTTGAGCGTGTTTGTCCGACAAAAAATTTCAATTGAGAGACAAACTGAAAAATGTTATAAGCAAAATAAAAAACTGAGGGGGCCTCATTTTGTGAAGTTGGTTCCGACCTTTTCTAATTTAAAAACTGAAGACCGCATTCGTTTGAGCGTCGTTTGAGCGCAATTGAGCGACAAAAATTTTCGTTTGAGCGACAAACTGAAAAAAAGTTATAAGCAAAATAAACTGATAGGGCCACATTTAAAGAAGCTGGCCAGCTGACCTTTTTTGGATTTAAAAACTGAAACGGCATTCGTTTTAGTGTCGTTTAGCCCGTTTGATCGACCAAGATTTTCGTTTGAGCGACAAACTGAAAAAAGTTATAAGCCAAATAAAAAAATTATAGGGCCACATTTTGTCAAGGTGGCCCGTCGACCTTTTCGAATTTAAAAACTGAAGATGGCATTCGTTTGAGCTCGCTTAGCGACAAAAATTTTCTTTTGAGCGACATTTAGAAAAAAGTTATAAACAAGTCAAAATTCAGTGCTTTCGTTTTAGTGAAGTTGGTCCCCCCGACCTTTTCAGTTTTAATAACTGAAGATGGCATTCGTTTGAGCATCGTTTGAGCGCATTAGAGTGACAAAAATTTCGACCGACAAGGGCCTGAAATGACAGCTTGTTTAATCCCCTTATGATAATTTTTTTGAAAATCTAAATGTATGATATGTTTGAGCTTATATAGTACCCAAAATATAGTTTTGGGTTATGCAAATTTTCATTTGAGCGGATATATTTGTACAGTAAATAAGCCTTCTTTTTCCCAAGGGGCTGAAATCATAGCTATTATGTAGCCCCTTAAAATAGGTTTTTTTCTAAAAGTAAATGCATGATTCATTTCAGTGTCCAAAATACTGTTTTGAGTTATAAAAATTTTCGTTTGATCGTGTATATTTTTTCAGTTGTTTATCTTTTTTTTTAACAAGGGGCTAAAAGCATTGCTTGTATACAGCCCCTTAAATAGGTCTTTTGGAAAATAGAATGCATGTTACGTTTGAGCGTCCAAAATATAGTTTTTTATTAAAATATTTTCGTTTGAGCGGAAATATTTGTACAGTAAATTAGCTTTCTTTTTTGCAAGGGGCTGAAATCACAACTTGTATACGTCCCCTTAAAATATGTTTTTTAAAAACTGAACGCATGATACGCTTGAATGTCCAAAATACTGTTTTGTGTTTTTAAAATTTTCATTTGAGAGGATATATTTTTACAGTAAATTAGCTTCTTTTTTTTAAGGTGCTGAAATCACACTTGTATAGAGCCCCTTAAAATAAGTTTTTTGAAAAACTGAGTGCATGAAACGCTTGTAATACTGTTACCAAAATACTGTTTTTTGTCATACAAATTTACGTTTGAGCGAACATATTTTAACAGTTATTTAGGTTTCTTTTATCCAAGGAGCTGAATTCACAGCTTGTATACAGTCCCTTAAAAGAGGTTTTTTGAAAAACTGAATGCATGATTAGTTTGAGCCTCCAGAATACTGTTTTGAGTTACAAAAATTTTCATTTCAGCGGATATATTTTTACACTTATTTAGCTCTTTTTTTTTCAAATGGTCTAAAGTCGCATCTTGTATATGTGTCCCCAAATCAAGTATTTTGAAAAAAAAAAAAAAAAAAAAAAAAAAGAAAAGAAAAGAAAGAAAAGAAAAAAAAGAAAGAAAAAAGAAGAATCCATGACACGTTTTGGCTATCAAAATACTGCTTTAGCTTTAAATTCCTCTTTAATTGGACATATTTTTACAGTTGTTTAGCTTTCTTTTTTTCCTAAGGGACTGAAATCGCACGTTATATACATCCCCTTAAAATAAGTTCTTAGGAAAACTGAATGCGTGATAAGTTTGATCGTCTAAATTATTGTTTTGCATTATAAAAATTTTCGTTTGAGGGGATACATTTTTATTGTTTTTTTATCTTTCTTTTTTCCTAAGGACTGAAATTGTGGCGTTTTTACAGCCCCTTAATTTAAGTTATATTATAATAAGATTCCTGTATTTACTGGATATAAGATTCCTGTTTGAGCTTCAATATTTTCATATATATTAAACTAGCTTTTTTCCCATGAGAATCAAAATACTAGAATGTATATTCAGCCATAAAAAAAAAAAAAAAAAAAAAAAAAAAAAAAAAAAAAAAAAAAAAGTTTAAAATTCTGAATGCAGCTTACGTTTGAGCGTACAAAATAGTCTTTTATGCGATAAAAGTTTCTGTCTGAGCGGCTGCACTTTTACGATAAATGTTTTTCATACAGCAACAATATTGTCACAGCTTTTATTTTTCCACATTGGCTAAAATTAAATGTTTAAAATGAAATGATAATAATAATGAAGAATAATGTAAAAAAGGTCGGGAAGTCAACTTCACAAAATGTGTCCTCCTCAGTTTTTTATTTTGCTTATAACTTTTTTCAGTTGGTCGCTCAAACGACGCTCAAACGAATGCCATCTTCAGTTTTTAAATCCGAAAAGGTCGGGGGAGGGGGGTAACTTCACAAAATGTGGCCCCCTCAATTTTTTTATTTTGCTTATAACTTTTTTCAGTTTGTCTCTCAAACGTGCTCAAACGACACTCAAACGAATGCCGTCTTCAGTTTTAAATCCGAAAAGGTCGGGTGGCCAACTTCACAAAATGTGGCCCCCCTCAGTTTTTTATTTTGCTTATAACTGTTTTCAGTTTGTCGCTCAAACGAAAGTTCTTGCCGCTCTATCGCGCTCAAACGACTCTTAAACGAGTGCCGTCTTCAGTTTTTAAATCCGAAAAGGTCGGGGGCCAACTTCACAAAATGTGGCCCCCTCAGTTTTTTATTTTGCTTATAACTTTTTTCAGTTTGTCGCTCAAACGAAAATTTTTGTCGCTCATACGCGCTCAAACGAATACCGTCTTCAGTTTTTAAATCCGAAAAGGTCGGGGGCCAACTTCACAAAATGTGGCCCCCTCAGTTTTTTATTTTGCTTATAACTTTTTTCAATTTGTCGCTCAAACGAAAATTTTTGTCGCTCAAACGCGCTCAAACGAATGCCGTCTTCAGTTTTTAAATCCGAAAAGGTCGGGGGGGGGGCAACTTCACAAATGTGGCCCCCTCAGTTTTTTATTTTGCTTATAATTTTTTTCAGTTTGTCGCTCAAACGCGCTCAAACGACACTCAAACGAATGCCGTCTTCAGTTTTTAAATTCGAAAAGGTCGGGGGGCCAACTTCACAAAATGCGGTCCCCTCAGTTTTTTACTTTGCTTATAACTTTTTTCAGTTTGTCACTCAAACAAAATTTTTTGTCGCTCAAACGCGCTCAAACGACGCTCAAACGAATGCCGTCTTCAGTTTTTAAATCCGAAAAGGTCGGGGGGCCAACTTCACAAAAACGAAGGCCCTGAATTTTGTTTTGTTTATAACTTTTTTCTGATTGTCGCTCAAACGCGCTCAAACGACGCTCAAACGAATGGTGTTTTCAGTTTTTCTATTCCATAAAGTGAGGGGGCCAACTTCACAGACCTCATTTACTTACAGCTACGGCATCAGCAGTGATCCCAAAAGAAATGATAATTACTACAGTTATTTCCATATGAAAAGCGATTATGACTTGTATACCTTGCGTACACTAGAAATTTAAATTATTCGGTAACCTTAAACTAAAATCAAAAGAAAATATTTTTTTTGCGTTAGATGTCTAAACAATAATAATAATAATAAACGATCTAATTGCAAAATAATCTCTGCCACGAACAAAAATCGAACTCAAAACAAATTCATTATTCCCGCCATTTTTCGTAGGCGCCGAATCGTCGGTCGTCGACAATGCTTGAACATAAATCTACAGATGCAGATATGACTAATTGTTTTTTGCTTTTTTTAATAGCATTCAAATACTAAAAAGAAAAAAAAAATGTGCTTCAATTTCATTTTTATCAAAATAGCAAGACATTGATTTGAAAAGGAATTAGTGGTAATTTTTAAGGGGAAAAAAGTTTTTTACATTTTTCTATTCATTGATAAATAAAATTTTCAGATTTCAGAAAAAATGAGTCCGAATCCCAGCATAAAATCAGAGCACGGTCTCGTATCGCTCAAGGGGGAGGCGATCGCCCCCCCCCCTCTTAGATCCGCCATTGGCCCGTGCAGACCTCTACTGTGCCCTTATTCAATGTTTTCGGTTTTCTCGCTGGTTTGATAGCCAGATTATACTCAATCACCCCTTTCGATGCTAAATATCACCGAAAGAGGCTGAAGTTAAATAACATTAAATCCAAAATCAGAGTTGAAATTAGACATTTTTCTACCCGATTGATTGCTGCAGCTTCGGTGAATGGAAGAAGGGATTTGCATTTCTAGATCTTTAACAAGAATATCAAATCTTTCCGAGGAGGTAAGGACATTGCGAAATCCGAATGTTTCTCTTGTAAAACAGTACGCTCGGATCACCCTGAATTTTTTTCTGAGGAAACAGTTGTTTTAATGACAGAAGTTCCCTCCCCATCGCCCCAGAGCAAGGCCCCTGTCCTCGCTCGATTAAACGCTCGCGAGCTAATGCTATTTCTATGGGGAAGCATTTTTCTAATAACTCTTTCGCATTTTGATATTTTTGAATAATTTTTTTGCATTGGATAGCTCAGGTGGATGCCGAGAGCGCACCTTTTTTACTTTTTCAATTTTGGTTTCAGATATTTTTTACAAAGTTAGTTTCAAAACCGGTTTGGAAAGCGAAAGCACCCTTATAACAAATATCTGTAAACAAAATCGAAAAAGTCAAAAACGGATTGCATTCAGATCAGTCTCAACTGTCCATTGCAAAAACATCATTTGAAAATATTGAAGAGCAACTGAGATATCTTTATAGATTTCTGCCATAGGATCAGCATTAGCTAACGAGTCTTTTGATTTGACTGAAGTAGCCCCTTAAAGCGAGGCCCGGTGCAAGGATTTTGGGAGGTCCTTCCCTTTCAGATTGTTAACATAATCTTGTTACTATATTATCAATAAAAAGGAATTGTTTTCAGCTACATACTGCGACTCGGGGAGCCAGGGATCGACCCCATAACTATTATAAAGGAGTAGCATTTGTTTGTGTGTTTGTAGTGGTATTTTCTAGAGCTACGGAGCCAACTTCAAAAGTAAGAAAGCAAATTGATGGTGAAAGTCCCCTTTTCAACAAAGGCTACAGAAGTTTATATTACAGATTTTCTATTATAACATCTTCTTTTTATTAAAGGAAAATTATTTGGATTTAGGTGCAAGATCTCTCTAGGCGTGAGGAACTGTGCGGCCGCACCTGTCGCACACTCTTAAGGACGGTTCTCCATCGCCCTCACCTCTGAATGCGTGTCTTGAATATGGATGTGTAAATCACAACTCCTGATTTAGACAAATCAAATTTATGACGAGTTGATAGACAATTTAGTAGGCATCTATTAACAATGCCACCAATTTACATGATGGGCCCATGGGACACGAGCTCATCCAATAATTTGATCTCTTCCCCCTCTCTATTTCAATTCATTTAATTCGAAATTAATTTTTTTATTTATTTCAATAGCTGAAGTGAAATTTGGTTATATCAACGTTTTTTTTTTTTTTTTAAATCTTTATTTGAATAATAGTAAGGATACCAATTAGACTTACAGGAAGAAGCATTGAAAAGCCCTTCAGCGGATGTACAGTTGAATTTCGCACGAAAACAATTTCTTGCATATCTTGCCATCTGTTTTGATGTCTTGAATTGATAAAGCAGTTAGGGGGGGGGGGGTAAATGTATGTTTTTCTTGACTTTTAGTTTTTTGTACTTTTCAATAGTTAGCAATTCCAATGTCATTTAAAATAAATATTAAATAAATATTAAGGCACTTATAAGGAATAACTTAAACGTATATATGTGGTTATTTTATTCAAAACTGTTTGAGCCCAACCAACAGTTTTGAAAAGTTGGCACTACTGTCTATAAAAGTAATGCATGTTGTCGCTCTTTCTTTCAAAGTGAATAGGTCTCAACAAATGATCTGTTTATACTGATTTGAACAGTTCATTGCTCTTAATAGGGAATTATAGATTTAAGATAGAAAAGATTTCAAAGTAAATTTTTTGCAATAGTTATGAGAAATACATTTATATATTTTTGAAAATTAGAAAAGGCATTTATTTTACCTAATATTGAGAATTTCGTATTTGACTATATCGACAATCTGAGCGAACCAGTGTTGAATTCAGGGGGTGTCCCGGAGGGGGGCATCCCCCGAGCAATGAAATGTCCTCCCGAAAAAATTGAAATTTTGCGTTTTCAATGGTCAAAAAGTACAATCCCCCCCCCCCCGGAACTGTATAATGTCCCTCACGGAGCCACCGAAGTCCCTCCCGGAGAAAAGTGTCTGAATTCAACAATGGAGCGAACAATCGTTTAAAATAAAACTACTTTGACTTTGAAGATTTTTAAGATTGTGTGTACTTTTAGATAAATGTGAAACACCCTTTTATTTTAAAATTTTAATTTTCAATAACTGGATACAAGAAAAAAATTAAAAAAATGTACTTACATACTCCTGGTTCGAATTGTAATTCTTTTGCCTTTCTATAACAATTTATAATCCATACGATATTTCCTATTAAAAATGTCGGTGGAGTTCCAGGTAATTTTTTCAGAGGCTTGAAATGCTGCATTCGTTGTATATATAATAATACGACATAAACACATATTGCTACGATTAAAGGCCATGCGATTAACGAAAAAGTCATTTTCGAAACTATCTATTTTCCAGTAAAACGTAATTTGTTAGAGGTACAGAAAAAATTAAAAATGCAGCAAATTCCTTTTAGAATACATTTATTCCGTTAAAAATAAAATGAAACAGCTGCATTATACAGGACCATAGCCAGCAATATGAAAACAAGATAAGTATATCAGATAACGGTATTATTTATTTTTTAGCAGGAGAAGAATTGAGAGACATAAGGATGAATGAAGCGCCATCTGACAGCGATATTTTCGCTGCTAACCTTGAGGAGAAATGCGCTGTAGAGAAGAGCATGTAATCATATCCGCTCCTTTTATTATTTTTTTCGAGGACGCTCAAGTGATAAAATACATTGGTAAATTACAAGTCAAAAAAATCCCTATCGGCTGGGCCTATAGGCGGAGGTAGATTTCGAAGAGTGCTCATTTCAACAAATATATATATATATATGATTAGAGATAAACCCAGTTTAATAACTTCATTTGGCCGTTTATGAAAAATTTTTAATTTCATTTTTCTGCAAAAACTGGTTTTATCAGAATCATCTTAAGAAAAATTCAGCTCAAATGCCCATTATGACAACATATTTTGAAATAGATTCTAAATTTATTAAAAAATCGACCAAAACAGTACATTATTACAGTTCCTAAATAACAAAAAACTGTCAGTTGAAAGCATTTGAGAAAAAAATTGAATTTAAAAATGAGTCATAAAATAACGGATTTGTTGTTTGAATACATCCTTAATCATGATTGCTTCGGAAAATTTTGTGCGAAATACTCTCTTTGACAGCATTTTTAAAAATATATTCTATCTTTATCAAAAAACTGGCCAATGCGACACAGTATATAGTTCCTAACTAAGAGGATCTGTAAATTGGATGCATTTGAGAGCGAAAATGGATTTTAAAACGAGTCATAAAAAACTCAATTTGCTATGTGAAAACTTCCTTAAATTTTCAAATCTCGAAGACTTCGGGAAATTCTGTTCAAAATACCCATTTTTTGGTAGCCTTTTTCAAAATATATTCTGTCTTTATCAAAAAACCTATCAATGCATCGCATTATATAGTTCCTAAATAAGAGGATCTGTAACTTGTATGCATTTGAGAGCAAAACTGTATTTAAAAACAAGTCAGAAAAAACGCAATTTCTTATTTGAACACTTCCTTAAATTTTCAGTTACGATGATTTCTGAAAATTCTGTTCAAAATACCCTTTTTGGTAGCCTTTTTTGAAATATATTACGTCTTTATCAAAAAACTGACCAATGCATCACATTATATAGTTCCTAAATAAGAGGATCTGTAAAATGGATGCGTTTGAGAACAAAAATGGATTTAAAAACGAGTCAGAAAAAAACGCAATTTCTTATTTGAATACTTCCTTCAATTTTCAGTCCCGATGACTTTCGGAAATTCTGTTCAAAATACCCTTTTTGGTAGCCTTTTTTGAAATATATTCTGTCTTTATCAGAAAATTGACCAATGCGTCACTTTATACAGTTTCTAAATAAGAGGATCTACCATTTGGATGCGTTTAAAATCAAAAATGAATTTAAAAATGAGTCAGAATATAAGCCGTTTGGATTTGAGGTTTTTTCTCCAATTCCTATTTTTGTTTAATTTCTTTTTGCTATACGAATTGGTCCTATGAAAAACTTGTCATTATAAAAGTTGTAGATATTTTTGAGAAGATGTTAAATAAATTTAATCAGATTTGATATCTTAAAAATTGACGGAGTTATGGATTTTTCTCTTTTTTCAGCGCCCTTTTTCTTTTCGTTTTTAATTTTTTTCATCGGTAAAAGTTGGTCCTATCAAAAACTTGTAAATACAAAAGTTTTAGATAATTTTAAGAACGTTTATAAAAAATTTATTTGGACTTGATATCTTGAAAATTGACAAAGTTATGAATTTTTTTCTCTCAAAACCCCTGTTTTTTTCGCCCCTTGAGCCCACTTCTAAATTTATCAAAAATCTGTCATGCATAAACTTTTGGCCCATTTTTAAGAAGTAATATAAACTTTAAACCGATTCGATATCTACTTTAATTAAGAAGTTATGGCGTTTTTTCGGTTTTCACAAAAACGCTCCCTATTCCGACCCCCTTGATCCGATTTTGCCCATTAACGAACTCAGCCAAGATTTTATCCCCATTGATTTTATGTACAAGTTTGGTGGAGATTGGCGAAGAATTATAGAAGTTATCGTGTCCATAAAAAAGTGAGATATATAGATAGATAGATAGATAGATAGATAGATATATAAACTGGTGCGATTGCAATAGGTAGTATTTCTTACGAAATCTACCTAAAAGGCTAACACATTTAGAAGCGTTTTTTCAGTAGACTGAATCGGAGCATACTATTTGTGCCGTAACTACAGCAATGTTATGCGCGGAAATTGTGAGGGCCGGTTCAGATATAGTGAACCTTCAGTGGCGTAGCTAAGTGGGGGGGGGGGGGGAAGGAAGGTGGTCACCCCGGTCGTCGAGGCTAAGGGGCGCCAAATTGAGAGAGGTTTAAATTGAAATTATCTCACAAACTTTGACAATAAATAAAAATTTTGATTTTTTTTCTCTTTTGTAAGTGTGTCTGTGAATGTTTTCTTTAGTAATTGTCGGAGCGAAGCGAAGTCTTATACTCAGAGTACGTAACGATATTAAAAGTCAAAAAAATTCTTTCGTCAAGCAAATCTCAAAAAGTACTTGTCGGATTTTGATTCTGTTTGTACCAGTAGGTACCTATGAAGGTAATCTGGTGAATGCACCATCTACGAAAAATTAGTTCCAAATAGTTTAAAAGTTATATTTAAAAAGCTGATAAAAAAGCACAATTTATTTGTATACGTCAGAGAAACTTGGTGTGCGTCATTTTTCACAGGCTGGATATTTTCATAGACAGCGGAACCAGAACACATGGAGTAAATAGTAATTGTCTGAGCGAAGCGAAGTCTTATACACATAGTACGTAACGATGTTAAAAGTAAAAAAATATTCTTCCGTCAAGGAAATCTCAAAAAATACTTGACGGATTTTGATTCTGGTTGTACCAGAAGGTACCTATAAAGGTAACCTACTGAATGCACTTACTACGAAAAATAAGTTCAAAATAGTTTTAAAATTATATTTAAAAAACTGATAAAAACACACAATTTGGCTACATACGTCACGAAAATTTAATGTGCGTTATTTTCACGAGCTGGATGTTTTAATTAGATTTTCAAATTGAAGCACATGGAGCAAAGAAAATATGCAAACAATTTTCATTTAAGTGCAACAAAACATATTAAAACTTAAAAAACAAACTGAAAAAAAATCCGTTTATTGAAAAAAAATCCGTTTTTTTCCGTTAATTGAAAATAAAGAGGCCATAATTCTTGAATGCGATACTTTTTATAATTGCGTTTTATAATCGGCATTAGCATCTTTTATATTTCGCGCGTGCAAATTGGAAACAATTCTTTCGTGTTTAAATAAAATACGAGTTTAAGTTGGATTAAAAGCATTTTAACCATTTTAACCTCTTGAGGCGCGCCATTTGCAGTCTGCAAACGGTTAATTTTAATACTTAAATTGCCAACTGGTACCAGTAATTTTTTAGTAAAATTTTGATCTCATAATATACGTGACAAAACGGTTAAGATTATTTTCAAATAAATTTGTTCGTAAATATCGGTGGGAATTAATTATTTGATCATTTTCGAAGCTGAAATGCCTTGCCCCTGAAAGGCTTAAGCAATGTATCGTGTTTATTGCGATTGAATGAGACATTCCCGATCATCCATTACTGGCATTTAATCTTATAGTTTGGCAATACTTTTTTGGTCGTCAGTATAATCAAGTAGTACCAAAAAAAAAAAAAAAAAAAAAAAAAAAAAAGAAAGAAAAAAAAAAGAAAAAAAGAAAAGAAACAATAGTTGAAGCAATAAATAAAAGTTATTAATAATAAACATAATTAAAAATATACATAAAACAATAAATCGAAAATATTAACACTTACAGCGATATGCAAAATCAAAGTTTTCACCAATTTGGTGACAGAAAAAAATCGCGCCAACTTGGAACGTATATGACATCTACGCCATATTTATGTGTAAAAATAAGTATAAACGTTCATCAGATATGGAATCTGACTTTCTGAAGCCCAAATTGGACCAAGATTTATAAAAAGCTGAAGTGAAGATATAAAGGAAAAGTACCATGAAAACGGGACGGAAATATCATATACGTATTTGGGGTACTACTTGGCTATGCCGTCGACCAAAAAAAAAAAAAATATCGCCAAATTATATGATTAAATTCCAACAATAGATGACCTTGAATGTCCCATGCAATGAAATCAAACAAGATACACGTGCTTAAAACATCATAAAGTGATTTTTATTTCACCTTTTTATGAATGTTTTACTAATTTAATTGTTCTTCTGTTGTTTAAACTAAAAATTTAGTCAACATGCATAAATTGGCTATTAGTTTGGCGATTTGTATCATTTGGCGAAATTGGTCGACGGGATAACTAAGTAGTACCGTATTTAGTTTCGCGCAAATTTGGCGAAAATAATTTTTTAATTATTTTCTATTATATTAAAAAGGAAGTAACAATAAATAAAAACACGTTAAAATAAAGATTAATTTGATATAGGAAAAAAACAATTGCCGGGTTACCATGTCATGCAAAATAACGATAGTTCGATGCCAATTATGCGGAAGAGTTCCAAATCCTGTTCTGGCATTTTTGGTGAAATTTTATTTCTTATTTTTTTTATTATTTTTTATATTATTAACCATTTGAAAAATGGTTGTTGTTTTCGGGAGAATGGACCCGATGATGTTACCACTTTTGAATGATGTTACCACTTTTGAATGATGTGGTCACTTTTGAATTTAAATTAATTTCTTAACTTTTAGAAGAGTTTTTATTTGAATTTAAATTAAATTCTTTACTTTTAGAAGAATTTTTATTTGAATAGTAAATTAAAATGGTTAAAATCATTGTAATAAAGGAGAAAACTAACAAATTTAAAAATGGGTAGACGGAAATTAACAGATACGGAAAAAGCCGAAGCCAAAGAAATGAATGAACGTGAATATCGCATTCAATGATATTAAACACAATACGCGTACTTAAACAATCATAAAGTGATTTTTATTTCTTCTTTTGCTATTTAAAATAAAAATTTAGTCAACATGTATAAGTTGCTTATTAGTTTGGCGATTCGTATCATTTGGCGAAATTGGTCGACGGGATAACTGAGTAATACTGTATTTGGTTTGGCGCAAAAACGTCTTTCAATGCAGAAAATGATAAAATCAAAAGATTATTGAGCCGCTGAAAACCAATTACGTGTTGAAAGGCGATCACGAAAAAGGAAGCAATTTAATGCCGAACCGATTAATTGTAAAACATCATGTCGCCAGGGCGACCAATCCACTAGCCATGGCGTTTTACTATCGGTCGGTTCTAACCAGGAAAATTTGAGTGCCAATAGTGATTCTAACAAGCCGGAAAATGTTAAAGCTATTACTCTTGATTTTCCACCACCTAAAAAGAAAACTAAAAAGCAATCGGCTTGGGAAAAACTGGGAAAAAACTTTTTTGATTCGATGTCTGATGGACCCATTCACAGATGCATGTGCTGCGATCGATTTTGGTTTAAAACCTCCATCACCAAAATTCTGCTCTGTAAAATCAAACAATATATGCCAAAGTCTTACAAGTATAACAGTATATGCCAAAGCTGTATTTTAATAATGATTACTTTTGCACCAACAATGTTAAATAGTTTGAAATGTTTCTTTCGTCGCCAACTTTTATGCTTGGCGACAATAGAGTGATATAACTTAAACGAACCGTACCTTCAAATTGCAGCATGTATAAAGTCATTTATAGCAGTGGCACGGATAATACACAATAAAACAACTGGTATTTAGCTTAAAATGATAGATGAATGTATCGAGTGAAACATTTTTCAAATGGTTGGGGTAATTTCTTAAATTACAATTTTTTTTTTTTTTTTTTAATTAACCATTTGAAAAATGGTTGTTGTTTTCGGGAGAATGGACCCGATGATGTTACCACTTTTGAATGATGTTACCACTTTTGAATGATGTGGTCACTTTTGAATTTAAATTAATTTCTTTACTTTTAGAAGAATTTTTATTTGAATTTAAATTAAATTCTTTACTTTTAGAAGAATTTTTATTTGAATAGTAAATTAAAATGGTTAAAATCATTGTAATAAAGGAGAAAACTAACAAATTTAAAAATGGGTAGACGGAAATTAACAGATACGGAAAAAGCCGAAGCCAAAGAAATGAATGAACGTGAATATCGCATTCAATGATATTAAACACAGTCAACATGTATAAGTTGCTTATTAGTTTGGCGATTCGTATCATTTGGCGAAATTGGTCGACGGGATAACTGAGTAATACTGTATTTGGTTTGGCGCAAAAACGTCTTTCAATGCAGAAAATGATAAAATCAAAAGATTATTGAGCCGCTGAAAACCAATTACGTGTTGAAAGGCGATCACGAAAAAGGAAGCAATTTAATGCCGAACCGATTAATTGTAAAACATCATGTCGCCAGGGCGACCAATCCACTAGCCATGGCGTTTTACTATCGGTCGGTTCTAACCAGGAAAATTTGAGTGCCAATAGTGATTCTAACAAGCCGGAAAATGTTATAGCTATTACTCTTGATTTTCCACCACCTAAAAAGAAAACTAAAAAGCAATCGGCTTGGGAAAAACTGGGAAAAAACTTTTTTGATTCGATGTCTGATGGACCCATTCACAGATGCATGTGCTGCGATCGATTTTGGTTTAAAACCTCCATCACCAAAATTCTGCTCTGTAAAATCAAACAATATATGCCAAAGTCTTACAAGTATAACAGTATATGCCAAAGCTGTATTTTAATAATGATTACTTTTGCACCAACAATGTTAAATAGTTTGAAATGTTTCTTTCGTCGCCAACTTTTATGCTTGGCGACAATAGAGTGATGTAACTTAAACGAACCGTACCTTCAAATTGCAGCATGTATAAAGTCATTTATAGCAGTGGCACGGATAATACACAATAAAACAACTGGTATTTAGCTTAAAATGATAGATGAATGTATCGAGTGAAACATTTTTCAAATGGTTGGGGTAATTTCTTAAATTACAATTATTTTCTTCTTTTTTTTCTCTTCATTTAGTTATGGTTGGTTGGTTGCATAAAATTTTCGCATAAATAATTTAAAAAGCTGGAACAGACCTTTAAAATTCATAGACTGGCAAACTGCATGGAGGAAGAATATACTGGAGGTGAACTATAATGATTTGGGTGATGCAAAAAATGTAACCCTACATTAAGTCACATTAAGTCCAAACAAAACCACGTGCTTTGATTCGCTTATCAATTCAAACCGGTTAAAACCCGTATTTGATTGCTTTTGTTTTTTATCGTCGAATTTTTTATTAGATAGCGCTTCACAGGTAAAAATTTCTTTGATTATTTAATTATATGTGTTTCAAATATCAAAATAGAAAATCTTTTAACATTTTTCTTGAAAAGATAACATTATTTTGCTAATATCTGAAAATCGTTTGCAATCAGAAATCTGTATTTTAGATTAATATTTATTACTTATGTTTTCATACATGATTTTAAAAGAATGTTTTCATTGTTATGTTTTAAATACTATTTAAATGCAATTATTAATATGTAACAAAACAAATTTCTTTTTATATATTCATGTTGATTTTTTTTATCCCTGAATTATTTATTTAGAATAAATCTATTTGTGATATCGAAACCCTGTATTTATGCTTCATTTTTCGCATTTAAATGCGATTAATCTTAAAATATGTGTAATTTATTTTCTAATAATTTTGAAAACATGATAAGAATCGAAATTTTTACTGCGTGAAAATCAGCTCATTAATTTTACAGCTCTCAAATTTTATTATGCTTTATATCTGTTGTTTTTAGGTGCTTTCGTAATTATGTAAATACGTAGCACCTATAGTTGTCGTTCAGTTCATCCGTCTGTCTATCTATTCGCATATAACAACGCAAAAACTACCCAACCGAATCGTTTGAAGTTTAAAATACATAATTAATACATAATTTTGTCAAGTTATTTCAAATTTTATGATAGATCAATTACAGGACAATCAAAAGTACCCCGTTACATTACGGTCAAGGGGGGGGGGGGGGGGAGTTTCAAATGCATATTAATCATTTGAAATTTAAAACAAACAATTATTACATAATTTTGTCGTGTCATTTCAAATTTTATAGAAATTGGATGCATAAATCAATTACAGGAACAATAAAAAATATTCCATGACATTACGGTCAATGGGAAAAAAAGTTTAAAATGCATTTTAATGGTGTTAAACTAATTCAAACATAATAAAACTGACATGAACCTATGAAGTATATATATACTAATATATTCATTCTGTACAATCTGTGATGCAAAGAATATTTATTTTTAAATTACAGGAGCACACAAAAGTATTCCACTACATAGAGCTATACGGAGAAACATTGTTTGTGGGGCGTGTTTTAATTACATTAAACTATTTCGCATTTTATGAATATGATATACGTTGCTGAGGTGTAATAAAATTTACTTCCTGTATATTTACAGGAATACAAAAATTTCTACTACTATAATGTAACCGAGGTACTGTCTACTATATCAGCAAGATCTGAATATTTTAAAAACTTCGTTATCGTACGAATGCACTTCATTTGCTACGCTTCACGTGTAATTTCCAACTTGTTTATTAATTGTTTCTCAAAATTTTTTATTGATAATGCTGTTATTTTGAAGAAGTAAAATTTTTATATTTGTCAAAAATTGTTCTTATAAATGTAAGGCATGACTATATGCTAACAATATTTGTTTTAAAACATGTTTTGGAATTTTTTAATAACGTTGTAAGTATTAAAATTACCTCTGTTTCAGGCGGAATACTGTTTATGTGTCGGATTCGAATTCAAATATTACTCGTTCAGATCGATAAAAAACATTTATGTTGGATTCCGATTTGAATAGAAATTTCGTGTTCAGGTAAAATACAACCCAACTTATTCAAGGATTCAGTCTCGCTGCAAATTTAACATACATTTTTATTTGTGCAGCTTTATGTTTAAGCGTTGAGCAAATAAGCAAAATTATAATATCATTTTTTTATAATGTTGCGATATTATAATTTTTCAACATTACAATTTAAGCAACGTTATATCATTTTAAACACTCTTACTTTCCTTTGCGTGAAATTTTATATCATCACGAAAATTGAAATGAACTTGAAACGATGTTTCCCCTTGACCATAATGTAATAGAATACTTTAGACTGTCTATACAAATGAACTATAAATTCTACACATTTCCTTTTCAATAGCGATCACGGTGTAGTACCCGTCAATAACATATAAAAAATGCTACGAGCATCAGAGTTTATTTACAACAAGAGTTAGAACTCGGCCACACAAACGGGAGTCATAAACATTTTTCATCTACGTTATAAAGTATTAACCAATTAAAAAAATCTTGCGTTAAGCATAGATTATAAAACACTATCCAAATTTCCTTAATTCTTTAAAAAAAAACTTCGTTATTCAGGGAAATAGGTGTTACTGTCCATAACCAAATATGTATTCCAATACTATTGAACAGCTCTGTATTTGATTTGTCGGTTGATATATATACTATATCATGGAGAAATTTAGTTTAGCAAAAAAATGCCTAGCTGGATGAAATTTTTCTTTTGGCAGTTTATACGAATAGATGTAAAATATACTTCAATACTTTTGTTCAGCCCTGCAGTTTACTTAGTACCTTTATTACACGAAAGTATTTTGCTAAAATTAATTATATAAAAAAATAAATAAAAAATGTTAATCAAACAACAATACTCTTTAAACTATTTAAATCATATTTCCAGAAATTATCATCCTTAAACAAACCTGTATCCAGTTCTTTGCGTGATCCTGTATATCATTTAATCTATATTCTACAAACATTTCACGATAAACTAACTGCGATTCGACGTTAAAAACAAACCTTTAAGTAAATTACACTCATATTCAATAACTTTTCCGAGTTCTTTTGAGTAACCCTGTATATCTTAATTGTGTAACTATTAGCATTTATGCACACCATATAATGTGAATACATTTAGTGACATTTAAAAGCGCATATCATAATTAAAAATGCATTTCATCCATGGAACAGTTATCATGCATAATATACAGTACTTCGAATAGAATATGCTTTTTGAAATCTTTTGTGTGTCCCTGTAAATGCTATGCACTTCGTATTATGCGTGAAATAACTCATATTAAGTCTCAGCGACGTATATCAATTTGATTACACATGATACCGTTTACCATCGTTAAAATATGTCGCAAACAATTTCCTACTTTATTATCATGTATTAGAATTATTTTGTGTGGCCCTGTAAATGAATAACTATTCTTTTAGCTGCATATTTTAGTGCTTTTCGTAGATGCAAATAAATGTGAATACGTTTGTTCGAGCGCAACATCTTTCAAATTAATTTGAAACGATTTTTCCCCATTGGCCCTAAAATAATCGAAAACTTTTGACTGTCCCTGTAAATAAACTAATCGTTGTAGAAATTTCATTTTTAATAGGGTTTGTGCTTCAATAACATGGACCTAAACCTTCCATAGACCAAAAACCTTCAATAACATGGTAAAATTTCATTGCATTCCGAGTATATTTACGAGAGTTAGAGCGCGGACAGACGGACAGACAAACCGAATGCATAAACATTTTTCAATTTTGTTGAAAAGAGTTAATAAAAATTACTGTAAAAAGAACACTTTTAATAATACAATTTTTAGTTCCTATCAAACGTTTTCAATTTCTTATTTAATTTTAATCCGAAATTTAATAATAATAATGACATTTAATAATAATAAGAAGAAGAATTTCCCAATTTCAATTATTTTAAAAGTAAGCATTTCTTTTAATAAATAATAATAGAACAAAGACCATTTTAAAAATTTCCTATTTCTTCTTAAAAAATGCTCCAGCTGTAATTCATTTCTTTCAATTCGTCTTATTAATACAAAATCCCTTCCTTTTTTGGAAGCTTTCCAATTTTCCACGTGCTTTTGTTTCGTACACTAAAATTTGAGCGATAAATGGATTCACATTGCAAACCTTTTTTGAGGCTTAGTTCACCTCCACCTATCTTCTTCCTCCATGGGCAAACTGTCAGTTTAAACATAGCCGACTATATACTACCAGCCGAGCCATTTCGCGAAAAACCGCCGAAAAAGTAAAGCTGGATTCAGCTTCAACCCTGAACCATTTCATTGGACCACGTGGTTTTTGTTTACATTTATACCCTGCCCAAATAAAATGCTTTTACGCTAGACATGCTCGCTCAAATACGCCAACATGAACTCGAGTTTTACCCCCAAAAAGTAATTATTTAAAAAGCTTGCTAGTGACAATTGAGATAATGATAAAATCCCCAGATTAGTAGAGTTGAAAAATTAATGTCCCTTCCTCCGTACCTTTTTGTTATTTAATTCTTTTGTGGTGCCCTGCAAATGAATAATAAATATTCTTTGCTCGGCATGCTCTACAAAATATATATTCTAGTGCTCCTCATAAATGCATATCAATTTCATTAGGTTTCGATGGGCGCGTAACATCATTAAAGTGTTCTTGGAATTATTTCATCCCATCGGCCATAATGTAACAGAATATTTTTGACTGTCTCTGTATTCGAACTATTTATTCAATTTTACTAAAATTTAAAATAATTCAACAAAATGCGGAAACAAATATATATTTAAAATTTAAAACGATTCGATTCGATAGTTTTCGTGCTGTTCTATGCGGACAGAGATACGGACGGTTCAGACGACGACTATAGGTACTACGTATTTATATAATTACGAATGCACCTAAAAAACAGTTAAATTTCAAAGCACATGCCGAAATTGAAAACACATGACCAGCAATTATTGCTCAAAGACAGTTTTGTAACCGATTTCTTTTGAGTGTCCCTGTAAACGGATTAAAAATTATATGAATGTCTTGTTCAAAAGTAATCGTAATAAAATTCATCGATTTATATAAGTTTCAATACTTTGCAATAGTGTAGTTTCATAAAAATACTCTGTTATCGATTTTCCTTATAGAGCATAATGTAATGGAAAACTTTTGGGTGTCCCTGTAAATAAACTATTAATCTCACATACTTCATATATAATACCAACCATGCCTAGGGGACCCTAAATAAGGTTTACCAATTGCATAAAAAATCCGAGTATATTTACGGATGTTAGAGTGTGGACAGACGGACAGACAAACCGAATGCATAAACACTTTTCAACCTTGTTGGAAAAAAAAAAAAAGAAACCGATTCATTTAATGCAAAAAAAATAAAATAAAATAAAAGATTGGTATATAGTATTATAATTTCAGAGCCATTTAACAAAAGTGTATATTTTTAATCAAAGCATGCGTAATGTTGACTCTGTGGACAAATTCCTAACAGTAAACTTTTGTACCATAACCATAATCTGTCTGTAACCTAACTGCGACTTAACATTACCCTACCGTAACTTAAATATAACATAAATGTAACCTAGCCGTCACTTTGAAATATCAATATAGAAGCATCATTTAAGATTTTGCTTGAAAAGTTAACATTCTTTCGTTAATGTCTTAAAATCGTCTGCACTCTGAAATCTATATTTTAGACTAATATTTGTTATTTAAGTTTTCGCGCATGATTTTAAAAGAATGTTTTCATAAATATATTTTATATATTGACATAGAGTTATTAATATGTTGTTAAATTAAAAACATATTTTCATCTACGTTATAAAGTATTAAAAAGTTCTGAAAAAAAAAAAGAAAGCTTTTAGTAATACAATTTTTAGTTCAAAACAAATGTTTTCAATATTTTATTTAATTTTATTTTGACATTTAAATTATTTCGAATTTATCAATTTCAATTATTTTAAAAGCAAACATTTTTTAAAAATAAATAATATAATAGAAAAAAGACCATTTTAAAAAATTATTATTTCTTCATAAAATACGCTTCAGCTGTTATTCAATTCTTTCAATTCGTCTTATTAATACAAAATCCCTTCCACATGCTTTTGTTTGGGACATTAATATTTGAGCGATAAATGGTTTAATATTGCAACTCTTTTTTCGGTTTACTTCACCACCACCTATCTTTTTCCTCCATGGTTTGCAACCGCTGTGATAAAAAATCATTATTTAAACCAAGGCCTACTAGACCGTCCATTAAAATGAAGTTATCTCCGATTGCTGCAGCGTAAGGGACTACAATAGATCTGAGGATCTCATCTCTATATCGGCGACCAGTCAGAGCTCCATCTCGAATGATGTAGAGGTCAGTGCGCCTGCTAATGGAGATGCCACCATACACCAACACTCTTCCACCGCCAAATCTGACACTTTCGTGCACGAACGCAGGATTATTCCTACTGCCACGGTCCCTCCAGATGAAAATACGCCTATTATCCGGATGCACAGAAAAACGGGACTCGTCAGAAAACTGAATATTGCTCCATTCATTTCTCCTCCAGTTGACATGCTCGGTTGCCCAGTCCCTGCGGTCGCGACGATGCCTTGATGTTAATCTAACACAATCGGTCGGCGAGCATACAGACCTACAGCATGGAGCAGGTTTCGGACAGTCTGAGAAGAAATCGTGGTGCCTGTAGCCGAGCGAAGGTGTTGTTGGAGAAGAGTAGCGTTCATGTTTCGGTGTCTCCGAGCTGTTAACGCTAAATACCGATCTTCATTGGGCATTGTTGCCCGTCTACTACCTTTCCCTGGTCTTCGGCCTGTACATCCACTCTCCAAAAAGCGGTTCCAGATCCTGTAAATGACACTTTGTGACACTCCAATGGCTTGCGCTACTTCGGCTTGAGTTTGGCCCTTTTTCTAACCTACCGACAATTCTCCAAGCTTCTGAATCTGTCAAATGACTTCGCTAAGACATCGTACTCATCGAAACAAAGCAATCACTGAATGTCGATCATCCTTGTCTTCATTCTCTTTTATCCAGTTGAAAGTCAAATTTCATTCGCTGCCGCTGAAGTGACGTTTTTGACGTCGAACTCAAAATTTGCATACACCACAGTTTGAAAACCAGAAAAATTTGCATTTGTGATTCTCTTCTTCTATTTTCGGCAAAAAAAATTTCGTTTATATCTTTATTTTATACTAGCAGTTACCCGTGGCTTCATTCACATAACATTTAAAGAAGAAATAATTGATCAATCAAGCAAAAAATTTCGATGATGAAAAGCATGTGTAATTAACTTTTTATCGCGAATTTATTGTAAAAAACTTCTGATAAACCCTATTTGCTAATTTGTTGCTGCTTAAAATTTTCCTTTCAGCGATTAATACTAATAGATAGAAACATTCTTGAATACTTTTGTACAGCCCTGTAGTTTTCCAAGTGCCTTTAATACACGAAAATATCTTTCTAAAATTTAGTTCAAACAAAAATATTCCTTATTACTACCTAAATTACATTTTCAGAAATTATCATCTGAAGACAACCTTGTATCTAATTCTTTGCAGAACCCTGTATATCATTTTATATATATGCTACAAACATTTCTTAGTTTACTAAATGCAGTTCAAAATAAAAATGCATATTTTATTTAAAAACCACCTTTAAGTAAATTACGCTCATATTCAGTAACCTTTCCGAGATCTTTTGTGTAACTCTGTATATCTAAATTTAACTATTTATACTATTACCATTTATACCCTCCATTTAATATGCATAGATTTAGCGAAACTTAAAAGCACATATCATAATTCAAAATGCATTTCATCCATGCAACTGTCATCATCCATCATATACAGTACTTCGAATAGAATATATAATATTTGAAATCTTTTGTGTGTCCCTGTAAATGCTATGCACTTCGTATTATGCATGAAGTAACTCACATTAAGCCTCAGCAACGTATATCAATTTGATTATATATGAAATTGTTTAACCTAATTAAAATATGTCGGAAACTGTTCCTCCCTTTATTCTTATGCAATGCAATTCTTCTGTGTAACCATGTAAATGAATAATAAGTGTCCTTTTCACTAAATAGTTTACAAAATGCATATTTTAGTGCACTTTGTAAATGCATGTAATTTTGAATATGTTTCACAGGGTAACATCGTTAAATTTAATTAAAACGATTTTCCCCATAATGTCGTAATGTAAGGAAATTTTTTGACAATCCCTGTAAATAAACTAATCATGGTAGAAACTTTATTTTCAATAGATATCCGTGCTGGGTAAACGTTAAGAACGTCCAAAAATTCCATGCAAATCGGAATATATTTACGAAAGTTAGAAAGCGACCAGACAGACAGACAAACCGAAAGCATAATAACTTTTCAACTTTGTTCGAAAGTGTTAAAAAATCGAGCCAAAAATATATTAATCAGTAGTTTTATTTTTCCCCTTTTTCCCCACAAGAAATTTCTTCCATTGATAATTATGAGTTTTGAATAAAAATTTTCATTTGTATGTAACTTATAACTTATTAATTAATATAAGTAAAAATATTTTTGATTCATTTTAAATATGACGTCATTATTTATCTCGCTCCATTAGCTACTGATATTCATACCCCTTGTATTTTTAACGACTGCTATAAACAAGGCCTACTAGACTAAAGGCCCGTTTATTTGAGATTAATGTATGAAGTCGCCCGCCAGAGGACTCTTATACCCTGCCCAAAACTGAAATTTGTTTATGACCGTAACTGAAACGACTTGGGCAGGGTAGAAATGTAAACAAACACCAAGATTACGTCACGTCGCGATGGTTACATTTACAACTCTCCTGACATTCCAATGAATCTCAGAAATGAGAAGAAATTAGAATGATTGGCTTTTGTCTCATAATTAAAATAGAATCAGAAAGGAAAATATGGTAAACTGCTGTATTAATAACTGTAAATCTCGAAACTTATAATAGCATATAATATTTACTATTAAATTATACTTACCATTTTTATGGAATAAATTTTTAATTCATCATAAATTCGCGTAATTATCTCTGAAGAACAATCTGGTTTAATTATGGGGAAAACCCAAAACTTTATTTTTTTGTAAACACAGTCAGAAATAAATATTACAACCAAAATCTGTAATAAATGGTTATTACTACTAATGGTTTATTACTACTTATTTTAATAACATTGTAGAAGATCAGCTTAAAACATCAAACTATTGCTTTAAATATATTTATGCAGCTAGTGTTCTTCATAAGAGTTTGAGCTTCAAAGTTTTGCATAGTGGCCGTGATAACTTTTTTACAAAAAATAAAAATGTTTGAAAGCGTGTTTTAATTTTTTTAGCGAACAATAATCTCACACACTACAGGTATCAAATGAGATATTTTAAACGATTTCGATTTATGATTTTTCATTGAAACTATTACAAATAAATTTTAATACACAAAATACCCCCTCCCCCTTCCCTAAAAACTTATTCAAAAAATATGAGCAAAATAAACAGAAATAAAAAAACTTTTAAGATAATATTTGACAGCGGCAAAAATTGTATTTAAAGTATCGCATGAAATTATAAACAAACACGTAACCAGCAAACCTTAAAAATTTACATTCGTTAATGCAGCTATGAAATGCTATAATCTGTGTAAAATATCCTCCTTATAAATCGAATGAAATAGTTTTTATTTTGTTAATTTGAAAATATGATTAGTGATTCTGAAACTTCAACGATGAGTACATTCTTCCTCGCAGTCGCATTTTATTTGGGCAGGGTATAAATGTAAACAAAAACCACGTGGTCCAATGAAATGGTTCAGGGTTGAAGCTGAATCCAGCTTCACTTTTTCGGCGGTTTTTCGCGAAATGGCTCGGCTGGTAGTATATAGTCGGCTATGCTATAAAGTACCTGTTTTTTTTTTCAACTATGACATCACATTTTCATAAGTGAACCATTTTATTAAAAATATAATTCTTTTTACTTTTAATTTATGTCGCCATATTTTACACAAAAAATCCCATTAACTAAACAAATATCCTTATTAAATATATTATAAAAAATACACCTTTTATTTTTATTTCAAACATGACGTCATATTTATTTTCTTTTAAATTATTTTATTATAGTTTTGGAAGTTTTTTATTGGAAGTTCGTGGAAGTTTTTTATTAAAAATTCATTGCCGCTGAAAAATTATTATTCCAATTTTTTATCTTCTTGGCAACAGGAAAAGAAAATGGTTAAATTTTATCTGAAAAATGCCTATTGATTTTGTATGAAAAATAATTAAATTTTGAATTATTAAGGAAAGTATTTGAATAAATTAAATAAAAATTAGCCTATGTTCATTCCACTCCTATAATATATCCATATGCAAAGATTCAAAGACATTAATCCATCCGTTTTGAAGCCAAATTCATTCCAATTTTTCGGACACACTTTCACATTTATAATATATATAAGGATATAAGGATAAAACTTCAAATATCCTTTAATTGTTTTGAGCAGTATATTAAAGATTTTCTCAAAAACCAAAGGATCTACTTTCTGATATATTTTTGAAATCATTTCTTTTTGGAAACGCATAAGATTAGTAAGTGTTTTTATATAGAAACTATGTAATCGAATGACGTTATCCACTTTTTTTATCCAAGCAATTCAAGAATAATTCACATTTTCTGACTCATTTTTAACTGTAAAGGTATAATAAAATTAACAAGCCTGACTATTGAAAGGATTTGGAATCAGATAGCGTTTTCCCTTTTTGGTAAATAAGATACTTGTATATACTTGTAGTGGAATAAGAGACTCTTGTAACGTGGTTTCAGATTTCTCTCCTTCCTCATGCTGTCGCTTCCGGAAATTCTATTCAAAGTTCTTTTCAGTAAGTATGACAAACTACATTGAACATAATACCCTGTAATCAGGAATAAAAATTTATGAAAAATGAGCAGGTTTACTAAATATCATTTTACTGTAGATTTTGGGAATAACGGATGTTGAACTTATTCTACCAACGAACACTTTCTGAATTTTCAAGTTGTGTTTTTGAAATTTTCACAAAAGTTACTTTATACATTTAACTAACGCATTGCGTAAATTATTAGCATCCGATGCTATTTCTTTCAGACAAGCTAAAAATGTCGTGTCATCAGCCCTGAATTTTCTACTGAACCGATTTTGATAATTATTTTTTTAAATGAAAGCTATTTATTTGTAGTTGTGCTCATTTTAGTTATTTTTTAATTTATTTCCATTTTTATATTTTATTTTTAATTTTAAATGCTTTTTTACGATATTTCTCCAAAATGGTGGCAACTTAGTTTAGCTTTTCTCTCGATAATAAAAATTTATTTTCCATTATTACTTTCCACAAGTCAGAAACTTTATTTCATCAGTGAACATGTCTTGGCATTTAAAAGAAAAAAGTTAATTGTTTTCGTAAAATCTAACCACAATAAAATGATTGCATATAATTATGCACTAATTGAGGTAAAAAAAATATATTTACTGAGAAATAATATTAATAATGTAAATAAAATAACAGAAAATAATTTATGATAAAAATTAATGTCTAAAGCAAAATAAGAAATATTTCAAATGAGGAAAATGGCATTCAGAAACCAGATAAAATGAATTTACAATATTATTACGGACGCCTTTTTCATATTACTAATAACAGTAACTTTTAAAAAACATTTGAAGAGAAAATGATGTCACTATTTAAAACATCGCATTTTTACTCATAACGATATCACATTTCAATATTTTTTTTCATTATGGACACTGAGATTGAGATTTTACTTTCAGATGACTTCAGTTAGTGAAAATAATATCATAGTCAAAATGAGATTAGTTTTTTTTTTTTTTTTTTTTTTTTTTTTTTTTTTTTTTTTTTGTAGTGCATATAAAATAAAATTTCTGGATTTCGCCGGCACTCAGATTACAATTTTAACTGAAGATGTGCAAATATTTGCATGCAAAATTGTAACTGGAAAACTTGACATTAAGTTTGGAAATATATTTATTATATATTGATTCAATAAAGCAATTACTTTTGCTTTTTTTTTTTTTTAAGGCAAATCAATCGGGTCTTTTAAACATTTCATTCGTCGAATTCGACGGGATTCCACTCGTTTTATTGTTAAAATGCATTTCCTTTTTCCCAGAGTCTATAAAAAGCGTTTAAACTAAAGAAAAAATCCGTTTTTGATGAATCTAGTCATTGAAGAAGTAGCACGTCAAATTGTATCTCTTTATTATTCCGCAATTCCAAAGTCTCAGAGAGAAATTGCTAATCAACTGGGTATTTCACGCCGTTCTGTTTGCTATTATATTGATAAACACAAGAAAAATGAAGTTAGTTCATTGCATTCTAAATGGGGTCGCCCTTCTAAATAACCCTATCGATTTATTTTTTTATTTATTTATTTTTTTTTTTTTTTAATCGGAGGCGAAACTGAATTCTGCAACGGCAGAATCTACATTCAACTTGTATTTTGATTTCTTTCATGAATGCGCAGTAAAATATTTAGTAAACCTGCTCATTTTTCATACATATTTTATTATTTTTTAATTCTGATTACAGGATATTGTGTAAAATGTTCTTTGTCATATTTTCTGAAAAAAAAAACACCTTTTTTATATTAAGAACTTTGCAAATTATAAGCAAAAAATTGTCAAAATTTGAGACTGTTTTTATAAAAATTTTAATTTCTCTAAGAGTATTCATGCTATCTTCATTCTTTTGTAATAAATATGGACATAATTTATTACAAAATGCCATTTAATCATAATCTGGAGTTTAAAGACTTTTGCTACATTAGTTTTGACAGGGTTATCCAAAATATCTACTTTCTTTTTCAATTTGTTGACAATCCACTATGGAATTTCGGAAAAAAAATCTTCGCGGAAATATATGACCTGTACTATTTTGTTTACACACCTGAAGTTTCGGAATAATTCCTCATTTATTTATCGATGTATTTAGTACAACGTTTAAAATTACCAGTGGCTTGTCACCTTTGGCTATATGGTGTATAATTCTAATCATATCTAATCATCATAAATCAATCTATTATTCAAACTTTTTTTTAAAATGAATCCAATATGCATATGTATATTCGTATTACATTGTATTGGATAATTATACATATTATAAATGCTTCTACATTAAAAAAAAAATGTTTCTATAACATAATATTAACCTTTTGCACTCGAGAAGTGAGTGTCACTCACTTCATACGGCTATAATATTGAAAGTAAAAAAGAGGTTATTGTCATTAATAAGTTCTTTTATTGGTGCAGTGTATTTACGTGGTTCAGATCTTAAAAATCAATAGGCATTACCGAAATCATGAATCATACAGTTATGAAAACTGCTGTATAAAGCCCCATTATGATACATTATTTAAAAGGATTAGATGAGAATAATAGTAGATTTTCTTCTCTTTCACAATTGAGTCTAATGCCAAGATTCGGATGAAACGAAAAAGATATTAGACAGGGTTGAATCTAAATGTGAACATCATTAAGTACCTTTCGCAAGAGCCCTCCATTGTATCAAATCATATAAGCTAAAATGCGCCGATTGGCAGTTGATCTATTACAAATTTATTTAATAGGTTTTAAGAGATCCGCATTAAACAACGTATTGCAACTGATAACCAAACATATATGAAGGATGAATGCCTAAGTAAATCAATAGGTATTTGTAAAATAATAATAACAACAAATTTACGAAATTGCGTTATGATCGCATAGAGTTCTTGATTTCTGTATCAGAATATTCCGATTTGGCAAAGAAATGAGCAATGAACAAGTAAATTAAATTATTAATAAAAGTAACAAAATGCAATTAGTGTTGAAGAATTCAGGGGGTGGCCGGGGGGATATTCCCCCCTAAGCAATGAAATGTCCTCCCCGGAAAATTTAAGATTTTGTATTTCCAATGGTAAAAAAATCGCAATCCCCCCCCATCCTCGGATCCACAGGAGTCCCTCCCGGAAAAAAGTGCATGAATTCATCACTGAATGCAATGCTTAGCAAAAATTTAATGGGGTCGAAACTTTTCACCAGACCTAGCTAAAATAATGCATAGTAATATAATTTGTTTCCGTGAAAATAAAAAGTTTGCCTGATTTTTTACTTTTAATTCAAATTTTTTAACTCTTATACTCTTTATACTCTTTAATTCTTTAATTCTTTAATACTTATGATCTTTTGAACTCTTATTTAATCAAAAGAATCATTTGGAGAAGTTTACATGATAACATAACCTTTTCGTTGTACTATTAATAGTACATGTCTTTTAATTGAGTATTATTTTGTTTTAACAAATACTTTTGTTACTGTTTACATTATAGTAATGTCAATATTTGTCTATGCATTTACTGTATGACTTCATTAACGTTTAGTCATTTAGTAGCAATAATAATAAAAAAAAATATTTGTTAATTCTCTATGCACAGTTTGCGATTCTTTTATTTTATTCATATATTTCACTCTTTAAATTTAAAATAAAAGTGACTTTCCTGAAGGAATCGGTGTAATAAGGCATAAGAAGTATTAGAAAGTTGTAATATCAGTTAGATCTTGTGGTAATGTAATATTTTCTAAAACATCTTCAAAAATTCTTCCTTAGCCTATTGTGATATAAATATGAATTGAATAGTACGCGACAACAACAACATTCGTTATGTTTCAGACAGTGTATTGTAATGTATTCATTAAATTCTTATTAATCTATTTAGATAGTTAGAGCTAAGTAAATTTTTCTTAAAGTAGAAAAAAATAAGTTCCGAAATTGTTAACATAAAAATTAACAATATTTTAGATACAAAATTTGAAAACTCGTATACATGTTATAAGAACGATAGCTATAATTTCTTCCAAAAAATAATATTCGGCATTTCAGATGCATTAAACTATTTTTTGCATTTATTTCTTTGATTGAAATTAGTTTGAGAAAAAACGCGTAAAAATAATCATATATACTTACATACTGCTGGTTGATATTTTAAAAATTTCGATTTCCTGTAGATATTAATGAGCCAAGATAGATTTCGATATATTACAAAAAATGATAGTTGAACTCCAGGTAATTTTTTCAGAGATTTGTATCGCTGCATTACTTGCATGAACACTACAGCTGCAATACATATTGTTATCATCAAAATCCATGCGATGCACAAAATGATCATTTCGGAAGCTTTCTAAGTAAGATCCAAGAGAAATGTAATTTTCAGAGAAATAAAAGCAACTGTCGAGATAACATTAAATTTCTTTAAAAATGAAATAAATACGAGACTGATGCAAAATATAGATAAACAGATAACGATATTATTATTATATTTTTTTATCTGCAGAGGAGAATTGACAGAAACGAAATATGTATGAAGCGCTTTCTCATAGTGATAATGCATGTGGTTGTTAATCTGAAAGAAAAAACATGTGTAAAATTATTCAATTCTTATCAATACTGCCATGAACGGAAATTAATTGGACTATCGTAACTGAATTATTTGACAAAAAGTAAGAAAAATCATGCGTTAAGCATAGATTATGAAGCACTTTCCAACACTTAATGAAATCTTTAACAAAATTTTGTTATTTAGGGAAATAATAGTGTATAGCCAAATGTACCCAAATATGTATTCCAGTACATTAGAACAGCCCTGTATTTCATATGTCAGTTCATATAATGGGAAAATTTAGCTTAGCAAGAAAATACCCAGTAGCTTGAAATTTCTTTTTCAGCAATTCATACTATTACATGGAAACATAATTGAATACTTTTGCAGCCCTGTAGTTTACATTGTACCTTTATGACACGTCAGCATTAGGCTAAAATTTATTGTAAACTAAAACACTTTTAAAACAACTGAAATCACATTCTCATAATTCATCATTCATAGGCGTCCATGTACTGAATTCTTTGCGTGGCCCTGTATAATGCCTTTATCTATATTCTGCAAACATTTCGCAGTCAACTGAATGTAGCTCACCTTAAAAATACATAGCTTATTTAAGAACCACGTTTAAATAATTTACGCTCATAGTAACGTTGGTGAGCTTTTTTGGGTAGCCTTGTATATCAACTGTAATATTTATACACACCATATAATGTGCATATATTTAGCGAAATATAAACGCGAATATCATAATTAAAATGCATTTCATCCCTCCATCAGCCATCATCGGACACATATACGGTACTTCGGAAAGAATATACTATTTGAAATCTTTTCTATGGCCCTGTAAATGCTATGTACTTCATATTATGCAAGACAGTAGCGTATAATTTATGTTAAGCTTCAGTGACATATATCAATTTTATTATACATGAAAAAGCTTAATATATTAAAAATATGTCACACACAATTCCCCCTTTTACCATTATCTAATGGAATTCTTTTGTGTGGCCCTGTAAATGAATAATAGCTACATTTTCACCTTATACTTTATAGAATGCATATTTTAATATGTTTGACAGGGTATAACATCTTTAAAATTCCTTAGTAACGATTTTTCCCCATAGGCCGTAATGTAATAGGAAACTTTTGATTTGCCCTGTAGATAAACTAATCATGGTAGAAACTTCATTTTCGATAGGACTTGTGCTAGGCTAAACGTCAATAACGTATAAAAATTTCATGGCAATCCGAGTATATTAACGATTTTTCCCCATAGGCCGTATTGTAATGGGAAACTTTTGATTCTCTCTGTAGATAAACTAATCATGGTAGATACTTCATTTTCAGTAGGGTTCGTGCTTGAGTAAACCTCAATAACGTCCTAAAATTTCATGGCAATCCGAGTATATTAACAATTTTCCCCCATAGGCCGTAATGTAATGGGAAACTTTTGATTCGCCCTGTAGATAAACTGATCATGGTAGAAACTTCATTTTCAATAGGACTTGTGCTAGGGTAAACGTCAATAACGTCCTAAAATTTCATGGCATTCCGAGTATATTAACGATTTTTCCCCATAGGCCGTAATGTAATGGGAAACTTTTGATTCTCTCTGTAGATAAACTAATCATGGTAGATACTTCATTTTCAATAGGATTCGTGCTAGGGTAAACCTCAATAACGTATAAAAATTTCATAGCAATCCGAGTATATTTACGGGAGTTAGAGCGCGGACAGACGGCCAGACAAACCGAATGCATAAGCACTTTTCAACTTTGTTGGAAAGTGCTAAAAAGTAACTTCTAGGTTCCACATCAATGACATTACGAGTATTGAATCGGAGATAGATGACGCAATGTCTTCGAAGTTCATACCTATGTGAGGTATAACTCAAGGTTGTTCATCTTTCTTTTCGATTCATTCTGTAACAATGGGATACATAACGGTGCTGGTAAAATGCTGTCTGTGATAGTCTTGTTTTGAAAGAATGCAAAAAGTCAGAGCTCTTAAGGGGTTAAGTCAAATGAAAAGACCGGTTCGCTAATGCTAATCCCATGGAAGAAATTTATAAAGATATGTCGGTTGCATTTCGATATTTTTTTAATGATTTTTTTTTTTTTTTTTTGCATTGGATAGCTGAGATTGATTTGAATGCAGGCCGTCTTTTACTTTTTCGATTTTGGTTGCAGATATTTTTTATGAGGGTACTTTCGCTTTCCAAACCGGTTCCGAAAAGGAAAGCGTCCTCATAAAAATATCTGCAAACAAAATCAAAAAAGTAAAAAACGGCCTGCATACAAATCAATCTCAGCTATCCAATGCCAAAATAAATAAATAAATAAATAAAATTAAAAAATAAATAAATAAATTAAAAAAAATAAAAACCTTAAAATGCAACCGAGATATTTTTATAAATTTCTTCCAAGGATTAGTATTAGCGAACGGATCTTTTCATTTGAATGAAGTGGCCTCTTAATAGAAATACTTACAAGACAAACTGGGGGTTTCCACATAATTAAATATACATTTCTCTCCCCCCCCCCCCCCCACACACACACAACTGGTAATCACAATGGGATTGTAAAAACTCTCTCTAACCAATACACGAGTTTTCTCTTAAAAAGTAGATAATTTGCCTTTTTAGCACTTTCCAACAAAGTTGAAAAGTGCTTATGCATTCGGTTTGTCTGTCCGTCTGTCCGTCTGGCAGTCTGTCCGTCTGGCCGTCTGTCCGGATGGCCGTCTGTCCGCTCTCTAACTCCCGTAAATATACTCGGATTGCTATGAAATTTTTATACGTTATTGAGGTTTACCCTAGCACGAACCCTATTGAAAATGAAGTATCTACCATGATTAGTTTATCTACAGGGCGAATCAAAAGTTTCCCATTACATTACGGCCTATGGGGAAAAATCGTTAATATACTCGGATTGCCATGAAATTTTAGGACATTATTGAGGTTTACCCTAGCACGAACCCAACTGAAAATGAAGTATCTACCATGATTAGTTTATCTACAGAGAGACTCAAAAGTTTCCCATTACATTACGGCCTATGGGGAAAAATCGTTAATATACTCGGATTGCCATGAAATTTTAGGACGTTATTCACGTTTACCCTAGCATGAACCCTATCGAAAATGAAGTTTCTACCATGATTAGTTTATCTACAGGGCGAATCAAAAGTTTCCTATTACATTACGGCCTATGGGGAAAAATCGTTTCAAAGGAATTTTAAAGATGTTATACCCTGTCAAACACATTAAAATATGCATTCTATAAAATATAAGGTGAAAATGTAGCTATTATTCATTTACAGGGCCACACAAAAGAATTCCATTAGATAATGGTAAAAGGGGGAATTGTGTGGGTAATATTTAAATATATTAAGCTTTTTCATGTATAATAAAATTGATAAATGTCACTGAAGCTTAATATAAATTATACGCTACTGTCTTGCATAACATGAAGTACATAGCATTTACAGGGCCACACAAAAGATTTCAAATAGTATATTCTTTCCGAAGTACCGTATATGAATCCGATGATGGCTGATGAAGGGATTATATTTCGCTAAATATATGCACATTATATGGTGTGTATAAATGTTATAGTTGATATACAGGGCTACCCAAAAGAGCTCACCAACGTTACTGAATATGAGCGCAAATTATTTAAACGTGGTTCTTAAATAAACTATGCATTTTTACGCTGAGCTGCATTCAGTTTACTGTGAAATGTTTGCAGAATATAGATAAAGGGATATAGAGGGCCACGCAAAGAATTCGGTACATGGACGCCTATGAATGATGATTTATGAGAATGTGATTTCAGTTGTTTTAAAAGTGTTTTAGTTTACAATAAACTTTAGCCTAATGCTGACGTGTAATAAAGGTACAATGTAAACTACAGGGCTGAACAAAAGTATTCAAGTATGTTTCCATCTAATAGTATGTATTGCTGAAAAAGAAATTTCAAGCTACTGGGTATTTTCTTGCTAAGCTAAATTTTCCCATTATATGAACTGACATATGAAATACAGAGCTGTTCTAATGTACTGGAATACATATTTGGATATATTTAGCTATACACTATTATTTCCCTAGATAACAAAGTTTTGTTAAAGATTTCATTAAGTGTTGGAAAGTGCTTCATAATCTATGCTTAACGCATGATTTTTCTTACTTGTTTTAAAATACTGTTATTGTTTTTTCTTTCAATGCTACATTCCTTTCGTTATTTTTGTTAAGCATTTCTACTGTATATGGAAATTTTTTTTGACGGATTTACACGTTTTAGATAGTGGAGATTCCGAAAAACATATTTTTAGGAAAAAAATTTTGCCGTCCGTCTGTCTGTTTGTCTGTCTGTCTGTCTGTAAACGCTCTATCTCCCGAACAAATTGAGATAGAGACTTGAAATTTTGTATGTAGTTAGTATGTAAGAATGGGACAAACCCTATTTAATATCAGCAACCTCGATTATCCGGAACTATTTTTTTCGGACCCTCGAAAAATTCGTTCTGATGAAAGGTATATAAAAATTTTCGAATTTTTTTGTTCTAAAAAATAGACGTAAAAGGCAATAAAATAACACACATTTTGCATATAGAACGAAGTCGATCGGATTATTAGTTGCCGAGATATTTGCAATCTTGTTTTCCACATTCTTCGATTTTTCATGACCCTGTATTTCATTCAAATTTCAATTCAGAAGTATATTTTAATTGGAAATGAGACGCTTAATCCGACGCAGTTAATTGTTAGTTAATAGAATTATTATTTTTGGAGTTATAAGGATGTTTCTTTTACGCAGTTCGGTACTACTTGAGTAGTTTGGCGTTTTATATAATTTGTCGAAATTGGTATATCAGCAGTTCTTTAATATAGCATTACTATGTATATTAACAATATTTAAATTTTGTTTATGAATTGCAATGCACTGTATAAATAGTTTCACATGTTTTATTTTCATATACATATCCATGATGGGTAAGTATTACGGTGGCCCCCAACGACTAGTTTTAAATACTGTTATTGTTTTTTCTTTCAATGCTACATTCCTTTCGTTATTTTTGTTAAGCATTTCTACTGTATATGGAAATTCGCACACCAAAATTTCAGCGCATAAAACATTCGCTAGTTGAGTATTATGGTCCATCAAAAACGCTGCTGTGTCACGTAATTATTTATTATTTTATTAATGTTAAATTAATAATCTATTATTAGTAATTTATTAATCATTTTATTAATGGCAATTATTTTCTCAGTTGATAGTTTTCATTTCCTTTTGGTAAAGCTAGTCATAACGAGTCTTCTAATAAGATGTCACTTTGATTTGATGATGAATGTTAGCAGATCCCAGAGCAGTTCTGCCACTTCTAGAAATGTTATCAATGTAAGGCCCATGAAAAATCCAAGATTTCCGCCAATATTGGCTATGAGAGTCTCCCACTGAAACCGAAAGAGAAACAAGCATTATTATTTCTTAAAATAAAAAATCCAATTAACAGAGCTATATAACGCAAATGGACACACGCAAAGGCGTTTTCTCTCTTATTATTATCTATTCACATTCCAACTATGTCCACATGTCTCACAACATTTTCACTAAATTGTATTTCTCATATACAAAAATTCTATTGACACTAAATTATATAAGTAACAATAACCAGACATACAAGTGCTGCGCCAGAAATAGTTGATTTTCACTATTAAATTTTAACAACATTCCTCGTCTTATTGAATTTTCGAAATTCTTTCATTAAATAAATTGTGAAAAACTATAAAAATTTAGTGGTAGCAATAAGACATTTGTGGCGCAGCACTTGCATCCCTCACAATAATTCATAATAAGTCAATTTATTTACATTTTTATTTCATTTTATTCATTGTATCAATTACTTAAAAATGAAAGAAAGAAGATAACAAAGATATCATTTATATCGTATACTCAATTTATTTCAATATTTAGAGCAATATTATGGCTGATGAAGCGGAACAAAGAAAATTTGACTAATGTCTTTTGAAACTTGGAAATAGGGAGTTACCTGAGAACG